>QEPC01011590.1:62278-84121 GCA_003113815.1 Sphenodon punctatus | reverse complement strand
GGGGGGGTGGGGAGAAGAAAGAGAGGGGCAGACCGAAGTCTGGGAGACCCCTTAGCACAGACACGTACAGAGCGAACCGCACGTATCTGCATTCCAAGATTTCTCTCCTTTTGACGAGGAAACCAGGGGCAGTTATAGGACTTTGGATAAAGGATTTTGGGAGGCTACGATGGGTAGTTGGGGGTGTACAATGGGCTGACGAGGGGAGAAACCAAAACTTCTACTTCCATCACAACAAGGGCTATCCTAGATGCATAAGATACCATTGACACACGGGGGAAAGGTAAATAAAAAGTGGCTAGCAGATAGTTAAGGAGGTGAGGAAGAAACTTTATTGATACAAAGGAGGCACCAGGTGTGAATCAAGTGCCACAAAGTGACACCTGGATTCTAGGGTGTTGGCTTCCAGGGTGCCTACAGCCTTCCTTGTCTGGGGGAATGTTGCTGCCATGAGTCATGATCACTGGTGCTTTGTTAACAGGAAGAATGCCCTTTTCCTTAATGGCTCCATGATTTAGGGTGATTTCAGATGTTACATTTGTGGCATTCACCAGTCTACCTCAGTCAAACGTGGGCAGTGGTGAAAGAGCCGTGCACATCTGTTTGCTCGCATCCAGATGTTCACCACAGTCAAACACGGGCCGGGGTGAACCTAACCACGCTTCATGAGGTCGGGACGGGAGAAGGTCCAGAAGTGTGGTGAATGTTCACCATGGCAGGGGTGAAGGAAACCTAACGTCTGAAGGGAAAACCCCGGCCGCGGTGGAAGGAAATGACCACAGGCATTGGTGACGGCACGCAGCACCTGCCAGGCAGCCAACAACAAGCGGAGATTTAAAGGGCAGCCAGCAGTAGGGGAATGTGGTAGAGAAGTCGATGGAGGAGAGGGTGGAGGAAACAGCAGAGGATGGAGCGAGAGGGCGAGGAGGTGCAGCAACAGCAACAGCAGAAGCAATCGGACTGGGAGATAAGGCTGTTCGTTTACAAACAGCTCCTCCGCATGTGCCGATCAGAAGGTTGTTGCCTTGTAATGAAGGTTCTTCGAAATGGCTCCCAACATTCTCATGACTGGGTTATGCATGCTCACCCCATTCAAATAATAGCCACATGATGGTCTCGAGCTCCTCTAGTATAAAAAGTGGGCCCCCCATCAGAATGACAGTTCCTTCCAACCCTTTCTAGAAACAGAAGGAAAAAATTCTATGCGAGGCGTGAGAATGTTTGGAGCCATCTCAAAGAACCTTATTTACAAGGTAGCAACCTTCTGTTCTTCTTCGAGTGACTCCTCACATGCTATTTTTACTAAATACGAATGTGCTTGTGTGATCAGGTATTGTTAATAGCATGTAGCTATTTTGATGTGGCCCAGAGGTTTTGTATGTTTGAAATATGTGAACGGAAACATGGCCGGACGCGACTTCTGCCGGGGGCTGTGGCAATGGCCCCGCTATGTGCACCTGCTGTCGTTGCCGCCCCCGCCCCCGATGGGAGCCCCTGCAGCTGGGTGTTGGGTACTCCGGGCCCATCTGACAGCCGCTGCCTCCTCAGCACCTTCCTTCCGACTGTGGCCTGGGTGCTCACGCCAACGCCTGCTGCCTCTTTGGGACGGCTGGACCCCCTGTGGCCCGGCTCCACCCACTTGCCTGTCACCCTCTCACCTGGGACCTGCTGCCCCGTCTCCCGCGCCCTGGCCCCGTGCACTTCTGCGCTGTCTGTCACTGTGCCGGGCCGGTGCTGCTTGTGTCCTCAATAAACACCCTTTGTGCTTCACTGTGACTTGTGTTGCCTTCCGTGTCCTTGGGCTGCTGGGTCCCCCTTCCCCTTGGCCGCTGGGATCCTGCCCCCTCCCCCTCCTGGTGGGCTGGCTGTGCCGGCCCCTCGTCCCCCCCAACTCCTGTGCGCCCGACCGGCCGGGGAGTTCCCTGTCCCCCCCTGGTGTGTGCCTCCCTCTGCCCCTATGCTCCGCTCCCCTTTGTTGTGTGTGTGTGCTGCTTCGTGTGTGTGTGTGTGTGCTTCTCGTTTTGAAGTGCGTGCGCCTTCCGTGTGGCCGCTGTTTGTGAGCGATGCTCGCGCTACTGCTCCCTCCACCCCCTCCCTTCGTGTTTCCCTTCCCTGGGTGGGGCCCTCCACTGTCTTTGACTTCATTTGCCCTCAGGCGTCCCTGTTTGCGTCCGCGTAACCCTGGTGCTTTGTGGGGCTCCCACCACAGTTCTCGGCACTGTGTCACGTCTGTTGGGTTTCCCCCGGCCCGGGTTCACTCCGGTTGGCCCCGGGCAGTGGTGCTGCCCCTGTCACGTCTGTTGGGGCCGCGCAGCTCACCACGGCCCGCAGTGAAGCAATTGACACTGGGGTGGGATTCACTGGGGTGAATCTCACCGCATCACATCTGAAATCACCCTTACTCTGGGCATCCTCCCTTCAACCCTTCTCCCAAGTTCAAGCTGATATCCCACATGAGTGACCTACTTTTGCCAAATTCCATGGCGGCTGGGCCCCATCCTGGTTCTGCCTTTTACAAGCCCCTTCCCCCACCTTTGCTCATGTATCTTGTATGGGGAGGGTCATCCTTTCGAACCCCTTTTCCCATGTCTGCTGGCCTTTGGTCACATCTGGGGGCTGTCCTTCCAACCCCCCCCCCCTTGGCCCAAGTTCATTGGCCCTTGATCACACAGCATGGGGGGCTGTATCCATTTTGGGGAACGTCTGGGTCACACTTATCACTATAGTCTTCTGTGCTCCATTCAAGGTGTTGGTTTTGACCTATACAGCCCTATATGGCCGTGACCCAACTTACGTGTGGGATTGCCTCACTCCCTGTGCTCTGAGTGACCTCGGTGGTCTGCTGGGAGTGCCCTTCTCGAGGTCCCCCGTGTGGCCCAGGGAGCCACTATGGAGAAGGCGTTCTCGGTGGCCGCACCTAGGCTATGGAACTCCCTCCTGTCTGAGGCCTGGTTGGCACCGGACCTCCCTTCCCTCCGCCATATGAGTAAGACTTGGCTGTTCCACCTCGCTTTTGGTGAGGGAGATGGAGGGTGGGGTGTTTCCTGGTTTTTGTTTGCCTTCTCTTTTAGTGTGCAGCCTGATTTTATGTGAGTTATGTTTTTATGATGTAAGCCGCCCCGGGCTGCCTGGAGCAGGAGGGGCGGGGTAGAAAATACTTTTATAAATAAATACATCTATATTTCAGTAATTTGGTTATCTACCATCAGTATTCAATATCTTGTTGTTTTGTATCTTCAGTGATGTTGTTTTGGATTTGTCATTCATGTATTCAGAGACTGGTTTTGATTCTGTGCACGTCCTGATTGGGCATCTGTGTCACATAATGCAGAGGGAAGGGGAGTGAGTAAGGGGGAAACATATGAATGTGTGGGGCAAAGGAGGGGGGAAGCTGAATGTATGAAGTAACAAAGTGATGACTGTCCTCCATTATGACCTGTTTGGTACTTCTCCCAAGCAACCAAGAGTGGCTACTGTCAGAGAAAGGATGCTGGGCTCAATGGACCATTGTATAATCCTGTATGACAATTCTTACGTTTTTAAGGAATGAAATTTGCAACTATAACAAATTTGAAATTGGATATTTGTTTCTGCAAATAAATAACAAAATCTATTTAAGGAATGTGATGCTGTAATTTCATTTCATCTCCAATTCAGCACCCAAGCGAGTTCACCCAGCTGCACCAAAAAGGGGACAGTGCAGATTTTTTTTTAAAAAGACATGGTTTTTTAAAAAACCAACACTTTACTATACAGTTAAATAAAAGTGGTGTGTTTTTTTTCTCAATCCATGGTTTCCGTGCTTGTTCTGCGAAAGGCAGGAAGTTTGGGGGAGTGAGTTGACCCCAGGATTTGCAGGACCATGTGCAAAGTCTTGGTGTAGAGCTTAATTTGCATAATACAAAAATTGCATAATTTATTTTCATATCTGCATACATGCCTTATCAGTCCCATCACTTAGGTTCCCACATACTTGCTCATGGGGGCAGGGGGAGAATCCAGGCTGGGGCTGCCACCGCTAGGCACAGGGCCCAAGCTGGTGTGGGGTCATGTGTGACCACATACGTTGCACATGCTTGCTTGCTTGCTTATTTATTTATTTATTTATTTATTTATTTTTACAATTTATATGCCGCCCCCTCCTGCCTCAGGCATCTCGGGGCGGCTCACAACATATTAAAACATTTCAAACGTTGAAACATTAAAATAAACCATAATTATTTCAATTAAAACAATATAACACACACACCCAACCCACCCACCCCATCTCCCTCGGGAAAGGCCTGGCAGAACAGACAGGTCTTACATTGTCTGCGGAAAGAGGGGAGGTCAGCAGCCAAGTGTATCTCCAATGGGAGGGAGTTCCACAGCCGCGGTGCAGTCAGAGAATACCTTCCTCATAGTGGACATGTGGGATACCCGGGGAATCCTGAGGAGGGCGCCCCTAGCCGACTGCAGGGGCTGCTCCAGGACCCGGAGGATGAGGTGGTCCTGCAGATAGGCAGGGCCCAAGCCGTTTAGGGCTTTAAAGGTCAGCACCAACACCTTGAATTGAGCTTGGAAACCTACCGGCAGCCAGTGCAGAGAGCGAAGCATCGGTGTTATATGCTCGCGTCAGCCCATCCCCGTTAAGAGACGGGCCGTCGCATTCTGCACCAGCTGCAGTTTCCGAACCATCACCAAGGGTAGCCCCATGTAGAGCGTGTTGCAGTAATCCAGTCTCGAGGTAATAAAAGCATGGATGACTGTGGCCAGATCCAAGTCTGAGACATACGGCCTAAGCCGACGCACCAGATGTAAGTAGCGAAATGCTCCTTTTGCCACAGCTGCCACCTGAGCATCCAGGTGGAGCTGTGGGTTCAGGAGCACCCCCAGACTCTGGACCTGAGAAACTGGGGGGGGGGTGGACCCCATCAATGATGGGGGCCACCACCCCCTCTTCCCTCCCCACAACCATCACCTCCATCTTGTCAGGATTTAGTCTCAGGAGGCTCGTCCTCATCCAATTCCCCACAGCGGACAAACATTGGGTAAGCACCGAGACTGCAGGGCCTGAGTCGAAGGAAAATGAAAGATATCAATATGCTGATGACACCCAGCTATGACAACTCACTCCATACTCCCTAACAACCTCTCCCAAAGGCTGCATGTACACACTGAACAGGAGAGGTGATAGAATGGAACCCTGCGGTACTCCATACGTGAGGCCCCGGGGGGGAAGATGAAAACTCCCCCAACACCACACGCTGGGTTCTCCTGGCCAGGAATGAGTGGAACCATTCAAGTACAGTCCCGCCAATCCCTGCCCGGTCCCGCAACTGAGTCACCAACTCATGATCAACAGTATCAAATGCAGTTGAGAGATTTATTTATTTATTTAGAAACTTTCTATCCCGCCCCTCCTGCTATAGGCAAGATCAACAGGGTTGAATGACCCCGGTCTAACTCAAGAAGAGGTCGTCGGCCTAAAGCTAGCCCTTGTGGTATGGCATTGTGGGGGATTGAAAGAGAAGGGGGGTGTACTGAAAATGGGGGGTGAGTGGGGAGTCCTCTGGCCATGTACTTGCACAAGGGCAAGGGGCACATAAAGGGGGTAATGGAGAATGGCAGTATGGCATAGCGATCAGCTGCTCTGAGAGCTGGGGGGTGGAAGTACTTGAACTTGAGGGCAGGGGGAGACCTAAGAACCAACAGCACACCTGTGCCTCTGTGCTTCCTATTGTCATTCCCATACCTGGCCAGCCTGTGAATGCCAATAGGGAAAAGCAGGGGTTCATGCCTGCAACTGACTAGCCTGGGAATGTCAATAGGGAATTGACATTCCCTGTTGCTGTGAAATAACACTGGCTGGAGGGTGGGGGTCCCAGAAGGGAAAGTATGGTGTGTGTGTGTGTGTGTGGGGGGTCTGGATGGACCAGAGGAAAACACATTGACACACAGGGAACAGTTTTAAAGACTTGATTTATGATCAATAAGCTGTCACTTAAGGCTGGGAGTTTCTACCAGCA
Organism: Sphenodon punctatus; assembly: GCA_003113815.1. Taxonomy (NCBI): domain Eukaryota; kingdom Metazoa; phylum Chordata; class Lepidosauria; order Sphenodontia; family Sphenodontidae; genus Sphenodon; species Sphenodon punctatus. The sequence continues at coordinate 78,113 of QEPC01011590.1, read as the reverse complement.
ATGCAGTTGACATGCTGGCACAAGGCGTCCCTGATCTTTCCGGCTATGCACTGCTTCACTCAGGCCACGGAACAGGGCACTGACTCACTGGAGATAACTGGGGGGGGGGGGGAGCCTCCAACATGGTCCTGCTGGTCTCCCGGATGTTGTGGAGAACACAGGTGGTGTGGCGGTTGGTTAGCAGGGGAGTGGTGTCCAGCCTTAAATTGATTCTGGCTGCAGTTGATCTCCAGTGCTGCTTCAAAAGCCATCTCCAAAACAGAGTGGGTGGCACTGAGCTGCCTGTTGAAGTACCTTTGCTCTGGGAGTGCAGGCAGTGTTGTAGGCCTTCATAAGCCAGGGCTTCAGTGGGTAGGCAGGGTCCCCCAGAACAACAGGCTGCATGAGCATGTTTCAGTGCATGTTTCAGTGGTGGGTCCAAAGTCCCAGTGTACATGCGCCCAAAGAAGGGGGACTGGTGGAGGATGTGGACATCATGCTTGTTCCTGGACCACCCAAACGACACATCCATGAACTGGGCATGGTGGTCCACTACACCCAAGAGAACCACAGAAAAGAACCCCATGCATTTCAAGTAGTTGTCCTTGTTAGGAGGTGAGCAGATAATGGCGATATGCTGAGTGGATCCATCGATTGCTCCTATACAGCTTGGGAACTTATCCCACCAAAAGCCCTCCAGGGGGTCAACCTACTGCACCACCCAGTCTGACAGCACTTTCACTATCACCATACAAAGCTTGACAAGGATGGTAGCCACCATGGAGGTTCCAACACCGAATTGCTGGCTGACAGAGCAGCAGGAGTAGTAAGCTTCCATATGGCAATGACCACATGCTTCTCCACAGGGATGGTGACTGCATCACTGTGCTCTGTTTCTCCAGTCATAGTCCATGGATCTTGACTATCTGCAGGATGAGACAATGGAGCATCCTAAAGTTAGCGATCCTCTTGGTATCTCCCTATAAGGACAGCACATTCTCCCACCAATTTGTACTTTTCTCCTTGACTGATATAAGCCTCTTGGTGGGTATAGCCATGCGTTTGGTGGGTGACTGAAGCAGCATCTACTGACAGGTACCTGTCAGCTCACATCAGTTCCCCTTGCAGGGCTTTGATCCTCCCCAGAGTGGTTCATTGTCGCCAGAGGAAGGTAAGTGCATGGCACTGAAGCAGGAGCTGCTTTCACGACGCGGTGCGCCCCATTACCCCAGCCACAGATCGCATGAGAGCCTGTCTCTGTCTTGCAATCTAGTCGAGTCAACAACAACAGCAGAAGGTGTGGCTCATTGCAGGGTCTGCCCCGTAGTGATACTGAACACTAGGACTGGCACGAGGCATGTGCCACCGGCGCCCAGCCACATGGCCCAATGGCAGCCTCCAAGGGAGGGGCCGCAGGTTGGAGATGGAGTGTGGGACGCCACCATTTGCCACCCCCATTGGTAGTAAAACCTGTCTGGCTGCCTGTCCCATCTTGGTTTCCCCCCCTTCCCCGCTGCCCTGGGCCTCCCCTGTCGGCTGACACATGTCCCCCCCTTCCCTCCCCCACCACCGCTGGACTCATGCCATCCCGACCCTCACCTGCCTCTTCCTCCTGTAGTGCTGCAGCAGCAGCAGCTGGGACAACCTGGACTGGGAGATAGCTGTTTGTTTACAAATAGCTCCTCCCCGTGTGCTGATCAGAAGGTTGCTACATTATAAAGAAAGTTCTTCGAGATGACCCGTAACATTCTCACAACTGGGTTGCCCATGCTCACCCTGTTCAAATAATAGCCACATGATGGCCTCAAGCTCCTGTAGTATAAAAAGTGCTCTACCCCTCAGAATGACAGTTCCTGCCAACCTTTTCTAGAAATATAAGGAAAAAATTCCATGTGAGGCTGAAAGGGTGGGTGTTGTGAGAATGTTCGGAGCTATCTCAAAGAATCTTATTTACAAGGTAGAAACCTTCTGTGCTTCTTTGAGTGGCTCCTCACATGCTATTTTTATGAACGTGCTTGTGTGATCAGGTATTGTTAATAGCATGCAGCTATTTTGATGTGGCCCAGAGGTTTTGTATGTTTGAAATATGTGAAAAGGATTTTTTTCATCCTGCTATGGCACTACCACTGATGGAGAGAGAGTTGTCCTACTGGAGTCCCATCCACTTACTGGATGAGATGCTAGTAGGAGGGTTCTCTCAGTCTCCAAGTGGCAGGGTTTTACTCAGCAGCAAGGAGTTCCCAGTGTAAACTAATGTTCTGTCCATCACATCTTAATGCTGAAAACTCTTTGTTGCTGGATTTTTGGAGGCTCTGCCTAAAATGGCCAAGCCCCTCCCTAGAGCTCTGCCAGGGCTCTGCCTACAATGTATAAGCCCCTCCCTAGAGCTCTGCCAGCCATAAGGTTCTGCCGGCCTTTGGGGCCCCGCAGCAAGGCTTGGCACATGGCCCCTCAAACCCTTGGGCTGGCCCTGCTGAACACTTGGAGCACGATAATGAGCACCCTGAAGTTCTCAGGATCCATGACTGCATTACAGGTTTCTAGGAAGTTTGCAGACTAAACACCACATGTTTTGAAAAGTTTAGATAGCTGAGCGGTAGCCTGGCTGTGCACTGTACATGAGAAAGTACTCATTGGCCAGGTGTCACCACATGACCAGTTGCACTAAAGTGTGTGATTTATTGTGTTCAGTAAAGTGTATTTATGTATCTGGTTATTGTTTATTTTCCTTAGGAAGCCTTGGCTTGTGCATATGTAGTTTAGATTTTGTTTTTATATTTGTGTTTATGTTTTGCTAAGGCCTACAGCCATGCAATAAATCAATAAAAAATCAGTAAATACGCAATTTGCTTATCAACTCAGGGCTCTACTCATAGCAAAAGATTCTTTCCAGCTGCCAAATGCAGGCAGATATAAACCCAGGTATGAAGCTCTGTGTGTGTGTGTGGGGGGGGGGGGGGGGGGGAGGGAATAGGAGGCACTAGACTGCCTCCTGGAGTCACAGTAGCCCAGTAGCCCAAATATGTGTGGTGGGGCCATGTCTGAAAGTGGCCCTAGTCTCTTTTGAATTTCCCTTCAATTACGAACTCACAATGTACTCTCATTTCATATCCCTTTCATACAAAGTTTCAATTCAATATTTCATAATGTTTTCCATGCCTCTTTCAAACTTGAGTTCTATGACAGCATGCATGAGCACATAATGTTAACAGAGTACCCATTTATGAACATGTATGTAACATGTATGTTAGTTCCATGATCACTATCTCACTTTGTTTGACTCAATATTCAAAAATATTCTCCCTGCAGGAGGACCCTGAAGCAGACAGGGCCAGCATATACAAGTCTGTAATTATCAACACCTCCAAGGAGATGATGTGCTTCAGTGATTATCCCATCCCAGAAGAGTTCCCCAACTACATGCACAACTCCAAGATCATGGAGTACTTCCGGATGTATGCCAAGCACTTCAACCTACTCAAATACATCCGCCTCAAGGTGGGGAGAGTCAGACCTGAGAGCGGGGATGGGTGTGTGTATGTGTGAACTAGATCTACATACAATGCCTACTGTCAGACTGAGGCTGTCTTTACACGTGCAGAGTTATTCCGAAGTAGCTATAATTCCAGATATGTCATTCCGGAGTTGTCCAGGAATGTCTACATGAGCATTAATTCTCCAAAATAAGCGCTATTCTGGATTGGCACTGTATAACACTTATTCTGATATGAATCGCAAGGAGGACTGCATCAATCCCATGGTGCAGCGTAGTTGAATTATAGTGTCTTGACAAACAGGAGCATTTCAAAGGGAACTGGATTCTGCCATATAAACAGTGCATGAATTTCAGAGCTTTCTTCTACTTTGATTCTGGGTTCTGTATGGGCAGCTGTGAGCCCCTCTCCTCCCAACATCCTTGTTCTGTCTGTCACTTACTGTCATTGGTCCCTGGAGTGGGTGGGTGTGATAAATTCCCTCCACTGCAGGTCAGTGATGGATTATTTATTTATTTATTTAAAAGATTTAATATCCCACCCCTCCTGCCACAGGCAGCTCAGGCCAGCTCCCAACAATACAAGTCAACAATTAAAACCATAAAATTGTAAAACATATCACTACCCCCTGTCCCTCTCCTCCCCCACTTTCTACCCATCTCCTCCGCCAAACACGTGACAGAACAGCCAAATCTTACAATTTTTATGAAAGGAGGGAAGGTCCAGGGCCAGATGCATCCCCACCAGAAGGGAGCTCCACAGCCTCTGTGGGGCCACTGAGAACGCCCTCCCCTGCATGGCCCCCCAGAAGACTCAGGGGACCACAAGAAGAGCATTCCCTGATGACCACAGGGGCTGGTCCAGTACCTGGTGAGGTGGGGTGGGTGAGGCGGTCTCGCAGATAGGCAGGGCCCAGACCGTTTAGGGCTTTATAGGTTAAAACCAACATCTTGAATCGGGCTCGGAAGACTATCGGCAGCCAATGCAGAGAATGGAGCACTGGTGTAATGTGTTCCCGGCGGCCCAGTCCCACCAAGAGACGGGCCGCCGCGTTCTGCACCAGCTGCAGCTTCTGGGCCATCACCATAGGTAGCCCCACGTAGAGTGAGTTACCATAGTCTAGTCTAGAGGTGATGAAAGCATGGATGATGGTGGCCAGGTCAGAGTCCAAAACATACGGCCTAAGCCGACGTACCAGATATAATTGACGAAAGGCACTCCTCACCACAGCCTCCACCTGAGCATCCAGGCAGAGCTGTGCATTGAGGAGTACCCCCAAACTCTGTACCTGGGAGGCCAATGGAGGACAGACCCCATCAATGATGGGGGCCGTTAGCTCCAACGCCTTACACACCAGCATCACCTCTGTCTTGTCAGGATTCAGCCTCAGTCGATTAGCCCTCATCCAATCCCCACAGCCATCAGACATCTAGTAAGCATGGAGACTGCGTGGTCTGGGTCTGTTGAAAAAGAGAGGTATAGCTGGGTGTCATCAGCATATATTGGTGGCACTGTATGCCAAACCTCCTGATCAACTCGCCGAGAGGCTGCATATATACGGAATTAGGAGGCAGCATAGATAACATTTTGTTACAGCCTTCTCTGCTGTAAATCCTACCTGTGATGTTTTGCCACCTGAGACTGCAGAATACCATAGAGAGCTTGGGTAGAGGGGATGTAAACTCTACCTGCAGTTCTCTATAGCAGCTGGGACTTCAGTCTGGGATAAGTATCTACACAACCACTATTCCAGACTTATTTTAGTCTGGAGTCCATAAGTCCTCAAAAACGAGGATGTACAACTCCAAATTTAAAACCAGAATCCAGATTTATTTACTCTGGAATAACTGTTTACACAAACATTTAATTCCAGGTTTAGAGGCGTTTACTCCAGACTAATGCACATGTGAAAACAGCCTCTCCTACCAGGGAGTGTACCAGAACTCTTCACAGCTTCAGCTGAAAAGCATCCACATACAGCAGGGCTGTAATATAATACTTGTACCCTATGGATCCAGCACAACATGGGATTTGGGGTTAGCAGATGTACAAGAATTCTCACAATTGGCCAAACATCCCACATTCCCAATGGCAGCTGCTGCCAGTTGCAGTGTGAACTCTGCATCCCTTGTGGGTGGAAGCCAGAAGCTCTAGCTGCACTTGGGGGTCTCCCTCTTCTTGGGTGAAATGCTATGCCTGGCTCCGAAATGCCACTACCTACTGTTCCCAATGGGAGTCAACTGAGTAGGAGAGGCTGTATAAAAGATCACCATGACTCCCAGTGCTCAGGTGTCCTAGTCAGCCTGAATTGGGAAGTGGCCTCTGGCATTCAAGAGGGGGATAATGGCTCAGCATGGGGGACAGGGTCAGGGAATAGCTGAAGTTCTCTGATGCCCATTCTCTTGCTGACTCTTTGCTTCCAGACCAAAGTATGCAGTGTACAGAAGCGCCCAGACTTCCCCAGCACTGGCCAGTGGGATGTTGTCACAGAGACCGATGGGAAGAAGGAGTCTTCTATCTTTGATGGAATCTTGGTTTGCACTGGCCACCACACCCACCCTCACATGCCGCTGCACTGTTTCCCTGGTATGGGGCTCAGCAGGGAGGGGGTCACAAATAGGGGGAAAGAGTGTCTGTCTGTTACTGGGCATCACAGCCTGGAGCTGTTCCTGAGGCAGAAGCTTTGTGTCTTAGTGAAAAATTCCATTGGGGAAAAAGTCTTGCTGGGAATGGTGTTTCAATAGCAGATACCACTGAATCACAGGACTAGAAGAAACCTGCAGAGGCCATTGAGTAAATCCTCTTGCAATGAAGAAGGATTAACTCTATCTAAACCATCCCTAAAAGTAGGGGCATAGCTAAGTTGAGAGGGGCCAAGATGCAGAAAATGGAATAGCTCCCCCCCTCACCCCCGTGGGGCAGGGCAGAGGCTGAGGGCTCAGGTGCGTGGGAAGGGGGGCTGTTGGGGAATACAGAGTATAGGGGTAGGCAGAGGGCAGTGGGGAGGCTGGGGGAAGGATTTATGGGAAAGGGAGGAGTGGGGGGGACGGGGAGTTGGGGCAAGGGAGGGAGGGAACAGGGATGGAGTTGCAGGGGCAGGAGGGGGAGATGTGAGGAGCCCAGTCCAGGTCCACACAGCACTATGCGTGAACACACAAACACACGCAAACCTGGGGGTGGGGGAATGGATCCAGCAGCAGTGCAAGGAAGTCTAGAACAGGCAGCAGCAGCAGCCTGGCCAGCAGGGACAAAGAGCCTGCTCAGCTGCTCCATTGACTTCTGGGCTGAGCGGTATTGGGGGGGAGGAGAGCTGCAGAGTCAGCTCCATCGAGCACAGGAGCAGCCAGAGCAAATGGGGGTCTCAGCTCCAGTCTCAGCAGTAGGACCATATTCTGGAACCCTAGCTGCGGACTTGGCCTGGGGTTCCTGAGTGTGGCTGACTGCTGCTAAGACTAGAGCAGAGATCCCATTTGCCCCGGGTGCTGGAGCTGGCCCTACACGCACAACCTGGTGCACATCTGGTGCTGTGCTCTTGGCAGTGGCTGACGGGGTGCTCCAGCAGCCACTGTCTGGTAGGGAAATGGGAGGGGGCGCAAAGACAGGCAGGACATCAGCATCAGAGGGCCACCAGGCTCGTGGGCCCCTACCCGGGGCAGCTGCACTGCCTGTCTATCATAGCTACACCCCTACATGTTAGATGTTTACCCAGCTTAAGATTTACAGTGACAGTGGCTTAAAGACCTCCCTTGGAAATTCGTTCCATTGCCTGATTGTTTTTATTGTTAGAAGATTCTTCCTGATGCCTAACGCTTTCTTCCTGTTACTTAAACCTTCCATATCTTGTCGTTTTGTTACTTTCCTTTATGACATTCATGAGAGCAGTGCTGAGGTGCCCCAGCCATAGACCAGGGCCCTACTGTGGCAGTATAAAATTAGAAAGAGATTATTCCTGCTCTAAATAGCATGAACGTATTGTTTGAACCTTGTGGAGTATGTTTGTTAGAGTGTAGTTAATGTATTAGTCCCAAGGATGAGAGAGAGGCAATAGATACAGTAGTTAAGATAACTTCTTATTGGACCAACTTCTGTTGGTGTAAAGCTTTCGAGGGAGAGCTCTGTGACACTGTCAAGCAAGTACACATTCACCAAGAGACATTGGTCCAGTGAAGAGGATCCTCCTGTCATATGACAATATGGGACTTTCTCAGACTGGGCCTTACCAGAGCATCTCATGGTAACAAACCATTTGTACCCTGTAACACTCTTTCCAAGTTCCCTTTCTTCAGAGACCATATTCCTAGCTATGCTGTGTCTTAGGCTGAGAGGGATCCCTTAGAAAAGGTGTAGGGAAACTATTTGTGCCAAGGGGCCACTTCAAAAATTAATACAAGCTCTGAGGATTGCATAGAGGTTTGGAGTGGGTTTGCTTAAGGGAGGTGGGCTCTAGCTGGGAAGGGAAGGATCCAGATTTATTTATTTACATTTTTACTCTGTCCTTCCCCTAAGGCTCAGGCAGTGTAGAACACTAAAAACACAAAATACAGTAAAATCCCTTAAACACCCCACCCCACCCTGCCATATGCTTTGCCAAAATGAAAGGTTTTACACCACCTCCAGAATAAGCTTGGACTTTGGCTCTCAGGGAGAAGCGAGTTTCAAAATACTGGGGCAGCAACCAAGACCACCTCTCTGCAGACCCTTGTCATATGAACAAGATTGACAGGTGGAACCCATACAGAGTTGCCATATATGCAAACGTTTCCAGGACACTTATGAAAAATACAAGTTGCAGGCCCTGCAACATGTATTTTTCATGTTGTGGAAAAATGTGCATATATAGCAACCCTAAACCCATGAGAGAGTACTTCCAACCAACTGCAAGGGTCACGGTGGAACATCGTAGAAAAGGCAGTTTTTCAGATATGGGGGCCCAGGCCGTTTAGGGCTTTAAAGATCAAAGCCAGCACCTTGAATTGTGTTCAGAAAGCTATAGGAAGCCAGTGCAGAATATAAAGCACAGGTGTAATGTGTTGACGGTGACCTGTTCCTGAAAGGAGCCAGGCTGCCGCATTCTGCACCAGCGGCAGCTTCTGAACAGTCACCAAGGGCAGCCCCACATTGAGTGCACTGCATTCATCTAGCCTTCAGGTAATAAAAGCATGGATGATGGTGGCCAGATCTGAATAAGAAAGAAAGGGCTGCAGCCTCCTCACCAGATGGGGATGGTGAAAAACATTCTTGGCCACTGCTGCAACCTGATGTTCCAGGCATAGCAAGGGATCCAGAAGCATTTCAAGGCTGCGGACCAGGGTAACCAGAGACGGGCAGACCCCATCAATTACAGGAGTCTCAGTCTCCTTTAAATTACAAGACCAGGCAGCAATCATCACCTCAGTCTTGTCTGGATTCAGCTTCAATCGGCTTGTTCATCCAGACCCCAGCAGCAGCCAGGCACCGGGAAAGCACTGAGATTGCAGGACTGGGGGGAGGGATGAAAAAGAGAAGTAGAGCTGGGTGTCATTGGCAGACTGACGCCACTTCACTCCACCTCCGAATGATGTCACCCAGATGCCTCAGATACACACTGAACAAGAGATCATGGATCTGCATCGTGGCTCCATTCCCTATCCTTGAGTGCATGCTCTTATTTCTGCTCCCTTCTCCTGAACTCACTCTTTGCACACTTGGGGCTAGGGAACTGAACCCAGGGGCCAGATCCAGGAACTGGAAAAGGGCCAAATAAAAACTAGCCATGGACTGCATTTGGCCCCCAGGTCTGATGTTCTCCATCCCTGTTAGAAACTCAGTTGTTGCCTTTGATTCTTCAGCATTCCCCCGCATCCTCTTCTGGGCTGTGGCTCCCTTCCATACATTCACACTCTTCCTCTAGTGGAATGGAAACTAAGGCCACTTTTAGCTAAGCGGCGCGCACTCGCGGGATGACATCATGTGACTTTTCAAATGACCACGGGTGGCTTTTAGATGAGACTTCTTGTGCATTATCGCTGCTCATACATTCTTTTAATACCACGGATTAAATACCTTGATATGGTATTTAATCTGCAGTATTAAAAGAATACATGAGCAGCAGTAACGCATGAGAAGTCTCATCTAAAAGTAATTTGAAAAGTCACGTGATGCTGCATGCCGCTCTTCTAAAAACGGCCTCAATCATACTTGTATTTTTTTAGAACTGACAATGTGAAAGTGACAAAGCATGAGGAAGATGGGTTAGTTCATCCCTTGGCCTAGGGCCCAGTATTCACTCTGAGACTGAACCACTCTGCTCTTTCCCTGCAGGGATTGACAAATTCAAGGGGCACTACTTCCACAGCCGGGATTACAAACATCCCTTTGAGTTTTCAGGGAAGAGAGTTGTTGTGATCGGCATCGGGAACTCAGGCGGGGACCTGGCCGTGGAGATCAGCCACACAGCAGAGCAGGTTTGACATTAGGGGAGATGACTGTTGTTTCTGGGAGTCCAGCAGAGGTGCTAATGCCAGGAGCACCAACATTCTGCACCAGGAACCGAGGCCTGTGCCTTTGGAGCCAATGGGAAGAGTCTGATGTTCTTTGGAGCAGTCACAAAATGAAATCTGCAAGCTCAGTACCATATAAACCTGCCCAGGGTCAGACTGAGGTGTTTTACCCCCTTCCCCTGGCATTGCAGTCCCCAGCTCAGCAGAGGGGAACAGGAGCACTGTAATGGAGGCAGTTTGAAGAGGCATTCCTTTTTCCTGCCACCCAAGACTGTTGGGGTGGCACAAATGGTACCAAGACCCCTTGGTACCAGTTACAGAAGGCTGCAATACTAATTGTATGTCTCCCCATTCCAATAAGGGAGCTGACCCAGTGTCAGCAGGTCCAAGTTATAAAGAGAACATAGTCACATACACGAGCTGCAAGGGCATAGTGCAAATACACATGTCCCACTGCAGCACTACTCCGTTAAAGCACTGCCCATTCTCTGATGCTGGGCACATGCTCTCCCAACATCTGCCGAGGACAGATTGCAGCTGTGAACTGCTGTTTAGTGCGAGTTTTGAGACTTAATGTGATCCCAGACATCAGCAATGTTATGCAAACTCTATGAAATATCAATTGGGATCATAACCCCTTCTGCAGATGGTGCAACTGCACTTGGGATTATAGCTCATAGTTTGGGAATCTCTGCTTTAGCAATAGCTCACTCTAGTGTCCCCACCATGTTGAACTCAGTGCAATTATAGTTAGGTATTCTTTAAACCAACAACAGGAACTTCAGGCAGAAAATAGAATTCCTTATATGTATATTTTACCAGCCTTTTCCCAGTCCATTTCTGAATGAACATCTCCCAACTGATCTTCTTCCAAAGCACAGGCTCTAGGTTGGATTGACTATTGTTAGACATCCTAATCTCCCTTGATAATACTGGACTATCTTCCTTGAATGATCCTTTCTGTGGAGTGTTTCCTGGAAGTCCATTGTACTCCTGCTGTTCTGCTTGGAGACGCCACATGGTTTCTCCCAGGACCTAGACTGGGTACTGAGTAAACAGCCTCTTCCCTTTCACTTTGCATGGCAACAGCTCCCTCTTTCCCAAACATTTCCCAATCTCATTCTACCCCATAACCTTTGCTATTCAATTTACCTGAAATATTTTACCTAGCAGGCTCATTTACTGCCAAAGGGTCTCTTCCTTGAACACTGTGCTGTGTGCTAGAATGTAGTTTCTTACACAATAGAAATTACCAGCACGTTTTCATGGACCTTACAAATTATCACAGTTTCAGAGCTTAGTCACCTCTTCTGCTAGGCATGTGTGTTGCCAGGAGTAATGATCTGTAGGCTCACAGGGCAGGCACTGTTCCCTGCAAGAGAGGAAGGTATATTGCCAAACACAATATGGATGTATGCAAATCTACTACCATCTCCAAGAGATCTAATGCCCCTACAAGCCATTTTCCCTGCCTACTCAAGCATCTATTCCTAGTGGCCCAGCTACTCCCAGGCTAGACAGTAAGTAATGGTGAGAAACTTTACCTTGGAGACAGTCAGCACAGGGCTCTCTGTGCTCTCGCATTAGTGTTTCTGTAGGGATGCAGATCAGGGAATCCCAATAGCAGGGTAGCAAAGCACAGCAAAGGTCTAATAGTAATTCCCATTGGACAGTTAAGTGAGCTGGCTAGTGTGAAGGAGTCATCAAATAAAAACAACTCCATCTTGTACTGTGGACACTACCGCTGCTGCTAGCAGCTACAGAATATCATCCATGAGGAGAATTGAGGTTTTTGGAACTGACAAAGTGGAGGGTATAGGGCAGGGGTGAGGAAACTTTTCTATCCTGGGGGCCACATTGGAAATTAGTATGAGCTCTGAGGGCCACATACAGGTTGGGGGCGGGGGTGCTTAATGGGTGTATTCAAGAAAAGGAGGGCCCAGATCATGGATCTGTGCTATGGATCTGTTCCCTACCCTTGTGTGCATGCCCTCCTCTCTGCCCCATTATCCTGAGTTCAGTTTTTCAGTGCTTGGGGGTAGAGACTGGATCCAAGGGTCAGATCCAGGAACTGGAAAGGGACCACATAAAAACTTTCTGAGGGCCACATTTGGCCCCCGGGCCTGAGGTTCCTCACCCCTGGTATAGGGCAAGCTACTCAAGCTCTTTCTGTCTCCATTTTCCCTTCCACTCTTTGTCTGCCTGCTCTATTTAGGGTGTTAACAAACGGCATGATAACCACAAAGGAATAAGTGTGTATGCGTGTTGCACTCACCCATATGTATTGCATGTCAAATCTAATAAATGGCCAGCAGTAGTATTGCATGGGTACATTTTAATTTGCCATCACACACTGCTCTCCACCCCCATGTCAGTATCCCATCTTTATGCAATGCATTGTGGCTCTCCTTTGGGAAGAAGAAAGAGCCCAGCTGTTCCTGGAATTTCCAGGTGGTGACTCCTGGTGCCAGTCCCCACCTGCTCCCAACATGAACAGTTAGTGATGCTCCAAGATTAAGAATGATAGTTTTTATTTAGGAGTCTTGCCAAAGAATAAAGAGTACACAAGGACGTGATCTTGCCTGTCATCCTACAGTCCAGGTCAAGAGCCCTGATTTTGGTACTGTTGTAATGGGGATGGGATGGGGGGAATGAATCAGAGCTGGGAAAGGGCTTGAAAGGAGACAGACAGGCCTAGGGACAGACACAGGGGATTAGGAACAAGGGAAGGGGAGACCTTTTAGCTATTCTAAAAAATACTACACCCAAACTGTTACCTATTAAATACCACCCCCCCTCCTCTCTCTGCCTTGCACAGGTCTTCCTCAGCACCAGACGGGGGGCCTGGGTATTAAACCGTGTTGGGGACGAGGGGTATCCAGTGGACATTGTGCTCACAAGTCGAGCTAAAGCTTTCTTCAGTCAACAGATGACCAAGTCAATGGTGAACGCCTGGGCAGAGAAAAGACTGAATGCCAGATTCAACCACTCCCACTACAGCTTGCGGCCCCAGCACAGGTACCTTCTGCAAATGTGATGCTTTTTCTGGGCTGTAGGGCAGGAGGCAAATCATACATGCAAATTCCTATGCATGCCCTGCGTGCAACATGTCCCTGCACCTGGGGAGGGGAAGGCAGCTCCAAACCCATTCCTAGGGCTGAGCAGTGTCCCGAGCAATGTTAATCGGAACCCCTCACAGCTTAGTGCTTACTATGGTCTCTACAGGCCCCAAGAGGAGAGAATACTAGCTACGACACAGAATACTCTGCCCAGGAATATGCTCAGAGAGCCACCTTTGAGGTCTTTTATGCAGTCAAAGCCCTAGATAATACTTCTCAACCCCTGAATTCTGAAATGAGGGACAGTGACTCTCAAAATGTGGGACAATGAGGGACATAATTTGCATAAAACGTGCATATCTACAAATTCAGAGGAGTCCATTGCTTAACTATGGGTGTCTTTAGACATAATGCTGTTCAGTGTTCTGTAACAGTGTCCTACCATTACAGTATTTAGACATACCATCAACACAGTGTTCACTCCAAACACCGGAAGTGAACAACTGCCAGGTCTTGACAATTGAATCAGTGTTTGGGGTGAACACTGTGTTGACGATATGTCTAAACACTGTAACAGTAGGACACTGTGTTACAGAATACTGAACAGCATTATGTCTAAAGACACCCTATGAGGCTGGACTGGGGAAAAAAAAGAAATATTAAAATGTTCAGGGCTCTTGCATCTACAATAACCTCTTTCGTAAGCCAGACTTAAACCCTTGCCCTACCAGGCTTTATGTCCAAGTTCTAACACAGCAATTCCCTGAACTACTTGACCTCCACACTCCCATGCTGAGTGAGTGATACAGTTTACACAGCCCTCCTGCTGACAGTAAAGCTTTCCCCCCCTCCCCCCCACTCCAGCCATTTCTCCTCCTGTGTGGATTCTCTCTGACAGATGAGCCTAACAGAGAGGCTGGTCTGAAATTTTTGTCATTATTTTTAAAAGGAAACTTAAAGAAATCTCATCATCAGCCCCTTACCAGGTCATGGGGCGCTTTTAGATGAGACAAATTTGCGCATGGTTGGTAAAAAAATGTGCCTGTTTTCATGCTCATTTAAACACCTAAACTGTTTTAAATGCTCATTTGCCGTGATTGTGTAAAAGCCCAAACCATTTTGAATGTGGTTTTTAAATAATGCACATTTTTTAAAACCGGTTTTGATGATCTGGGGGTGCCAAAACCAGTTTTTAAAAATGTGCATTATTTAAAAAAAACATTCAAAACAGTTTGGGCTTTTACACGATCATGGCAAATGCGCATTTAAAACTGTTTAGGTGTTTAAATGAGCATGAAAACAGGCGCATTTTTTTACCAACCATGCGCAAATTTGTCTTGTCTAAAAGCGCCCCATGTCTGAAGCCTTGACCAGCTGATTTTTTTTCCGGTGAAAAATATTGGCAATTATAACTTCACACTAATATTCTCAAATAGAGTGTGTTGGATTTATTTATTTTTTAACATTTCAATGACTGCAAGGAGAAGAGTAATTAAGAGTAATTAAGGAGATGACAATACAGAGTCTCTGTTATAGGGTACTGTAGCTTTAAGAGGATTGAGCCTTATAACCTGCATGCGCTGAAGGAGAGGAGCACAGCGTTTGAGTGAGATCAGCTGTGAAAGTCAGACTGACAAGATATTTAACTCTGGAAGTCTTCAGTACAGGAGAGGGTACCGAGGATAAAGGACCTGTATAGACAGGCTTTCCCAAAGAAGCAGCAAAAAGCAGGATCTCTGGTGAAGGGAACTATAATCACAGGCCAGAGAGAGCTAAAGGTCTTGCCAAGGAAGGCTGCAAGCAATATCCAGTGGGGGAACGTTCCTTCTTTATGCTAACAGATTGTACTTAACTGCTGCTGGCAGTAGGGAAGGTGGAGGCCAGAAGACCACAACCCAGGCGTGTATGTGCTGGGTTCATGCTGTTTGCCAGGGACTGGACTAGGATTGGACTGTTCTGTGGCAGCTGCATGAGAGCTGATTTCCCCATAAGCACATAATTATTGCAGTCCTCCAGAAGGATTGTATACGCAACAGCCACAGTCCCTTATCTATAGCATGAAGGGGCTGCTTTGAGCCTGCCTGGAGAAACCTGCTTGGCTCTCTCAGGCTGGAAAATACAACCCATTGTCACCACTGATGGCTTGCAAATTGCTCTCCCTCACCCCACCCTTTCTAACATGGAACTTTACAGAAGTTTCCTGGGACTGTGGGACAGATAACAAAAGAGGTGTGACATCAGGGTGGTCCTGGAAAATCCAGGACACTCAAGAGGTATGACTAGATACTAGAGGTGGGACCCCAGGGCAATTACCGGATACCGGATTTACCGGTTTTCTGGTTCTCAAAGAACCGGATTCTCGGATTAAATCCAGTATCCGGTACCGGTTTTATTCCATTGATTTCAATGGGGCATTGTGTCCCCATTGAAATCAATGGAATACAATTCCTCCCCCCTCCCCTTCCCAGGCTGCGCGGGTGGAAGGGGGGACACCCCCCACCCACCCTGCCCAGCCTGGATTTTTTTTTAAAAAAGAGCCCCCCCCCAGCACCAGCGGCCGCGGCATCCCCGCAGCCGCCGGTAAGTATAGACCCGATCCCTGGGGGGTGGTGTTTAACACCCCCCCAACCCCCCAGGGATCACCCCTACTACAAGTTGACTGTACCTTCAGTGGAGCTCCGGGTGCGGGTGCGGCGGCGGCGGTCAGTCTGGCGGCCTCAGCGCCGGCTGTGGCTGCCAGCGTCAGAGATGCTCTAGGCCTTCCGGGGAAACCCGGAAGTTCCCCGGAAGGCCTAAAGCGTCTCTGATGCCGGCAGCCACAGCC
>QEPC01011590.1:49037-62178 GCA_003113815.1 Sphenodon punctatus | reverse complement strand
TCTCTCCCCCAGCTCCTGTCTCTCAGATTGTAAGCCCTAGGGGCAGGGACCATGTCTATTTTATTACTTTGTAAAGTGCCAGGTACACTGCTGGTGCTATATAAATGTTTGTTAATAATAATAATAATAATAATAATAATAATAATCTAGTCCAGCCCCTTGCACCAGTGCAGGACTCACCACGCTCAAACTACTTGCACAGAAAAATCCATCCAATGAAAAACAGTCTGTAACAGAAATTTGACACACACAGAGATTGGGAGTGACTAAATCACACCAATGTCTGAAATAACAGGGAATAATGTTATAAAGAAAAATCTAGGTGTGTCAAACAGGTGAGCCACACCCACACTACAGGGAAAGGCAAAAAAAATCTGAGCTGACTGTCGAGCTGACCAGAAGGAAAATGCCTTCCTGACCCCATAGTCAGGATTAGTTAGATCTGAGCATATGTGCAGGGCCCACTAGCAAGACACCTGACATACAATTAAAGTACCTGGCATGAGAACTCCACATCAGCCCCACCTCCAGTTGCAGACAACTTTGATGTTTCAGGAAGCGGGTTGGGGGGGGGGTAACCCCAAAATCTTTTGGAGTTATACATTTTCCCCCCCCTGTAACATCCAATAGAAAAACTCCTTACAAATTGTGTGTCATAAACCTGCCCAACTCTGTTTTAAACTACTCAGGTTCTTCGTTCTCACAGCTGTCCCTGGGAGCTTATTCACTGCTCTGATTGGTTAAAAACTTTCTAAGTCAAATTATAAACCTGAGCTAAGTTATAAACCCAGAAATACTAACAGCATATGGGTTCAGCAGTCCTTTGCATTGCTCCCCTGCCCAAAGTCATCCTGACTCACGTGCCTGTATCTTTCTGTGCCATACAGGATTCTGAATCAGCATCCAACTATCAATGATGACCTACCAAACCGCATCATTTCCGGCAGAGTGCTAGTGAAACCGAACATCAGGGAGTTCACAGAAACTGCCGCCATCTTTGAAGATGGCACCAAGGAGAACATTGATGTTGTTGTCTTTGCTACAGGATACAGCTTCTCTTTCCCCTTCCTGGAGAACTGTGTCAGAGTGGTGGAGAACGAGGTCTCCCTGTACAAATTTGTCTTCCCTCCTCATCTGGAGAAGCCAACTCTGGCTATCATTGGCCTTGTCCAGCCGCTGGGGGCTATCATGCCCATTTCAGAGATGCAGGCTCGCTGGGCCACCCGCGTGCTTACGGGTGCGTGAGTGAAACAGTGCAGGCCATGCTCTACCCCATTCTGGGCAAGGGTGTAGAGAGAGAGGGGGGTGTAGGGTGGCAGAAATGCGAGAGCTCCTTCTGGGCAGGAGTGTAGAGACCAGAGAGCTTCAGTCTGAAACAACAGGTCATGGCTAGGAAGGTGCATGTCTGGATTTGGTCTCTAGGATTTGCCTGGCAGTAGCTGTACTCAGCAGAGCTGAATAGCATCTCTTAGCTCTGAGTGACAGAAGCAATCCTCAGCAAAGCAGGATGGTAAGCCCGTCCATTTTCCCGTCCTCCATGGTGCTGTTCCAAGCCCCAGTTACCAAGGGCAGCCATGGCAATAGATTTCCTGCTGTATGATTTGGGCTACCCATGAAGCCCAGCTCCAAAGTGGGTGACTCCAGTGAATACAAGAAGGGAGTTAAAGGCAGTTACATGAAGTACTTCCCCTGACGTGATATGGCAGCTGAGGGGGAAGATGGTTAACACTGCAGCCAGTTGACTCTGTGTCATACATAGACAGCCTGTCCTCCAGACCCTTCATTGGAGAAGGGAGCTCCATTCTCAGAGACCAGGAGCATTACAGCCTTCCCGGAAGCAGCCCCTTTCCAGCAGTGACTGGCTCCCCATCTCTCCAAGTTCTGTCCCCTCAGACTGGCTTTTCTTTTTCAGGTCTAGCCAAGTTGCCCTCAGCAAGTGACATGATGGCTGATATTACCCAGAAGAAAGTAGACATGGCCAAGAGGTATGTAGGAAGCTGTATAACAGGAATGGGGACCTTGGAGCTGGGGGCAGGGGTCAAATGCAGCCAGCTAGTTTTCATGTGACCCCTTTCCAGTTCCTCGATCTGGCCCCTGGATCCAGTTCCTACCCCCAAGCACTGAAAAAGTGAGTTCAAAGGAAGGGAGCAGAGATGAGAACATGCACGCAAAGCATGGGGACAGTTCCATGGCATAGATCCATAATGTGGACCCTCCTGTTCCTGAATATATCCCTTAAGCACCAACCCCCAACTTCTATGCTGCCGTTGGGCTTGTACCTAAAAGAGAAAAGTTTCCCCACCCCTGCTGTATAATGAGATGTTAACTTCCAGCCATTGTGGGAAGGTTCCTGGGCAGCTGCTTTCTGCCCAGCCACTCCTTGCTTCCCTCTGTCTCTCAGCATACTACTGTCCAATGCTAGAGCTAGGAGCACTCCTTCAGATGGAATCCAGAGCTAAATGTGGCCACAGTCTTGTTCACAGATGGCCAGATAAAAAGTCCAGTGTCACCTGCATATATTAAGTCTCTGCAATTGTCAGGGCCTCCAATATTGGTGCCCCTTGGTTCTACCTGTGACCCAGTATAATTGAGTTTTCAGAGAATTATATTACCTTGATTTAATTTAGGGTCTGGGGTTTATTAATAGGGTAGAATTTGGTGACCTACTATATACAAGGGACCAGATTAGATGACCTGTGCTCCTTCCTGACTATTGTAGTCTATGGAATGTGTCTTCAGTTTTATTGTCTCCCCCTCTCATGTCCATTCTAGATTGTAAGCCCTTCAGGGCAGGGACCAGTCTCTATAATCATGGCTGTTCAGCACCGGACACATTGCTGACACTATGGGTGTTTTCAGACGTCATAATAGTATGAATTCCACACTTGGAATCCATGCTCTCATCACAGCTGAATGAAGTGGCCAGATGTTGGCCCGGACTGGAACCCAGGCTTGCACAGGCTGTGGCGGTGCTTAGCCCAGGCTGTTCCTCAGGATCATCCCCAAGGAACAGCCCGGGCTAAGCGCTGTCACAGCCCGTGCAACAGACGCCGGACTGGGGTAAAGCGGGCCGTCACGTTTGGTGGCCTGCTGTTTCGTACTCTGGTCTGGGTCCATGATGCTTCTGGGAAGCCTCGTAGGCCGCTGTGGCTGCCCGTCAGGGAGGTGGGTAGGACGCTCTGAGCAGGGGCAGGACCATGCAGACATCCGTCCGTGTGTTGCTCCACCCTCTCCCTGGCCTGGACCGCTGTCACTCTTCTTTGGCAGCTGGGCCGAATCCTGCCCGGAGTGAGGCAGGATTAAAGGGTAATGGCACTCAGCACTGTCATGTCTTAAAACACCCACTATATAAATAGAAAATAATAATAATAATTGGAGCTGAGCCAATGATAATTAATTACGGAGAATGGAAAGCATCCAGCAAATGTATCTGCGTGGTGGGTCTCCCATCAATAACATGTCATTGGGCCTGTGTTTCTCTTCTATTTAAGGTATGTGAAAAGTCCACGCCACACCATCCAAGTGGACTTCGTTGAATACATGGACGAGGTGGCCTGTCAGGCAGGTGTGAAGCCCAGTCTCCCATCTCTCTTCCTCACAGATCCAAAACTGGCCTGGGAGGTTTTCTTTGGGCCATGCACACCATACCAGTACCGCTTGGAAGGTCCAGGGAAATGGGATGGAGCCAGGAAAGCTATCCTGACCCAGCAAGAGCGGATCCTCAAGCCCATGAAAACCAGGGTTGTAAAGGACTCCCCCAACCAGGCCTCAGTTCCATTCTTGTTTAAGCTCATTGGCATTGTGGCTCTCTTTGCTGTAGTTCTTGCTTACTTTTAAATTAAATGCTCTCTCTCTCCATTGGTTACCACCACAGTATCTGTACAACAGAGCTGAGATTTTTGGTAGTCTTTGGTATCACCATAGTGAGTATAGTTAAGTATGGGCTCTTTAGATGAGCGGGTTGCCGTTGTGCACCCTGCTTGTGCAATACTTCAAAATCCGCAAGGCAGGATTACAAGAGATGGGACCCCACGCATGGAAGGCGATCGCGCATTGTTTGCCAACCACAAATTAAATACCTCACACATCAAGGTATTTAATTTGCAGTCGGCAAACAATGCGCGACCACTTCCCATGCGTGTGATCCTGTGCTTCCATCTCGGAGTTGTGTAATCCCACCTTGCAGGATTTTGAAATATCGCATGAGTGGGTTTTGCAACAGCGATTAAAGTGTTATCACTTGTCCTATGTAAACTCTGTGCTGTGATGTAAAGTGCAGGAAGCTCCTCCCTCTGCCCCCAGCCTTGACAGAAACAATGTTCATGGTCTACTGTTTACTTCTGGCTTGCTCCATAAGAGTTTGAGTTTCTTTAAACATTCCTTAGGCTGTTAGAGAAACTCAGTGTAGGCCAGATATCAAAATGCACCCTAGAGCAAGTATGCAATTCACCCCATTGCTGACAATCACACCATAGCTGGCTGGTAACTTTTGATAGCGGGGTGGAGGCACACAGGAGTGTGGGCTGGGCAGGGGTTCTATAGGGCTTCTGAAAATCATGGGGGTATGTGCCCCAGTTTCCCCACCCCCCAGGGGTCGCCTATGAATCACACTTTGGATGCAATGAGTAGGGTGTAACTACACAAGAGCCATCTCCGGCCAGACATCATGCACAACTAGCAGTTACACATCCTCCCTACAGCTGTGCAGCTATAGACACTATGGTGCACAGAAAAAGTCCACCGATCAAAGTTTCTTTGAGCCTCTCATTTAAAAGGAATTCACGTCCCTGACTGAGGAAAAAGCAAAATTACTTTTCTCACTGGTAATTTTGGTTTCTCCAGGCAGGCAAGGACTATGTAAGGAGGGCTGGACAGCTTGGGCACAGGAGACCTGAGTTCTCATCTTAGCCCCATGTCCCAGACTTTCTGTGTGACCTTGCGCCAGCCACTCAGTCCCTCTGGGCCTCAGTTTCCCATCTGTACAATGCAGAGAATGTGCCTTTCCTTCTCCCACCCTTTGTCTACTTTGATTATATAGACAGGAAACTCTTTGGAGGAAGATCATCGACTCTTACTGTATGTCTGTACAACTGAACCAAGATTGTGGTTGGGGGTCACTGCTATAACTATAATACAGGTAGTTAATTATAATGCTAGGAATGAAATGGATGCTCTGCACATTAGATGATTCTCAGTAGCAGTCCTGCCCAATGGAGCCACAGTTTTCTCCTTTGTCTTTAGTAGAGTTCTCAGCTTTTTAAGCCATTATTATACAAATCTGTAAGTAACTGGAAGATTCTGCCAGCTGTATACTCAACATTTGTGTTACTGCTGTAAACGCCGTTCCTTTCATATGTGAATTCCCTTTACCTGATAAACTGTTTCCTAGTATACCCGTACCCATATGTTTGCTTTAGCCTTGTCCTCTGTGTGTTTACTACTACCTACTGTTTCTTTGTCTCCTACACCAATATATATTATCTAAAACAAAAAACCTGTTTTGAAAAACATTAAAGGCAGAACCATTTCTAAAACAAAAAAACTTTCCTTTTCAAAACCATTTCACAAAATACATTTTTCCTAACTCCAAGAAACATAAAAATTAAAATTCCAATTAAAAAATTAACATACAACAAAAATTAAATGCCAAAAATCATAGAAATTATTTCCAGATTTTCTATCTATATTCCATAATTTACCATCAACGTTAAGGGAAGATATGAACTTAATTTATTACCATACTTACTTACACATTACTATTGACCACTAGCTAAACTATCACATTATTTCTTTACACGTCATTTATTTATTATCATAAGTCACCTATGAGCAGTTTTTCAAAGTGCCTTAACTCTGTCCTTAACATATAAAAATTATATACAGTTTATACAATGAAATGTTCACAATGTGAGTGTAGACAAGTTTATACAATCACTTGTATACAGTTAAAGCAGTTTGAAAAAATGTTCGTATGGGACTTATGATAATAAATAAATGACATTCTCCCCAAAGGATGCTAAATGGGTTAACTTAGGCCTTTTTTACACGGATATCACCCACCCACAAATACCCATAAACATCCATTGGATGGGTGAGAGATCATGGGTGAGAGAGAAACACTCTCACCGGTATGTTGGAAGGGAAACACTCTCAGCCGGTAGGGGAGAGGACAGGGAGTGGGGGACTTATAGTTTCCTAATTCCTAACTCTTGGGGGGGGGGGGAGTTCACGTTCATGTTCATGTTCACTCCACCTTAGTTACTGCAGATGCAGTTAGCTGTTTAGTGTTAACTGGTAAGGTAACATAACAAAGAAGTAGGCATGGCGGCGGATGTGTGATGCAATCAATACATTGTGAATATGGTAGTGGTGGGTGGAGTAATGTAATGTAAAAGTAAAAAATAAATAAATTAAGTTTTCTCTTTCACCCTGCTCTCACCCTGCATTTATGTCTAACATATGCAGGGTGAGAGAGTATAACAGTGGGGATTCAAATGTGCAGAATGACAGCTTCAAATTGTACAGCAAGCGGGAACCTTAACAACTATGCCACCATGCCGTATTGGTTTTTCAGGAGTCGAGAGATACTCTGACAGAGTTCTGTTGTTCTACTGACTTCTTCTAGACTGAGGAAGTGCAGAATGAGGATTGTAATTGTAACAAACTCTTCTGCATGGACTTCATTCCTTCAACTTTCTGTACCGGTCTGATGATGTCTAAAAAATGACTCAGTCAGCCAATACACATGTCACCTTAAACTCCCACCAGGAGTTTTGCTCCAAAAACTATAGTATGGAGGTCAATTTATGTTTACATAAAAGATCAATTTACCATTAAACAAAAACACCGTTCCTTGAACTCCCACCCAGACCATGTGCATGCATGTATGTATTTGAGAAGAATGGGCAGTGATTGCGGCACCGAGAGACACAAACCCAGCACCAGCAGTCAGCACAGCACACACATGCACAGCAGCGCTGCATACTCCCTTCGCGGAATCGCACTAAACGCTCATGACTGTCTCTCATATATTAAATTGGCGGAAGGTGGAAAAAGGCCACCGATTGTACGCGACAACGGTGATGATCGGAAAAAACAGTAAAGCACATAAATGCCACATCTGTGGGTTCTTGTAGCGGCAAATGCAGAATCGCGGAGGTACCGGGTGGAATTCTGCGGGGCGCAACGTGGGATGCTGAGGTTTAGGAATGGAATTGCGGCATGGTAAAAGCTCCTGCCGCATCACCTCTACTCCTGCTATCCCTATCTTTTTTTAAGCTTTCCACTATGTATGGGAAGTTATCTTTGAATAAATTAGTAGGTTTTTTAGACAAAAAAAATTCCCAAATATTTAATGGTTGATTTTTCTATTTTAAAAGGAAATGTCTCCCCGATTGGAGGAACATTCTGTCCTGAACCTTCAATCCTCATGGCTGATGATTTTTGAAAGTTAATTTGATATCTGGATAGCATACCAAACCGGTCAATAAGCTGGATCAATTTGGGGACAGAGGTAGATGGTTTAGATAAAAAAATAAGCATGTCATCTGTGTACAAGGCCAGTTTGTGTTCACTTTTGCCAATTAGAATACCGGGGATATCTGGATTCATCTGAATATCTATAACTAAGAGCTCCAATGCAAGATCAAAAAGGAGAGGTGACGGGGCATCCCTGACGGGTTCCTCTCTTAAGATCAAAGGTGGGGGACAGTGATCCATTTATAATCAGACGTGATTTGGGCCCTTTATAGATAGCATTCACCCACCTCAAGAAATTAACCGGAAAGTCCATCAGTTGAAGAGTTTCGAACAGGAAATGACCCTCAATTCTATCAAACACTTTCTCTGCATCCATAGAAATTACCATTGCGTTAGCTTTTGTTACATTAATCTGGTGGATTATATCTACCGCCTTCCTAATGTTATCAGCACCCAGTCTCAATGGGATGAATCCCACTTGGTCCAGATCAATGAGGGAGCCTATACAGTTGTTCAACCTATTAGCCAGGGTCTTTGAGAATATCTAAAAATCTGTGTTAAGTAAGGAGATAGGATGATAGCTAGCACTTTCCTCAGCCGGTTTGCCAGCCTTCAGGCATAATGCAGCATTTGCAAGGGAGAAAGAATCTGGCATAGTGCCAAATCTGATTATATCATTGTATATTCTAGTTAACATAGGAGCTACCAGGTTTGCAAAAACTTGATAAAACTCCAATGAAAAGTCATTCAGATTGGCGGCCTTTCCCTTAGGAAGCTGTTTCATGATTTTTTTTAACCTTCTCCAACATGAAAAGTTCATTAAGCATTTCTTTCTGGAACTTGTCTAATTTAGGTAGTTTTAAGGCTTGTAAGAAGTCCAAAATTTTGCCTCCATCAGGTGAGGAGGATTTATATAAATCCGGGTAGAAATTAGATAAGGATACAGCTATTTCCTCTTGCCTAGTAGACAGAGAACCATCCACCATCCTGATTTGAGTTATCATAGACTTTTTTTTTTTTTACTTTAACCAGATTGGCTAGTAAACGGTAGGGGTGGGAAGTTCGGTACATCCGGTATCTGATACTGCCGGTATTTTGCTGTACCAGCAGTATCGGATTACTCCAGTATTTGGGGGTACTGGTACTGGTTCCCCATGCCAGATTTTTTTTACATTGTGGCTATTGAAATGAATGGCCGCAATGTAAAAAAATAAACCAAAAAAACCCCAACCACTTTCCCTCCCCAGTCCAGGCTGCGTGGGTGGAAGGGGGGACACACACACCCCACCCTGCCTAGCCTGGATTAAAAAAAAATAATTCCCCGAAGTCTCTGCTAGTGCGGGCTCCGGGCCACCACCGCCGACCTAGAGCCCGCACCAGCAGGTAGGTAGTGGTACTAGGGTGATCCCTGGGGTAGGGGGTGGTTTAACACACACCCCAGCCCAGGGATCACCCCCCCAGGGATCACCTACTTTTGGTGCTCCGGGCGACGGCGGAGGCGGCGATGGCGGCAACACGGTGGTCCGGAGGCTTCAGCGCTGGCTGGTGGCATCAGCGCTTACTAGGCCTTCCGGGGAACTTCTGGGTTTCCCCGGAAGGCCTAGAGAGTGCTGAAGCCACCAGCCAGCGCTGAAGCCGCCAGACCACCATGCTGCCACCGCCACTGCCACCCGGAGTGCCAAAGGTAGGCAATCCCTGGGGGGGGTAGGGTGATCCTTGGGCTGGGGTGTGTGTTAAACCACCCCCACCCCAGGGATCACCCTAGTACCTGCTGGTGCAGGCTCTGGGTGTCCGGTGGCGGCCCGGAGTCCACACTAGTAGCAGGGACTTAGGGTAAAAAAAAATTAAATCCAGGCTGGGCAGGGTGGGTGGGGGGTGCCCCCCTTCCACCCACACAGCCTGGGAGGGGGAGGTATTGTTTTTTCCCCCCATTGATTTCAATAGGGACACTTCCCCATTGAAATCAATGGAATAAATCCCGGTTTTAATCCGGTAAAACGGGTTTTTGTAAACCAGTAACCAGTAAAACCGGTAACCGTTTTTTTGCCAGATGTCCCACCCCTAGTAAACGGTCCCCCTTCTTGCTCTTTTCATAGTATAAACATTTGATCCTCCTTAATTTCTGGGCCATTTTATCAGCCTCAAAGAGATCTATCTCCCCCACAATTTGGCTATGTGTCTTTGGCCTCTCTTTCTGGGATTAGCTTTATCCTCCAGCATCAGAATATTTAGCTGTGAATACAGGTCCTTCAATTATCTGACTTTGTCTATCTTTCAGAAGGCTTCCAGGGAGATAAACTCACCTCTCAGTACCGTCTTTGCAGTGTCCCACAGAGTGTGAGATGTCACAGGGGGGGATATCATTGTTCTTGAAATAGTCTTTCAAAACTTCAACTATTTTTTCTTCGACCAATTAATCTTGTATCAGATTATTAGAGAGGTGCCAGGAGCCTGGAGGCTTCCTAGGACCACTTTCCACCCGCAATGTTAACTTAACAGCATGATGATCAGTGAACACCAGGATGATCGTGTAATCCAGACATCTCTCAATACCTGCTGGCGACATTAAAACATGGTCTATTTTGGTATAAGTCCTGTGACGGGGTGAAAAAAAAGTATAATCTCTGTGTTCTGGGTCAAGCACTCTGCTAACATCTTTTAGACTAGCCTCCCAGATCATCTCAGCCACCCTGTTCTGCCACCCCTCCAAGGGAGATCCACAAGACCTATCCAGGTGAGAAAGAGGGCAGGTAAAATCTCCCATTATTAGGATATTCCCTTGGGCCAGATCAAGGATTTTAGTAAGATGATCTTTGAAGAATGGGACCGAATTACCATTGGGACAATATAGTAAGTAAGTAAATTTATTGCGGCATTAGCTTTCACCATAGCCATAAACATAGACAACAGAAATACAGAACATCCAGACAAAAATAAACTTCTCAGCAAAGAGAAGTCTTTAAAACAGATATAAGAAAAATTGTACACTTGGGAGTTTACAGCAAAATACACAATAACCATACATCATCCCACTTCCTGGAGCCCCATAGCTAAATAGGCAAAGGATACAGTTGCTCTCATCACCTGATCATCCCTTGTGGCTAGTAATAATTCGAGTTTACAGCCCTTTGAAAGGAATTCCTTCCCTTTCCATATCGGACACAGCCAAGCCTGCCTTATGTTTTCATAGAGGGGACAAATGAACAAGAAATGTTCCAAATCCTCTATTTCCATAAGCACGCAGGGGCAGGTCCTGCTCTCATAAGGCTTCTTTCCATATCACCCTCTAATTATCACTGAAGGAAATAACTGAAATTGCAATTGCGTATAAGCTTTACGGGCCACTGGATCATTTAGCTTGTCCAGATATTCCTCAAATTTATGTTGGAGCTTAAACTATTGGAGGCAGGGGACTGCCTTCCAATCAGCCAGTAATACCAGATCTTCTTGTTTTGTTATATCAGCAGATTGCATATCTATCATGGATCTTTGTTCAGGTAGAGTTTTCCCCCCAAGATAAGAGAATGATAGACCCAAGTTCTTCAAATAGGATGAAATTTGTGTTATCCAGGGATAGCCACATCCTCCTGCATATTCCAATTCCTCTCTCAAACAGAGCGCTATCAAGGAATCCTCTTTCTGGACACATAGCTTAGCTCAATATCTGAGAGCCGCCCACCTTCCTAAACAGGAGATAGCTAACATACCTGTCTCGGCTCTTACCACTGCGGCTGGAACACCCTGGGGGACCCTCAGCAAACTTCGCAAGAACTTATTCTGGACAACTTCCAGAGTCTGCCAATTATCCCCCAAGATAATCACAGCACCAAAGGTTAACAGAGTCTGCACCTTAGCCTTAAAGACATCCAGAACACTAGACAACCTGACCCCCACAGATCTCATAGCCAACCTTATTATTCCTTTAGCTGCTATACTCACCTTGGCTGCAATTAGTTTTTTATGCTTCTCCCACCTACCATTGCTAGATAGCACCACCCCAAGATATATGTAGGAGTCCACCTGAAGGAGTTGATTACCCTTAATTAGTCATCTATACTTAGGGGCTTTCTTCCCCAATACCATAATTTGAGATTTCTGGTAATGTATAGTTAACCCATTGGCAGCGCAATACTCAGATAGTTTTTCTAATTGGTTTTGCAACCCTTTCCTCATCTGGGACATTAAAACCACATCATTGGCATACAATAGTGCAGCCAATGATCTGTCCTTAACTTTTGGGGGGTGAGAGTCAGGGGACATATGTTTCTCAATGAGATCACTTAGATAGATGTTAAAAAGCAGGGGAGCCAGGACACATCCCTGCCGTACTCCTCTCAGAATGTGAATTGGTTTGGACAGTCCCTTTTCCGGTCCTAGTCTAATTTTTGCTTGATTTTCAGTATGTACACCGAGGACAATATAAATTAACCAGTGTGAAAACCTCTCCACTTCTTTCCACCACCAGTAGAAGAAAGTGACACTCCGCATCCTTGACTTGCTTCAATGTATGGAAACCCGATGTAGCCGAGAATCTTATAATCATCCCAGTCCTTTTTTAAGCAACACATAAGAAGTAGATGTTGCCAAAGTATTTATCCCTAAATCGTCCTGTATCATGTCTAAGAAGGTGTGTCTCCTGTAAAAAAAACACCTCAGCTCTCTGAGACCTGATAAGCTGTATTGTGCGCCTCCTTTTTACTGGACAATTTAATCCCCTGGCATTCAAAGAAATAAATTTTAGAGATTGCATCTTAACATGAGATGTGTTTTGGGACAAAATCGGAGGCTAGGCATCTTTTTTGTAAGTAAAGCTTTCTTACCGTCAAATTGAACCCCAGCAAAGACTATCTTTGTCAAGTATGTCCGGTCCACAGTAACCTTTCCCTTTCCAGCAGGTCCAGAGACAAACACAAACAAATAAGACACCACCACCCCAAAAAAGAAAACCAACACAGATACCCCAAAGCAAACACAAATAATAAAACCATATTACCATCCCCCCAACCATCTAATTTCTTTATCCCCTCCCCCCCCCCATTTTCTCACCTCCCTCATTCTACCCCCTAAGTAGGGCAGGTGAAGCCTCCTATGCTCCAACCCTGGCTTGAGTCTGCCAGGACCAAAACAGAAATCTATGTTTAAAAGGATGTCAAATCCTCAAATCACTTCCCAACAATGTAAATGGGTAGCCTGCTTAATCTCCCGTAAGGAGGGACAGAAATATAAATTCAAGGCAGCCATGCTTTATGTCACTTTGTTAAACTATCTTTTTTTTTGTTTTAAAAGCAGATGCCTTGCTCTTTGCGGAACACATGTCAGCCAGCGCTTGGCCCCTGAGGGTATCAAAATATCTCTAGCCTAGTTCTTTATCAGAGCACACGGTGGCAGTGCTTGGCCCCTGGAAAACTTTTCAGCCTGCCTTGCTCTTAACAGAGCACACAACTAGGGCTGTAGCGGCATACCGCCGCGGCAGCTTTTACCGACGGAATCCCATATTCCGCACATCATGGCACGGTACGGCAGAGGCAGCTTTCCGAGGGCTGCGACTGCGGCTTGTCGCTCATGGTATCGCGGCATCGGAACTGGCGAACGGAAGCGAAACTTGTGCGGATTCCCATAATAAGCGGCGCCAACTCCCCTTTCCGTGGTCCGTGGAATCTTT
>QEPC01011590.1:36594-47543 GCA_003113815.1 Sphenodon punctatus | reverse complement strand
TTTTGACCATGGCTGGTGTTTGGCTGCACGTCTGTTGTGCTGCCCCGGTCCGTGATGGTTCGGCCCATTTCCTGGCCATGGTCCAGGTCCCGTCACGTCTGTTTGGGTTGTTTCTCCACCCCGGGGCATGGTTGTGCTGTTCATCCCCCCCTGGGGGTTCACTGCGGTGAACCGCCCGCCCGTAACGTCTGAAATCACCCACAGTGACCACAGGTGGGTATTCACCATGGTTCACTGTGATCTCATAACGTCTGAAAACACCCCATCTCCAAAAGCATGGTCAAACAGATTCCCGATGGGAACCAACAAAAAGTAACGTCTGGTCGGCAACCACCGGCCGGAATAAAAGGAAATGATTCCCAGCCAGGGACAAAGCATGCAGCGTCGCTGCCAGGCAACAAGCAACAACATAGGCCAGGGAGGGAGATTTAAAGGGCACACGGCAGCAGCCGGAACGAGTCGCCCCAGCGCCTTCTGGGTGCTTTGACCACAGCCCGGCCCAGGATCGGCATAACATCTGTTGCGCTGCCCTGGGCCGTGATCTGGTGGCCCGATTCCCTACCATGGTCCCAGTCCCATCACGTCTGTTTGGGGCTTTTTTTGACCATGGGGGGTGGTTGTTCAGTTCACCCCCGCTGGGAATCCACTGTGGTGAATCGGGACCGTGTAACATCTGAAATCACCCAATGTCAACTGACAAAGTACAGTTTATTGCTTGTTTGTACCTTTCCTACAATGGGAAAACAATAACCTACACTGCTTCCTGTTTGCAAAGTTATGTGCAGACGTTACTGGAAGGGAAAATGAAGAAACGATTGTGGAGTGACTTCATTATAATGTCCATTTACCATTCATTAACCTTAAATTTCAGGGGAAATGACAAAAGATTTTTGAAGTGCCTCATTTATTTTTTCTTGTTTTGTTTTTAAAGCCTTTATAACAGATTATAAATGGAAGATTGCAATAGAAATCTGCCCTGTGGGCAGGAGGGGCGGGATATAAATTTTAAATAAATAAAATAAATGAATAAATAAATAAATGTGCTTTTAATGAAGCATTGAAAACATTTTTACTTGAAAGAATGACAGCAAGGAAATGAAACTTTCCAAGCTGTGCCTTGGATATAGATATATCTTTAAACTGATGGAATCTTTTTTTTAAAAAAAGCAAAAAACTGGAAGTGACTTAACGCTATTTAACATTACTTCTTTCAAACCTCTGAAATTTTATTTATGGGATTATATTTTTTTATATAATTTAAAATAATTTGAGAGATTGACAGCAAAGAAATGAAAACTGCCACGCTGTGCCTAGGATATAAAGGTATATCTTTAATTGCAAGGAATCGTAATAATAAATCTGATGTGCTTTAATGCTATTAATGTTATTTCTGTCAAACCTCTGAATTTTAATGTATGGGGTTATATCATTTGATATAATTTAATTAAAAAATTATCTCAGGGAATATTTTATAAATATTTACTTCAATGGAAAGAAAACAAAATAGTGCTGCTGTACTTTTAAAAATATGATACACTGTGCAGCCAATATAGGGTTTGGCAAACATCAAAATTAAAATGTTCTTAAAAACTGTACAATAAACAAGATCAACAATTAAACTTGTTAAACATTTTAAATCTGAAAGATGAACCGTGTCAAGTACATTGTCCCAACAACTTCAACAACAAGGCTAACATTTTAAACTGTATAACGCTAAGTTATCAGGAACTGTTCAAATAAATATTATTTTTTGGGGGGGAATTTCAACAAGCTAATGTCCATCATTTATTTCCCCATCCCCAGTGGTTAGCTGCTGCAGGAACCAGCAGTACACATTGTGCACTGCACTCCCTTTTAGCTTTATTGGCCTTGGTATTCTCCCAGGTTCAGGCACCACTGTGTGTTCAAGATCAGGGGCATCTAGAAAACTGAGTTCACTCCAGGACAGTGCTGCCCCTTCTGTTTTGCAGAAATTGTACAATATGCATGCACACCCCAACATTTCAGAGATGGTCTTTGTCTTCTTTTCCACTGTTCCCCAAGACTTCGCCATCTGGTTTTGAGGTTGCCAAAAGCCTTCTTGACCACCTGGAAACATCAGGTGAGGGTAGCTCTAAAAGTCTTCCTAAAAGTCAGGGTGCAGGCTTGAACCTGAAACCTTAACCTTGGCAGGTAGGGACGATTCCCCAGCACTATAGGGTAGCTGGGCTTGTGCCTGCTCTCCTCTTGTCTACCTGGCACCCTGCCCTGTTTGGCTCCTCCCCCCTGGACGCCTCATTGGTTCCCAGTAATATAAAAGGCCTGATGGGAACAGTTGCATCCTGTGGGACATCACCTCTGGGTTGTGGTTCTGTTGCTTGCTTTACCCTTTGTGCTTTTGGTTTACTTTCAGGTTTCCCTCTCCTTCTGCTCCTGCCTGTCCCTCTTCGTACCTCTGCTTCCCTTGTCTCTGTGACTGCTGTTAGCTGTCTCTTAGCCAGTTCTGTCTCCTTCTTCAGTCTGCCTTGTGTGGGGATTCCCCTCCCCCTTTCCCTTGTTAGGTCTAGGTGTCCCCACTCTGCTAGCTGTTCCTGCCTTTGGCCTTGCCCATGTTATAGGACTATAGTCACAGTTTCTCCTGTTGCAATGTGTCTTTGTCCCCTGTTCCTGGTAGTTCCCTGTTGCTCCCTTTGTTCCCTGCTATTCCCCTATTTTTGGTCTCCTAGACCTTGTTCATAGTTTCCCTTGGCTTCCCTGGTTCCTTGTTGCATATGTTGCACTATTCCTTGTTGTTCATGTTGAACCCCTTGTTCCTCTTGGGTCCTAGTCTCTTGGCTCCTGTTTCCCCATTGCCCTCTTAGCCTTGGCTTCTAGGCCCCTTGTCTCTGTTCCTCTTTGCCCCTATTGTTCCCCAGTACTCCTCTGGCTTCTGTTCCTAAGTCTCTGGACTCTTGTCTCCCTATTACGTTACTGTTGGACCTTGCAAGGTTGATGTTTGGGAAAGCGGGATACTGATGGCTTACCACGAAAACCCCAGAAATGTGGTGCAACACCCTGTCCTGTACCAGGAAGGAGCTTCCCCCTTGAAGCAAGAGATGTCCAACTGCCCTCGCCACTTCTCAACGATGAATCCATCAATAGAGGGCAGTTGGCCATCTCTTGCTTCAAGGTCCCACCCATTGCCCCTTTAATCAATTCCCCTGCTCCCCATCCCCTGCCTTGGTGTAGGGCAGTATAGCTGGAGGAGGGTATATTTGTTTGTTTGGTGGAGCTGCCCTGATATTCCTATTTATCCCAGCACTTAGTGTTACTAGGGTCACTTGCAGGCTGTGAACTTGTAATTGGCTGTTGCATCATCGCTCCTTTCTGTTCCTTTGATCCCACAACCCTGCACAGTGTAGTCCCTTTTGGGTATCCCCTTCTTGGACAGTGCCCCCTTCTGCCCCGTCCCCTGGCACCTTGCCAGATCCAGGCCCCTAGGACATGATTTTAGAAGCCTTGGGAATAGGGGGTAGGTAGGGTCCCCAATTATTACAGGTGTAATACACTCACCCTGTATTACTGTCTCCGTGCTGGGGCAAAAAGTACCTGTATACTTTTGATGAAGTATTGGGGACTAGTGCATGATGGTGGAGTCATGGGCACTCTCATGGTACCTGGCATAGACATCCACAACAGCCACAATCCATAAGCATCCACAACAGCCTGGAGGACAGCAGAGTGATAGCCTTCCCTATAATAATATTTAACACTGTCCTCTGGTGGAGAAAGGATTTTTATATGGCTATCATCTATTGCCCCCATGCAATGGGGGAGCCCCAGTCTCTGGAACCCAGAGATGATGTCATCCATGCTTCTAAAGTGAATTATCCTAGGCAGCAAAATGTTGCTGATGGTATGACACATCTGTGCCACAACATTGCAGAGTGCAGACAACAGAGACCAACACCAAAGTCTGTTACAACAGAGCAATGGCCCTCTATTGTGGCCATTTTCCAAAGCACTGTTCCAAGTCTTTTATCAACAGGAATAGCTTTTCTCATACCAGTGTCCTTTCGCTGCAGGTTTGGACAAAGCACTTCCACAAACTTGTCAAACACATTGTGGGTCATTTTAAAGTTCCTGAACCACTGTCCATCACCCATGTGCAGCAAACAATATTCTGCCACCAGTCATCACTCTTTTCAGTGGTCCAAATGTCACAATTTGGCACAATTAATTCATCAACATTGGCAGTGTTAGTTCATCAACATTGACAAAGGTGTCTGGTGCCAATGTAATGACAGCCTCCATAGCATCAACGACCATGCCAAAATGTTTCTGAAGGTCTCTAATGGGTCCTCACATTGCACAATTCCTGAAGCAAGGTGTTTTGTAGTCAAACAAGTCAATAAACTTACTACTACTACTATTCTTCTACAGGTAGCACCTATGTAAACATGCAGATCAATGACCAGCATTCTAAGGAACTTGACATCTTTTGCTCTCAGTCTTGTCTCAGTGGTAAACACCCTTATAAATTGAATTCTTCTACCCAGCAGTGAAAGGAAGTTATCATGCAGAAGAAGGCATCCTTGCTGTCACTCTAATACATCTACAACAGTCACTATGCTCACTGTAATGAGAGAAAGATAACATTTTGTGCTGTTCTAGTTTGGCAAAGTAAATTTAACAATGTTCAAGAATAAGGTCATTTGAAATTTGATTTGCATACACCCATATCAAACTCTCTTTGGGATTCATGGGGAAAGGTAAGGATGCCTATGAAAAAAGCAGCCCTAAGTACAGAAGCAGTACTGTACCTGCTGCATAAAAGTTGCTGTTATTATAGATTAGATAGATCCCTGCCAAGAGAACTCACAAACAAGAGATGGACTAGGGTGGGGGTAAATGGCTGTTTGATGAGGCATTGACAGCAATAGATGCTTGAAGTTACATCGTTTTTAAAAAAGCTGTTACCTGCACAGAATTGTTCAAAAAGAAATTCCTATCATCACCCACCCCATTCCTCCCTGCTACCCCAAGCTGATTATTACCTTTTTTATTAAGGGGGATGTTGTTTGATCTCTTCTACACTCACACTCTGCTCTTGAAAGGATTTAAAGAAACCACAGTTCACCATCTCCAAAACACGGGTGTTGCTAGCTCCTAAAAAGGGGGGGACACTGCCTGGCTCAGCGGGCCTGAGGGTGCTGCCCAGCTCGCGTGCATGTGAATTAACTTTAAAGGTGCTTTTACCCTTCCTCAAAATGGAGGTTGTCTGTGCTCACTGCACCCTCAATGATGGTTTACAAATTGGTGTTTTCCACAATTCCAACTACAAGCATTTCACAGGCAGAAAGCAAGTAATAAAGCACGTGCAGAGCACTAAATTCCAATTGGCCAAGCCACAAACACACATGACACCCCAAAATACAGCCTATTAAGCACATTATGCCATGCAAAGAGACATTCTTCTAGATATATAACCAGTTCATTCAGGCCCCCATAATCAATTCACACTGCCCCCCACCCATAATCAGTTCATTTGTGCCCCCATAATCACTTAATGCTGCCTCCAGCCCATAATCAGTTGAAGGTAGCCAACAGGACAGCCTCATGGGGAGAGATAGGGACACGGGGAGAGTGGGAAGAGGGGACAACCATGTGAGGGAGGAGGGGGGCAGGAGAGGGAGCATCGCTCTCACACAAACACAAAAATCCTTCTCACATAGACTCATATACATAGACACACACTCACTCTGACACACTTACACACACACTCTCACACATACACACACCCTCTCTCTCTCATAACTAGTACCATAACTGAAGGAATAGCAAGTGCTTGCTAGCTTCACTCATCTAATTTGCACGAAGGGTGAGAAAACAGGTATGCACTTTAACTCTGCTTTAACATTTTTTAGGCATGTTGCAGGGCTGCTTAGAGTGCCAATACAGCCCTGCAACATGCCTAAAAATGTTAAAGTGGTGTTAAACTGGAGCTATATGCTTGTCTGTTTTCGCTCAAAGAGGCGAGCTCTGCACCTGCTGGGAGCTTTGCTACTTAATTTCATGGTGGACACAATCCTGTTTCCAGAAATAACCACTACAGTACATGCCTTTCATTCTTCAAGGAGCTACTAAGGGCGGATTCAGATGTGTCTTTAAATCGCACAGCTGCCTCGGCGGCATCATGCGATTTAAAGAATCCCGCACTTCCGGGTTGGTGTGAATGTGGCGAGCGCGCACATTTCCACCTAGCGCGCACATTTCCACCTAGCCCGAACGTTTGGAGTGCGGTTTGAAAAGTTGCTCCGAGCAGCTTTTCAAACCGCGCTCCAAACATTCGGGTTAGGTGGAAATGTGCGCGCTCGCCGCTCGCCGCATTCACACCAACCTGGAAATGCGGGGTTCTTTAAATCGCACAATGCCGCCGAGGCAGCTGTGCGATTTAAAGACACGTCTGAATGCCCTGTAAGCTTCTGCAGTTCACAGCCTGTCAGTGAGGGGCTATCCCCATTTCAGAGAGAAAGAAAGAACGGCACCAATTGCCAGATCCTAATTTTCAGTAGCAACCACCAAAATCGAGTGCTTAACTTCAGACACATCAGGCCTGACTTTGTGGTGGTGCTGAGCTTTTCACAGAACAGAGCAAGTGATTGCATGTGTTGTAGCTTAGTCATCAGAAATGTAGGGTGTTGATGAAAGAAAGTATGTTTTTAGACAAGCGCCTCCACACCTATTACCCACCCATCCTGCATGTTGCAGGGCTGCATAGGACACCAATGCGGCCCTGCAACATGCACGGTGGGTGGGTGGGGGTGTTGGGTGCGGAGGTGCTTGTCTAAAAACACCCTGAGTGATTTCCAATCCAAAGGAAACCAACTCCAGCTAGCAAAGAATCTTCCTAGTCTTTTGATCCTATTAGTTTAGGAATTGCTGTAGCTAGATTTTGAGGCCCACAGAGGATTGCCACCTTTTTTTCCTGAGGAGTTGACCCAAAAAGATGCAGGGCCATGCCAGAAGGGGCAGGACAAGGGGAACTCTCTCATTCTATTTCCAACAGTTATTTATTTATTTACTTACTTAAATTTATACACCACCCTTCCCCGAAGGCTCAGTGTGACTTACAATAATTATAAAAAACACACAATATAATAATAGTTTTTTTTAAAAATCCCAGGAAAACCCCTTACAGAAAACTCACCCTTGACCAGAAACCCACCCACCTCAACCCTTATCTCCGACTGCCAAATGCTTTGCTTTAGCTGTCCCCTTTTCAGCTTTTCTGGTTTTTCTTTTACTCTGTGTTGCCCCAGCCTTCATGTGCCATGAAGGAAGAGAAGAGGCGAGAAGCAGCCTGATATCCTACAGCTGGTACTCTGACATAGGCTGAGTCTCTGACCTGCCATATTTTAGAGATACAACAGTAAGAACAGTTGGGCAATAGAACTAGTTTCCAATGAAGGTTCTGAAATGTGCCAAAGAGGCCTTGCCTGGAGCGAGCAAGTACAGCTTGTTGTGGAATTGCAAAAGGAGGTGAAACAACATTATTCTTTCAGATCTGTCACATTCATTGAATGGGAAAGTAATGCATTTGAGAGAGCAGTTATCTCCTGACCTGACCATGCAAGCAGGGTATTGAAAACAAAGCAGCCTTCCCATCTCTCTGAGGTGCTAATGGGCTAATTGGTAGCTGACTGAGAGTTCTGAGTAGCAGCAAGCAGTAAAAGTAGCTGCTCACCTCTGGCCGGGGTCTTTTCTGGACTGCCTGGTCTACCCAACTGCCCATGAAGATAGATAGGTAGTCAGAAGCATCAGCAGTAAATATAGGGTATTTTCAGATGTTACAAGATCATGCTCAACCACAGTGAACCATGGTCAATCCCGCGGCGGAGCCAAAGCGCCCTGAACATCTGTTAGGCAGCCGCCAGATGTTCACCACAGTCAATCCCCACATGGGGTTAAAAATAACCACGCTTCTGGAGCTCCCCCCGGACCATCTCCGAAAGCATGGTCAAAGAAATTCCCAATGGGAAACAACAAAAAGTAACGTCTGGATGGCAACCACCGGCCGGAATCAAACGAAATTATTCCCAGCCAGGGACAAAGCATGCAGCGTCACTGCCAGGCAACCAGCAACAACACAAGCACCAGAGGGAGATTTAAAGGGTAATCAGCAACAGGGAAATGTGACGGGATGGAGCAAGGAGGCAGGCAGAGGAGGAGAGCGGTGGGCGAGAGAGCGAGGTGGGAGGAGGTGGAGGAGGCAGTAGAGGAAGTGCAGGTGGAGGAGGAGGAGGAGGTGGTGGTCATGCTGCAGATGGAGGAGGCAGAGGGACAACCGCAGCAGCAGCTGGGGCAGGCTGCCCCGGGGACAACAGCTGGACCGGGGGAGGAGGAGGTGCCCCAGAAATGGGTAAGGGGAACCAAGGGGAGGGGAACAGGCGGCACAGGGGCATGGGGCACAGCCAGACACCCGGCATGCAGGGGGGGGCACGGAACAGGGGCACAATGGGACCGGACTGTAACACTCCCCCATGTCCCACAGACACAGAAATGGGACCGGGAGACCGAGCCCCCGGAGGAGACAGGCCCAGCACGTGTGGAGGAGGAGGCGGAGGAGGAACAGGAGGAGGAGGAGGAGGAGGAGGACCCACAGGGGCAAAGGGGGAGATGGCCCTACCACAGAGGGGGTAGTGGGGGTTCCAGGAGACCCGGGACTTCATCAGGATCTGGGGGACCCTGGAGCACCAGCTGGAGCTCAACCTAAACCAGAGAAACGAGCACACGTTCTGGGACATAGTGCAGGACATGGGGGCGGCGGGACATCACCGGACCATGGCCCAGTGCCACTCCAAGGCCAAGGAGCTAAAGAGGGGGTACAAGGCCATCCGGGACAACAATAGGACACTGCCCCCTACTACGATGCCCTGAACCGCATCCTTCATATGAAGGGGTCCATCATGGCCCCACATCTCGTGGGGAGCACCATGGTCCAGGGCAGGAAATGGGCCGAGGTACCCCCTCCACTCGCCGCCCCCAGGAAGGCACACGCTCCAAGCCCCAGACCACCAGGAGGAATGCTCTGGGACCTCTGGCACCAGCAGCTCCCCCTGGACAGTAGCCCGGAAAGCCCTCCACCCCTGGCCGGAGAAGCGGAGTCCGAGGCCGGCATCCTCATCACCCTCAGACAGTGGTCCCAGGGGGACCCCACCCACACCGAGGGGCTGGCTTCGGAGGGGTCCGAGACCAACATAGAGGGTAAGCGAGCAGCCATGAGGGGAGGTGTGCCCGGGGCCAGAGGAAGGGGGGGTGATGGAGGGTGGGGGAAGCACAGCCTGGGGGCCGCCCTGGGCCCTCCAGGCATGCTGGAGGGTGGGAGGGGTGGCTGGGGCTGCACCCGGCCCCCCAGACCGCCCACCACCAACCCCCCCACACAAAACCCCCACAGGGCACAGGATAGCACAGCAGCAGGGGCAGGTGG
This sequence comes from Sphenodon punctatus, assembly GCA_003113815.1. Classification (NCBI taxonomy): domain Eukaryota; kingdom Metazoa; phylum Chordata; class Lepidosauria; order Sphenodontia; family Sphenodontidae; genus Sphenodon; species Sphenodon punctatus. The sequence continues at coordinate 38,095 of QEPC01011590.1, read as the reverse complement.
ACAAGGAGGCCGGAGTGGAGGTGCCCAGCCAGCGCATGGAGGACCCAGGTGAGGCACACGGAAAGGGGGGTGCGCACCCGGGAGCCAGGGCGGGGGACCCAGGACACAGGGAGCAAGAGGGAGGGGGCTGGGTAGGGGGGTGCCCTGGACCCCACATCACCCATCTCCATTTACCCTACAGAGCAACCCGAGCACCCGCAGCCACCCGTGCCCGTGCCCCTGGCCCAGCTCATGAGGGAGTACCAGGCATGGACCCGGTGCTCGAGGGAGGAGCAGGCAGAGGACATAGTCCGGACATCAGCGGAGAAGGGAGAGCAGATGATCATGGCCGTGGACGGCATGGAGGTGGCCATCGAGTGCTCCCTGGAACGGGCAGAAGTTCGGGACATGAGGCTCCAGACAGAGGTGCACCTGGAGTGGAGGCGGGAGCGCCAGGAACATAGCAGGCAGGTGAAAGCCCTAGGGCAGCTGGAACAGGCAATAGCAACGATGGTGTGGGAGCACTCGGCGAAACTTGACAGGTTCCATGACATTGGGACCTCCCTGCTCCTGCATGCAGGCACCATGTGTTCCTATGGGATGGCAGCCACCCCCCCAGGCACCCTGCCTGCCCCGGGTCCGGTGCCCATCCCCTTGGTGCCCCCTCCCCGACCCCAACCGCCCCAGCCGCCTCCACCCCAGCCGGGGCCACGCATTGGACCCCTGGTCCCTCCAGGCCTCAGGAGGGTCCAGCTGCCATGGTGGCGGCCCCTCCTGGCCTGGCTCCTCCCTCCCTCCCACCACCTCCTGCCGCTCTGGGCTATAAGACCACCCAGGACACAGCTGGGGACAGTGACAGTGTGGGGGAAGTGAGCTCCCAGAGCTCGGCGGCACCCACCGGATGACCAAGGGGCCGGCCCCGGACACGCAAGGGCCAGAGAGGGATGAGGGGGAAGGGGGAGGGCCATGTGATGGAGGCGACACCATGCATGGGTGGTGGTGATGGAGGGTGGTGGGGATGTGTGGGACGGTTGTTGTCACGGGTGTCTTAATAAAAGTGTTGCACGTGGTCCAGTCTCCTGATGTCCTTTAAAGGGCCCCGGGGTGGTGGTGGCCTGTTCCAGGCATGACCTGGTACTCCGGGAAGGGGTGGGAGGGGTGCATCCTCACGCCTTGGCCTCCCGACTTATATGCCTGGCCAGGGCGGCCCGGATGCACTTAGTATAATGGTACTCCCTCGGGTTGTCTGCATTCACGTAAAGGGGCACTGGGCCGGGGGGCCGATGTGACTCGGGGTACTCCAGGGCTGCCCCCTCGGTCTCGCACACATTGTGCAGCACACAGCATGCACCTATCACCAGGGTGGAGGTCTCCACAGTGTAGTCCAGCCGGCCCGTGAGGCTCCTCCAGCATTGCTTGAGGGCCCCGAATGTCTGCTCCACCACAGTCCGGCTCGAACACAGGCGGGAATTGTACAGCGCCTCCACCGGGTTGCGGGCAACTGGGTACACCTTCATCAGTC
>QEPC01011590.1:24621-36566 GCA_003113815.1 Sphenodon punctatus | reverse complement strand
GGAATTGTACAGCGCCTCCACCGGGTTGCGGGCAACTGGGTACACCTTCATCAGTCACCGGGTGAGGGGATAGGCCGGGTCCCCCAGGATAGAGGGGGGCATGAGCACCCCCTCGATCCTGGTCATCCCCATGTCTGCAAAGTCACCCCAGAACATCCGGGCATAGAAGGGGGAGATGGTCATGATCCGGGCATCGTGACTGTGGCCGGAGTGGCCCGTGAAGATGTCTATGAATATGCCCCAGTGGTCCACAACCGCCTGCAGCTGCAGGGAGTGATACCCGTGCCTGTTGACATACTCCACGGCCTCCCCGACTGAGGGGTGGAGGATCTCGATGTGGGTGCCGTCCACGGTGCCCATGCAGTTGGGGAAGCCTCCAGCCATGAAGCCGGCCATCATGGCCCTCTGATCGAGCAGCTGGATCACGCTGTCCATGAGCACGCCCTCCACAGACTCACAGACATTCTGGAGGATTTTATTTATTTATTTATTTTATTTGTTGCATTTATACCCCGCCCCATCCTGAACCCAGCTCGGGGCGGCTTACAATCAAGGTTTACAGGATGCAGGCAACGGTGCTCAGCCCAACCCCGAAGCACTGGAAGACAGACCGGCAGGAGTCGGGCGTTGCTAGTGCCCAGACCCGAATGGCCACCCGCTGGACCATGGGGATGGGGGTCCTCATGGGAGTGTTCTGGTGCTCCAGCCAGGGCGTGAGGAGCTCCGCGAGCCACAGCAGGGTGAGCTTGTCCATCCTAAAGTGGGCCCTCCACTCCGCCTCATCCCACTGGTGCAGCACCCTGGCCCACCACCCCTGTGCCCGCTCTGCGACCCACAGCCACCTGTCAATGGGCATAGCGAGCAGGGCAGCCTGGCGCGTGGTCTCCCTCTGCCAACGGAGGTGCCCTGCTGCCTCTCGAATCACCGCTGGCCTGCTCCGGCCCCGCATCATGGCCTGCTGATCCGCCCAGGACAGCCTCTGGGCCCTGAGCCGGGCCAGGGTCCGTCTCCGGCTGTGGTGGGCCCTGAGCGCCCCTGCACCACCCCAGGCAGTGGTAACCCGCAGGCGGCGGTAACCCGCAGGCAGATGCCCAGGTGCACCTCTGTGGTAAAGATGCACAGCTGCTTGGTGTGGGCATGATACCACTCGGCTGCAAGCATGAGGTGCATCCAGTAGGCGGCCGCCCTGTCCCCCTCCATGGTGTTGGCAGGCCCAGGGGTTCGGGGTGCTGTCAGCCTGACCAGTCCTGGCCGAGTTCACCCGGTGCCCCGCCCCTGGCTACCTGGGCCTTCCCCGGCAGGGTGGGCGGGTCTGGGTGCCACAGATGCGCTGTTGGGTGTACCTGCTGCCCCTGCATGGGGCCTCGCACACAGACAGGCAAGCGCCCGTGCGGTCCTGTTGCAGCTGCATGCCTTCAGCCATCACCCCCCACCTCTCCCTGTTTGTTACACCATGTCCTGTGCCGGGCCCGCAGCCCACGCCTCGCTCTGTTGCTATACAATGTTGTGGCCTGTGGCGCCTCGCTTGTCCTTTCCCCCCATAGAACACCTTCCCCAGCCATACAGGGAATGTGTGCTCCCCTGTCCGTGGTGTTATTCTCCCTGTCTTGCTGGACCATGGCTGGCTGTGCTTCCACAGGGCTCCCGCTTCCAGACCCCCATAGCTGGACCTTCCGTGAGACCATGTCCCTGTGTGACCTGTAGCATACCCCGGCTGTACAGTTGCTCCTGGGCTGCGCAGACAGTCAGTCAGGTGCTTATGGGAGCCTGAGCTCTGGCCTTTGTTACTTCGGCTATGAGGCGAGCACCCGTGATTGCCGACTGCATGCTGAAATGCTGGGGCTGGTTCCCTTTCCAGATGGGCGCATCCCGGTGAGGAGGTGCTCACATGTGTCCTGGTCCAAAGCTGAGATGGTGTCTGCCCTGTCTGTGTGCAGCCTGGCTGCCTACATGGTCTGCCTTGCGGAGGGGGGTCCTGCCTTGGCCGTGTCGTACTTTGGCTGTCTCCACAGGGCCTGTGGGTAGCAGTGCTCTCGTGGGGCGGTGTATCACCGGCTGTTGGAGCTGGGACAGCTTCTGTGGCCCCCTGCTGCTGACCTCTGCGTGTCTGAGCCTACCGCGGTGGAGCTGTTGGTGCTGTCAGGCGTGTGGTCCCGTTCGAATGTGCAGCTGGGCTTGTCCATGCAGGATCCTTTTGAGACTTACTACCTAATTGCCCACCACATGTCCTTGTTGGGGTACCACCGGGGCATGATCCATTGGCCCCACCTCATTCACGGGGCAGGGCACCCAGGCCCTGGCCCCTCTGTGGCCCCCAGCATCTGGCTGTGAGTCCCCCTGTGCCCCCCGGCCCCCGGCCTCATGCCCCCGTGCGGGCTCCCGCCTCTGCCCTGGGGTCGTGCTCCGTTGGCTGCACCCTCCCTGATGTCCCTGCCATGCTGCCATGCTGCCTGCCTCCTGGGGTGCTGCTGCTCCTGCCTGTGGCTCCAGGCTCCCCCCCTGCCTGCCTTTGCACCTGCTGGACCCCTCTGTGGTTGCCCTCTCCGGCGCCTGGGTCCATCTCTCTGCTCGGCCTCCCCGGCCCCCCTGGGTTCAGCTGACTGTCCTCGGCCACCTGCACTTCCTCCGGCGCCCCCCCCTTGGGTGCCTCTGTGACCGCGGGGTCATGGGGCCCCCGGACTGCCCCTCCCGCCTTCCTCCTGGGGTGTGTGTTTGTGACTTTGGCCCTGCTGCACTGCACCGGCTCTCCTGCCTGCCCTCCATCGCCCCCTCGCCGGTGTGAGGGGTCCGTGTGTGCCCCCTGCACAGTTCCCGGACCGCTCCCTGTTCCATGTGGGCTCTTGCTGTGCCCTTGCCCTGAGCTCCTGGGGCCCCCCATTCCAGGACTGCCTGTGTTGCTGTGGGAGTGCCCGTGCGAACTGTTCTGCTATGGGGGTTGTGTTTGCCGGTGCCTGTGTCCTGCCCTGCCCCTGTGCTGTGTCCCCCCCGCTTCCCTGTGCCGCGGCCCCCCCTGTGCCCGGTGTGCCTTGTGTGGTGCCCGGGCACCCTTGTCCCCCCTTCCCTTCCCTTCCTTTCCTTTCTGTGTGTGTGTGTGTGTGTCCGGGCATGTGTTTGTGCTGTGTGTTCCACTGTGCCCCCGCTGTCTGTGTGCCTGTTGTGTGTGGTACCTGGGTGGCTCTTCTCCCTCCTTCCCCCTCCCTTCCCGTTTCCCTTGTGTGGGCGTTCCCTTTTGTGCCTTGTGGCTTTGTTTGCCCTCCAGCGGCCATGTCTGTGTCCTGCCCCTGCCCAGTGCCTTGTGGGTGTTTTGACCACGGCTGGGAATTGGCGTCACGTCTGTTGCGCTGCCCCGGCCTGTGATCCGGCGCCCGATTCCCTGCCATGGTCCCGGTCCTGTCATGTCTGTTTGGGGCTTTTCTTGACCATGAGGGGTGGTTGTTCAGTTCATCCCTGCCGGGAATCCACTGTGGTGAACCGGCCGCCCGTAATGGCTGAAATCACCCATAGTGTCCACTGGGCATTCTGTGCTCAAACTAGGAACTGCTCCTTCCTTCTCCTTTAAAGAAGGTGACACAAGTGTGCAGTACCCAGGACTCCTGTCATGACTGCAACAAAGGTTAGCCACTTTGCCATACAGTTACAGCTGTTGTGACTGCCTTGCAAACAGATAGCTAGCTAATGGGCCAATATGTACAGTCCTTGGCTGTTTCTAATCAGAACATGCCCATGCATCTCTACTCAGTGGACATGTGTGAAAATGCCCATCTAAAAGTGGCAGTGGGTGGACACGTGCTCCCGTTGCAACCCATGTACCTCCACCCATCCCCGCCCATCTCCCCGCACTGAGCAACCTGTTTTTTTTCTGGTTACTCCATGAGGGGGCATGAATGGGTGGTGCATGAGTGCACACCCAGTGCACATGCATCTGTCAGGGGTTGGGTGCGGGGAAGGGGGAGAGGCGTCCGCCAACATACTCAAAAGGTGAGAGGGCGGCCGAGCCGCCCGAACCGGGGTTTCCTCAGACGCCATCCCCCAAGTAGATTAGCAGACAAGAGGACAGGAGGAGCCCTAAAGCCAGCCCCAGCAAGCGCGGCGCCCCCGAGCCCCGCACGGAAACAAGGGGAGGAGCCAGAACCGGCACCACGTCGCTCTGCACGCTTACAGGCACGTAGAGGGGGCGGGGCTTAGGAGGTTTAAGGCGGGCAGTCAGAATCTTCAGTGCCGGCGATCAGTGAACTGTGAGGCTGGCCCTAGCAGTGAGAGCATTGTTAGAAGTGGAGACAGCAACTATAGAGAGAGTGAGTGGAGGCGTGAGCGGTGTGTGTAAGGTGAGTGCCTGTGTGTGTGATTGTGGTAGAGTAAGAGCGGGGGTGTAGGGATCAGAGGAGTATTTGGTGTGGACACGATCCCCGCTGCTTCGTGGGTCCCCTTCCTCAGACCACCCCATACCTTCCCCTCTTCCTGGTGTAGGGTTCTCCCTCCGTCCCCGCTCCCTTCCTCGGGTACTTCCCCCCTCCCGGGCACTAATTCCTTGTCACGTGGTGCACTAAGCCCAGCACGTCTGTGTGGAAGAGAGCGTGGGAACGAGCAGGGGCTGTTGCCCCCTCGGGGGGTAGCAGAAGGGCTGCACACACAGCTTGCTACGTGCCATACCCCTGTGATGATACGGCCCCGTCCTTGTTAGGACATTGGCCATCCAACAACCTGAGGGGTCTTTTTTCCACCGGCAAGCCTGTGTGCACCGTTTTCCCCCGGGAGACTTGTTCGAGGCGTGTGTGTTGTACGGGGGTTGCTAGGTCCATGCTTCCCCTTATTCCCCAACCCCGTCACAGTATCGCCGGCTTCCACCATGGATCTAGCACAACAGGTGGAGGAAATGGGCAGGGCCATTCAGGCCATTGCCATGGAACTCAAAGATATGAGGGAGCAAGGGGCCATGGGGGGCGTGGAGGAACATGAGGGAGCAGCCCCAGCAGAAGTCCCCACACCCCCACCCATGCCAGTTACTGTCCCCCTAAGCAGAGAACCCCGTCACCCTCCTATCCAGCGGTTTGGGGGGGAGCGCAGACAGTTTCAAGGATTCCTGGCCCTGTGTAAATTGGCATTTCAGTTGCAGCCAGTTACGTATGCAGCGGATACGGCCAAAATAGCCTTCATCATAGGGCATTTGGAGGAGCTCGCCCTGGATTGGGCTACCCCCTTACTCCTTAAGGATAGCCCCTTATTGAAAGATTTTCCTGGGTTCTTACGGGAATTTCAATTTCTGTTTGATTATCCCCACCGCAAAAGAGATGCGGAATCGGCCATTATGACCTTGCGGCAGGGGAAAGGACCATTGCTCGAGTATGTAACTCAATTTCAACAATTGGCCATCGAGCTGGGGTGGGCCGATGATGTGCTAAATGTTTTGTTCCGAAAGGGACTGAACGATGATATCAAAGATCAGCTAGCTCTTATTGCCATGCCAGCTAAATGGGGTGAGCTGGTTAACCTGATGTGCCAGATCGATGAACGCCTAACAGAACGGCGGCGGGAGCGGAGGCAAGATGGCGGGCGGACATGGAGTCCTCGCTATGGGGGCTCCGGGACAGGGAAGACGGAAGTGCCTAAGGTAGACGACAGCGAGCCGATGCAGATAGGTGCCTCGCGTGGACCCATTGGGCCACAAGAAAAAGAAAGAAGGCAGGTGGAAAAATTGTGTTACTATTGCAGCACGGCTGGACACTTCACGAGTTCTTGTCCTCAACTACCCCCAGGGCGGAGGGGTCCGGGAAACGACAGGGGCTGGGGTGGCCAGGGGATGTCCCGGTAAACCCCCCTATCTCCCCTAGACACCCACGGCCCAGACGCGTCGCGACCACGTACACCCAAGGAGAGCATCTCTTAGTCCCCCTAACCCTCCACATTGCCCCCTTTCATTCCATGGTCCTACCAGCACTCGTAGATTCAGGAGCCTCCGGCAATTTTTTGGACGAGCAAACCGCCCGACGGTATCAGGTACCCCTCCAGCCAAAGACTCACCCCGAGACCGTGTTTGCTATAGATGGGTCCCCTCTCTCTTCTTGACCCGTCATGTACTGCACCCAGGAACTCCCTTGGATTATAGGGGACCACCAGGAGACTCTCCGGTTAGACATTGTTAAAACCCCAGCCTTCCCCATTGTGTTGGGAATACCGTGGCTATGGTGTCACAATCCCTCTATTGATTGGAGTCAGAAGGTGATGTCCTTCTCGTCCCCCTTTTGTGAGGCCCACTGCAAGGTAAGGCGTCCACTGCCGGTGGAAGGACCTCCACGCCGGGAGCACCAACTTCTGGCCACCAAACCCCCCACTCTCCCAGCTGTCTACTGAGACCTTGCGGATGTCTTTCGGGAACAGCAAACCTTGGACCTTCCCCCTCACCGGTCTTACGACTGTGCTATCTCCTTGTTACCAGACACCACTCCACCTTACGGGCGAATCTATGCCCTTTCTGAGCCTGAGTTGAAGACACTCAAGGAATACATCGATGAGAACTTAGCCAAGGGCTTCATCCGGGCCTCTACCTCCCCAGGGGGGGCTCCACTCTTTTTTGTGCCCAAAAAGGATGGGGGATTACGCCCCTGTATAGATTATAGGGGCCTTAATGCTATTACCATAAAAAACCGTTACCCCCTACCGCTTATCTCAGAACTATTGAACCGCCTGCAGGGGGCCAAGCTCTTTACTAAGCTCGACTTACGGGGAGCGTATAACCTACTGCGAGTCAAACAGGGCGACGAATGGAAGACCGCGTTTCACACGAGATATGGCCATTTTGAGTATCTTGTGATGCCCTATGGTCTGGACAACGCTCCAGCCGCTTTTCAGCACTTAATTAACGATATATTCCGTGATATTTTGGACTTATTTGTTGTAGCTTACCTGGACGACATCCTTATTTTTTCCCAGAGTGAAGAAGAACATGTCCGCCATGTCCGGATTGTGTTGCAACGATTGAGGCAACACCGTTTGTATTGCAAAATGGGAAAATGTGCGTTTCACCAAGGCGAGGTCCCCTTTTTGGGGTTCATTATCTCAGCCCATGGGGTAAAGATGGATCCAGGGAAGGTGACCGCTATTCTTGCCTGGCCGGCCCCCAGCGCGGTTAAGCCACTACAATGTTTTTTAGGCAGCGTCAATTACTACAGACAATATATCCCCCACTACGCCGAACTAACCACACCTCTGACTGTACTACTTAAAAAGGGGCAACCTTACCTATGGGGCCCAGCACAGGATGAGGCCTTCACCCTATTAAAGGAGGCCTTCACAAGGGCCCCCGTGTTACAACCCCCCGATTTTTCTCTCCCCTTTACAGTGGAAACTGATGCTTCTAGCGTAGCCTTCAGGGGGGTATTACTCCAAGCTAAAGACCATGATACACCCCCACGACCGTGTGCCTTCTACTCGCGACAGCTAACAGCCGCAGAAAAGAACTATACGATATTAGATCGGGAACTTTTAGCCATCAAGGTTGCATTCGAGGTGTGGAGACATTTCCTCGAGGGGGCCCGGTACCCGATCCAAGTCATCACGGACCATAAGAACCTTACGTTCTTACAAACAGCACGCATCCAGAACCATCGACATGCCCGATGGGCCCTTTTGTTTGCCCGCTTTGACTTTCGCATCATATACCGCCCTGGGAAGCTAAATATCATCGCGGATGCATTATCCCGATACCCGGAGGAGACTGCAAACACCACCACGGGGGAAGAGATGCTTCTCCACCCCCGAGTCTTTCTGGCCACTGCCCTCACCTCCAGACAGCTTAGAACATGGGGGGCCAACGATCCGGAATTCCGGGACCTAACCCAGAAGAATTCGTCAGGACTACCCTTGCACAAGCAGGCCATTGCAGTGCCTTCTGCCACCAGACAACAAGTGTTGCAAGCGCATCATGATGCCCCATTGGCAGGCCACCCCGGACAGCGACAGATGTTGGAGCTGCTCCAGCGACATTTTTGGTGGTCCCACATGCAGCGGGATGTGGTGCGCTATGTACAGGGATGCCATACTTGTAGCCGCACAAAGGTTCCGTGACGAAAACCACTAGGCCTTCTCCAGCTCACCCCTCTGCCTCGTGGGCCATGGCAAAAGCTCAACTTGGACTTCATTGTGGAGCTCCCCTTGTCACATGGATGCAATACCATTCTTGTTGTGGTCGACCAGTTCACAAAGATGGGACACTTTATTGCGTGCCAAGGGTTACCTACCACGCAGAAAACTGCCTTGCTCTTCATACAGCACATAGTGCGATTACATGGACTCCTGTCACCATCACCTCTGATCGAGGGTCCCAGTTCACGGCCCGCTTTTGGCGCGCATTGTTTAAGGCTGTGGGCGTACAAGCCAACCTGACCACCGCATATTGCCCCCAAGCGAATGGGCAGGTGGAGAGGGCCAACCAGGCGTTACCTCCCCCTCGCTGAATTTGCATTCAACAACGCGCCGCATGTGGCCTTGGGAACTTCACCCTTTTATGTTTCCCATGGGTTCCACCCGAGATTGACATTACCAGAGGAACCGGCCATTGAGGTACCTGCAGCAGGAGAGTTAATACAAAAACTCCAGCGATGCCACGCTCATGCACATGCAATGCTACAACACGCTCGCTTACAATATAAACAGTATGCAGACTGAAAATGTCTCCCGGCCCCCCAATACAACGTGGGAGACCTGGTATGGGTAGATAGGCGACACTACCCATCCCTTCGCCCTTCGGCAAAACTGGACAATCGTTTCATGGGACCCTTCCCTATCCAAGAACAAGTCAGCTCCGTAGTCTACCGATTGATGCTCCCTCCTTCGCTGCACATCCATCCTGTCTTCCATGTGTCCTTGTTGAAACCACACTGTTCCCCATTGTTTCCTGATGCCTGCCCCCCAAAACCGGTGTATGACATCCAGGACAATCCTGAGTATGAGGTCAGGGCCCTCCTAGACTCCAAGGTGTCACGGGGGGTGTTGTATTACTTAGTCGACTGGAAGGGTTACGGAGTAGCCGATCGTTCCTGGGAGCCTGCTACTGCCATCCATGCACCCCGGCTGGTGCGACTTTTCCACCTCCGCCACCCTTCCCGTCCAGGTCCACGGCACCTACAGGGACGGCGCCCACCCTGAGGGGTGTGTGTGCTGTCAGGGGTTGGGTGCGGGGAAGGGGGAGAGGCGTCCGCCAACATACCCAAAAGGTGAGAGGGCATCCGAGCCACCCGAACCAGGGTTTCCTCAGACGCCATCCCCCGAGTAGATTAGCAGATGAGAGGACAGGAGGAGCCCTAAAGCCAGCCCCAGCAAGCACGGCGCCCCCGAGCCCCGCACGGAAACAAGGGGAGGAGCCAGAACCGGCACCACGTCGCTCTGCACGCTTGCAGGCACGTAGAGGGGGTGAGGCTTAAGAGGTTTAAGGCGGGCAGTTAGAATCTTCGGTGCCGGCGATCAGTGAACTGTGAGGCTGGCCCCTAGGAGCGAGAGCGTTGTTAGAAGTGGAGACAGCAACTATAGAGAGAGTGAGTGGAGGCGTGAGCGGTGTGTGTAAGGTGAGTGCCTGTGTGTGTGATTGTGGTAGAGTAAGAGCGGGGGTGTAGGGATCAGAGGAGTATTTGGCGTGTACATGATCCCCGCTGCTTCGTGGGTCCCCTTCCTCAGACCACCCCATACCTTCCCCTCTTCCGGGTGTAGGGTTCTCCCTCCATCCCCGCTCCCTTCCTCGGGTACTTCCCCCTTCCTGGGCACTAATTCCTTGTCACGTGGTGCACTAAGCCCAGCACGTCTGTGTGGAAGAGAGCGTGGGAACGATCAGGGGCTGTTGCCCCCTCGGGGGGTAGCAGAAGCTTGCTACGTGCCATACCCCTGTGATGATACAGGCCCATCCTTGTTTAGGACATTGGCCACCCAACAACCTGAGGGGTCTTTTTTCCACCGGCAAGCCTGTGTGCACCGTTTTCCCCCGGGAGACTTGTTCGAGGCGTGTGTGTTATACGGGGGTTGCTAGGTCCGTGGTTCCCCTTATTCCCCAACCCCGTCACAGCATCCCCCCTGTGTGAACACATGCACACACACACTGGATGTGTGTGTACTCTCCACTCAGCGCACACAGACAAACCTCCCAACTGGGTTCATTTAGCAACAGCCCTTTTCTAGCAGCTGAACAAAAAGCAGTAGCCAGCTCCACTGGTAGAACCTAGAAAAGGTCAAGAATTCATATTTGGCCCTGGAAATAGGGTACAGTTTTGATTTATTTCACTTGCTTTTATTAAAACAACAACAAAGCTTCTGTGCACTGGGCTATGAGAGAGTCCACTCTCAGAGAAGCCACACAGGAGAAGACATATCGGGAATGTAGGAAAAACTTTATAGTTAGTGGGAGGGATGTGTGTCAGTACAGCTGATTGTGTAGCAATGGTGTAGGACAAAGTAGAGGGTAATACTGTGATAGGGCTATGAAACAAATACTGGCAAAACAAAGGTTCACGTCTAGCTTATGAAAGGGATTATAGAGCAGCAGGAACAGCTCTACTAGCTTAGGCATCTGCGTCGCACCATTATAATCACAAACACTCTAATCATTAGGGTTTCTCAATCAATCAATCAATTTTATTTACAGCATCCATCAAACATTAATCAGGGTTCCTAGTTTTCTCTCTGTGATGGAAAACCAGAGGAGGACACAGCGAGCACAGGGCAGTGAGGAACTGAGTGGAGCTTAGGGGAAGTAGCCTGAAGGCATGTGCTGTGGAGGAGCAGGGGCTCTGCATGTGGAGGAGTGCCACAGATCTCCTGTGGGTTGTGGGGGCAGGAGCACTATGAGTTGGGGAAGTCAGGTCTTCTGGACCTTGTGAAGAGGGGACAGGAGGTGGGACTATTTGGGCCCTTAGTGACTTCCCCAAATGCCAGTCTGTATATGGTCCCACTTTCGGGTTGGCAGAGCGGTCCAGGGCCAGGCTGGGAGGAGGAAGCAGCGAGTGCAGGGCAGTGGAAGGGAAGCAATCTCAAAGCATGTGCTGTGGGGGGAAGAAGCTCTGCCTTTGGACGGGTGCCACAGACTTCAATGTATTTATTTATTGGACTGTTGGTGGGACAGGTAGCGGCAAAATTGCATAAAAATGAAAATATTACAATAATATGTGGTGTTCTAACTCATACATATATATATTGTAGTAAGGGAAAGCGAACTAGCGTTTACATTTAATGACAGGAAAATAAATTTTGGTTTCTTTAATCAGAGAATTTATGGTTTTTTATCAGAGAATTTCCAATTTTTGCTGCAGAAAACTGGATCTCCGCTAATCATAAAATTGGAATGGTGTGTCCTATCAGTGTAAAAACTGGTAGGAAGGATTTCCTGGGTGAGGTGTGAAATGTGTACAAATTTTAAGTCAATCGGTTAAAAATGAGTTACAGCATAGGCCCAGTACCTACCTTCAAGCACTGAAAGAGGGAGCTCAGGGAAAGAGAGCAGAGATCAGGGCATACACTCAAGGACAGGCCATGGATCCATAGCATAGATTCATGATCTGGATCCTCCCCTTCCTTCCCCTATCCTAAAATACACATCTTAACCAGACCCACCTGTAAACTTTATTCAGCCGGCAGGACAGACCTTGACTAATTTTCAAAGTGGTCCATAGGAGGGGAAAGCTTGCCCTTCCCTGCCTATGTCATAGGTCTACTTCCTATCATTGAGATCCAGGATTTGCCTCACAGACTGGAGTTGTGCCCACCCCCACCTGCTGTCAGCTGGCAATTTATTTGTAAATCAGGAGACTGTCTTGTGATGTGCATATTAACCAGTGAGATTGGAGAATTCATTTGCATACCATGGGAATTGCACATGAGGCAGGCAAGATTCATTTAGATGCCAAAAGAAGCAGTAGCTATAGAGGATCACAAACTAAACTGGAAACAAGGAGGGACTGTTGCCTGGA
>QEPC01011583.1:405796-416633 GCA_003113815.1 Sphenodon punctatus | reverse complement strand
TTTTTTCCCCCATTTCATTTTCATTTCATTTAACGTTTCATTTTCCATTAATTCCTATGGACATTCCTTTCATGTTAGTGGACGTTTGCTTGCATGGCTTTCTTTTCATTTTGTCACTCAGGCTGGACTGACATAATGTGCCCTTCAGGGGAGGGAGGGAGGGAGAGAGAGAGAGAGAGAGACAGAGAGAGAGAGAGAGAGAGTCCAATCTCACACCTTGATACATGGAATAACTGCCATGCTGCCTTGCAAGGGGGAATAGTTTACCACCACCAAAAGGCCCTGGTCACTACTGCCAGAGAGAGCCCTTGCATAGTTGCACGTTGTGGGCATTTTTTATTGGGACTCATTTGGTTGCTTGCATACTGTGCACACACTGTGAATGCACTGTTTACATGTTTTATGTACGTGTGCTGGTGCATGATGCTGCTACAGCTAAAAAGCAAAATTCCGCCCAGTTCCAATCAACTCAATTGGAATTGGTTATTTCATCCATTCTGATTAGATATTGGACCAGACAACATTGCATCTGATTCTGATTGGAACAGATGAATGCTTTTGTAAAAAAAAAAAAAAATGTCATTTGTGCATGTGTAAAATGCCCACCAACCATATCCAAAATGGCAGTGTTGGCATCACTGCCATTTTTGTTATGAGCAGCAGTCATTTTTGCATGTACAAATTGGCCCAGTAGCCTTTTGTGCATGAGCAATGACTTTTTGTTAAAAAAAAAAATTCAGCTGGAATTTCAATCGGGAATGCTTCCAATCAAAATTCTGGTTGAGATAGGGGTGAGTTCTGTTTTCACAGAAATGTCCACAAAAACGAAACTGTTCTTTTGACCCACCACTATCTGCTGCAGCATATCAGCTGTCTGGATCCCTAGCACTCGCACTCCTGCTGGCAAACACAGGTTCAGGATTGAGACCCAAGTCATCAGAGACACATAAAAACACTGAATCACTCATCTACAACCTTGCATAATGCCATCGGGTGTCTGGATGTGTGTTTTGACCTCGATATGAACACTAGTTTGGTCCTGTGTTCACCATGTGGCACTGCTTAGACACACAGCCCATCTTGATGCAAATTGGTGTTTTGTTTGCCACTTGCTGCCAACTCGTTCCCCGCGTTGTACCTGCAGACATAGCACATGATATCATTAGACACAAAATTGGCCACGTGTTCAGTCGGAACATGCAAATTGTCCTTGCGGGAGTCTTTAGACAGAACTGCCTGTGGCAGGATGAGCGGGGTAAAAAATTCTAAAATAAATAAATAACAAATAAATTACAAAGACTGGGTGTCAAAACTGCTAAGCATGTGTTTGGCCATTGTGTGTAAGCACCATAACAATCCCAACACAAATTTGGCCACCCGTTGAACACGCAATGTGAACACGATTGCATCACAAGGACAATTTGCATGTTTCGGCTGAAAACGTGGCCAATGTTGTGTCTAATGATATTGTGTGGCATGTTAGCAGGTGCAACATGGGGAACAAGGTGGCAGTGCCTGCATGCAGAGATTCAGTGGCGAGCAAAACACCAATTTGCCCCAAGATAGGCTGTGTGTCTAAACAGTGCCACTAGTGTTCATATCAAGGACAAAACATATATTCAGACACCCATTGACGTTGTGTCTAAAGACACCTCTTGTGATGCAGTGGTATTCACATTGCATGTTCAACGGATGGCCAAATTGGTGTTGGGATTGTTATGGTGCTTACACACAATGGCCAAACATGTGCTTAGGGATTTTGACACCTGATCTTTGTTATGTCTAAAGATGCCTATTGTAGGAATTGAATACCATTTGGTATCTGCTTTGTCAAATCCAATTTGAAGCAAATGAAAGAATCAGATCATGTGGGTAGCTACAATAGGGATAGGGATATTCCAGCTGAACTGTGTCCCAGAGGTCTGGGGTGCCCAATGCTCCCTAGCACACCTGTATCTCTTGCTGCTAGGAAGGATGGTCAGAGGGTATGTGGTGACTTACCAGTAAGGGCCACAGCACACTTGATAGGACCAACATAAGAAGCTGCTTCTCAGGTGGTACCTCCTGCAGTGGTAGCTCTGGCTTTGACTGTAGGACTGTATTATACCTGCAGGCAACCCTAACCTTTTGTCTGGGGGTGTTTTTCTACCCCAGGTGGAAAAAAAACATGAACAAATATGGTACTTCGTAGCTCTACAAGTTTGAGTTTTTAGGACATTGTCACTGGCACCTCTGGGCATAACATACTCAAATTTCATCCAGATATTTCTTACTGCTTGTCTCCTATAATAAAAAAATGCAACCAAAAAAAAAGGCCTTGGGTGAAAAATTACCCTAGCGTCAATGGACTTTAACTATTGGGGGAGAAATCTACCCCAGCCAATGCATTTAAATTGGGGTGGATTTCTACCCCAGCTTAAAAGCAACCAAATCAACACTTCTCAAGGATAGTTCAGGTTGCAAGATGACATGGAAGTCAAGGTCACTTTAGACTGGCAGCAGCAATGAAAATTAACCCCTTCACTGCCATGATCATCTCTCAAGTTTTCCACTACAGTCTAACAGAAAAAATGGCCATGAAAGATTTTTCATTTGCTCACTCAGTTTGTTAGGTTTCCTTTCTCACCCAGCCTCCTAGGTTTCATCTCTTCTCCCCAGGTTTCATTTCTCCAGCCAGCCAGAAGGTCCCTCATTGTCCCCACAAACTGGCCAGAGAAATGAAACCAAACACCTTTTGAGTCCCTATCAGGTGAGAACCAGGAACTGAAATCTAACTTGCTATAAAAGTAGAGTACAGGGTGCAGAAAGCCAGCAGTACAAGACATGGATTCTAGGGATGGGCGAACGCAGTTCGGATGTTTGGAGTTCGGATCGAACTCTGTCTGTTCAGACGTTGAACTCTTGAATGACCGGACAGTTCAGTCATGTTCAGATGAGTTCGGATGAGTTTGGGGAAAGGAAAAACGTCTTTTCAGGGCCAAAAATTCGGTTTCGGTTTGGTTTCGGTATCGATAGCGCTATTTTTGAATGTTCAGCCAAGTTCAGCCAAACCGAACTCGGCTGAACTGAACCATCAAACCTGAACATGGGTTTCGAACCTAACGAGTGAACATCCGAGCATCCAAACTGCGATCTGTTCGCCCATCCCTAACGGATTCTCCTGGAGAACACCACCTTCCTGCAGGCAGGCATCCAGCCATCTATACACAGACATATCACCTTGCAGCACAGCAATGGAACAACCTTCCACAGTAAGTATCTGATCTTCCCCCACATCCTCAAGTCCAGGAATTTCCCTGCCAGCCCTCAGTGCAAACTCTTTCTGCCAGCCCCCCAGTGCCCGGACTCACCCCTGCCATCCCTCATTCCCCTCCTATCAGCCCCCAGCCATTCTCCCTACCCAGAGATTTGGAGTGGGGCGGGCACTGGCTGGGGGCTGATAGGAGGGGAATGAGGGATGGCAGGGGTGAGTCCGGGCACTGGGGGGCTGTCAGAAAGAGTTTGCACTGAGGGCTGGCAGGGAAATTTACACTGCTATGGAGAATTTGGACTGAATGGAACTCAGTGGGAGAAAGTGGATGGGACCCCAGTAAGAGGGCTCTCTGTCTCCCAGTGGCAGAGCTTCAGGCAGCAGCAAGAAGTGGATTTGAGTGTCCCCCTCCAGGATCTGCTTGAGGATGGGTGGTTTGATGCAGCAGGTGAGGGTTTGGCTTTCACTTGGCTATGTGTACACCTCCAGTAAACAAGGCTGGGTTTTTTTGTTTGTTTTTGCAGTCTGGAATGGCAAGACAGCGCAATCATATAAGTGCTTTGGAGACTTTGAGGCTGCTGATACAGCACTCAGACAGTGAGGAATTCACTGACGGAGAGTCATCAGGTGGCAGCCACGGTGAACATGTACCTGGCAGTAGGAGTGACTCGGAGAACAAAAAAAAATTGTCAGTCGAGAGTGTCAGCAGATCCTCTGAGGAAGAACAGCCTGCCGCAGAGGAACAGCCTGAGGAAGCAGGTGCAGAAATACTCCCAGGAGCACACACACGCACCCTATGCCCATGGGCATGGACATGCCCATGGGTGGGGAAGAACATCGACAGCTAGGGTAGATGAAATTGTTCAGCAAGATGAACTATGGTCAACCAACAGCGATGACACTGCAGAGTCTGGTGAACAACAGCCAGCTGCCAAGGGGGACACTGAGCCTGCTGCTCACATGAAGGGCAGGAATGGCAGGATTTGGGCCACCCACCCACAACCTGTCCACCGCCGCTCTAATGCAGACACAATTAGGGAGCAGCCAGGGCCAGTGTGGGATACACTCAAAGAAAGTATAATAGATACTTTCCTCATTTTTCTCAGTGAAGCTGTACTGTTACTGATAGTTGGGGAAACCAATAGAGAGGCCCAGTGAGTGTTCCGGCAATGGAATGAACTCAACCCCGGTCGAAATAAAGAGTGGGAGCCCCTTGACATCATGGAGCTAAAAGCTTATCTTGGGCTCCTAAATCTGAGTGGGGTGTTTCATTCAAACCATGAAGCACTCCAGGAAATGTGGAGCACACACTGGGGGTGTCCCTTTTTCAGAGGAATCATGAGCCTAGATAGGTTTTGTGCAATAACACGGTACATAAGATTCTATAATAAAGCCATGAGAAAGGAGAGAAAAGCAAACAATATGATGGCTGCCTTTAGAGATGTCTGGACTTTGTTTGAGCAGCAACTGCAGAAGTGCTATGTACCAGGCACTGACCTCACTGTGGATGAACAGTTGGTGGGGTTCGGAGGACGCTGTCCCTTCTGCCAGTATATGCCAAGCAAACAGAGCAAATACAGCCTCAAAATATGGTGGTGCTGTGATGCTCAAACATCGTACCCTCTCACAGGGGACATTAATCTTGGCAAACAACCAGGGACACCACAGGAAGGGCAGGTAGGTGCCCATGTTGTAGAAAGGCTTGTTGGGCCCTACTATGGCACAGGAAGAAATGTGGTTAAGGACAACTTTTTCAGTAGCACTGAACCGCAGCTACACTTTTGGGAATTGACTTGACCTATGTGGGGACAATTCATCGGAACAAGCCAGACATACCAGCAGAGATGCAGTCACATCCCTGTAGAGAACCTCTGTCATCCATGTTTGGATTTGATGAGAAATATACGTTAGTTTCATATGTGCCAAAGAAGGGGAAAGCTGTAATCCTTCTCTCCACAATGCACCATGACATGGTGGTGGAAGGCAAGCAGAGGAAACCTCACTCCATTCTTCACTACAACACTACCAAAAGTGGAGTGGACAACTTAGATCATCTAGCCATTGTCTATAGTTCTAAAAGAAAAACCTGTAGGTGGACAATGGCATTGTTTTACAACATGTTAGATGTGGCTGGAATTGCAAGTTTTATACTGTGGATTTTGCACAATCCAAACTGGAACATGGCACAGGCAAAAGTGAGACGGCACTGGTTCCTTTGCCAGCTGGGGGAACAGCTTATTGAGGGACATATTAGACAAAGACTGCTAAATCCCCAACATCTGTCTTTGCATGCCAAACAAGCATTGACCATGCTTGGCTACAGTACTTGCCCTGCTCAAGAACAACAGGCAAGGGGCCTCTATTGGACGGTGCTACTTCTGCCCTAGAAAAGCATACAAAATGTATTAAAAATGTGAAGAATTTTGCAAATGTTTATGCAAGAGGCACCTCAACTTCTTGGTGAGGAATGTTTGTAGGCCCATCTTTTGAACTGTTTGCATTTTGCTGTAAGAATATATTTTATACCTACACTTCAATTTTTTCATTATTTCAGTTTTTTGTTTTAGGGTTTTACTATGTTTTTCAATGTTTTATTTACTTCAGGCTTTGGATTAGGTTAAATATAGATAGTTAAAGTTCATAAAAACCATATTCTTTAGTTTGAATAAAAAATGTTTTTGCAAAGAAAAATTAGTAGTGTTGGTTGTTATTTATTCATGTGTGGAACAGGCATTTCTCATAAAACAGACCGCGTGAAAACAGACATGACGCTAAGGACCCTTTAACCACCCTTGGTGGTTATTTATGCATGTTGCAGGGATGTATTGGTGCCCTATGCCTGAAACCCTGAAACCACCAAGGGTGTTTAGTGTCATGTCTGTTTTCACTCTCTATAATGTGTGGGGGGTGAAGGGGGCGGGTGCAGGGCATAGATTGTGTGGCTACTGTAAAAAAAAGTTAAATTTTATTACACATTTTCAATCCCCAGGCTAAAATCAGCTTGGGGTAGAAATCTACCCAAAGACAAATCGAGTGTCATTTTTTTCTTGGCAAAAAGGTTAGAGTTAACCTTTACCTAATCCTCTGGGGTACAAGTGTACCCCAAGTGAAAAAGCACATGTAAAATATGCTAATTATTGGCTCTACAAGTTTGAATAATTAGGACATTGTCACTGGCACCTCTTTGCACAACATAGTCAAATTTCAGCCAGATTCGTGATACCGTCTGTCTTCTATGTCCACCAAAGTGCCGGGACACAAGTGTACCCGAGTTTACAATGGCTTTTTGCTACTGGGGTACAAATGTACCCCAGCCAATGTATTTACTTTTCAAAGCCAGTTCACACTAACAGTGGACCTGGAAGTCAAAGCCACTCCTCACTGGAAGATGAAATTAAATTAACCCCTTCGATGCCACTTGCACTGCCTTGCACTGTCGGGACACTTCTTTATCACCCTTTTGCAGAAACATGCTCTAATGGTGACCAAGTGGCAGTTACATTTACTCATCCATGTTGCAGGGAACCCATCGAGCACACCTGCAGCCCCACAACATGTATTTTAAAAATGTAACTGACCATTGACCACCGTTAGAGCATCCTTCTGAAAAGGGCCTTTGTCTGGCACTGTGGACTGCAGAAAAAAATTAAATTGAACACCTCTGAAGTTGTCCCCTTGTTATAATAACAAAAATGAAATGCATTTAGGGCCAAATGTTTGTAGATTTGTTTGATTTAGAAATCGATCCGTTTTTATATTGGGTTTTTACAGTTTTCTATATTTTCAAAGTTGCATGTTAATTGATTTAAAGGGTTAATATATTTTTTCTCTCTTTAATGGTTTTGCTATTTTGCTAGATACATAGTTAATGTTTAATAAATCTATTGATTTCTACAGTTTGAATTAAAAAATATATTTGTAAACAAGAAATTGACTTTGGCGGGTTATTCATTATTCACTTGTAGTTCAAATATTCCCCATAAAAGAGATTGTCTTGTGTGTGTGCGTGTTTGTGTGCAGGGCATTGACTGAGGACAAAAAGATAAAAGGTAAAAATTTGGATCATAACTATACCCCATAAGACGTTATGTGTGATTTTTTTTTTTACGAGAAAAGGCAAGGGTAAATCAAACTTACTTACCTAGAAATTCCTGTTAAATCCAACTGCTTTTTTTCCCTCCTGCCCTAGGTAAATAACTACTAAAACTTGCAAGGAACAACTCAATCTTTCCTATTCTAATGTTTCATTCATTCATTTATTTATTAATTTATTTATTTTAACCTTTAACTCTGTATTTTCTTTCTTTCGTTAGTTTCATCTTGGGGCCAACAAAACGACCCATTCTTACAGCATACATCAGGCGCCAGGGGGGCTTTCAGCCAGCCCCCATTCTTTTCAGCAGACCGGCCAAGTTGGTGGAGCAGTTGCTTTTCCTGAAGGTGAACCTTCCACTTCTGGGATTTCCTGAGTTGCCCCTGGACAAGGAGTGATGGTGCAGTGGCACATGCCATCCCATGCCAGGAGTAGTCTTGGGACAGGGCTCTGGGGCCAGGTTATAGGCAGGGAGGGGTGTGGCCAAGATACAGAAGCTGCTACTCTAGCCCCAGGACCCACCGTGATGGGTTCAGGGCCATAATTCCTCGCACTTTCAGATGTCGTTCCACCGCATGACATGAAGCAGTCACTCCAGCCCCAGGACCCACTTCCAGGGTTCTGGGGCCAAGTTACAGGCAGGGACATATGTGGTCAAGATCCAGAAGCTGCTACTCTAGCCCAAGCTGCTACTCTAGCCGGGGCCATCATTCCTTGAACATTCTGATGTCCTTCCACCGCATGACAAGAAGCAGCCACTCCAGCCACAGGACCCGGCATCAGGGTTTTGGGGCCAAGTTAGAGGCAGGGAGGGCTGTGGCCAAGATCTACAAGCTGCCACTCTAGCCCCAGGACCCACAGTGATGGGTCCGGGGCCATCATTCCTCGCACATTCCGATGTCCTTCCACCGCATGACAAGAAGCAGCCACTCCAGCCCCAGGACCCGCTGCCAGGGTTGTGGGGCCAATTTACAGGCAGGGACTTCTGTGGCCAAGTTCCAGAAGCTGCTACTCTAGCCCAAGGACCCACCGTAATGCATCCAGGGCCATCATTCCTCGCACATTCTGATGTCCTTCTTCCGCATGACAAGAAGCAGTCACTCCAGCCACAGGACCCAGCATCAGGGTTCTGGGACCAAGTTACAGGCAGGGAGGGCTGTGGCCAAGATCTACAAGCTGCCACTCTAGACCCAGGACCCACCATGATGGGTCTGGGGCCATCATTTCTTGCACATTCCGATGTCGTTCCACCGCATGACAAGAAGCAGTCACTCCAGCCCCAGGACCCGCCATCAGGGTTCTGGGGCCAAGTTACAGGCAGGGAGGGTTTAGCCTGTTGCCAATATGTATCTAGAAGCTGCCACTCTAGCCCCAGGACCCACCATGATGGGTCCGGGGCCATCATTCCTTGCACAGAGAACCAATTTTCATCAGCTACATCAAGAAGCAGTCACTCCAGCCCCAGGACCCACCATCAGGGCGTCCAAGCACATGTCCTGCTGGGCTGCTCTTGTTTAGCTCCAACTATAAGCACTGTTAAACCTCTCAGGCTGCTGCCTAGGAAATTGAACTACTCCACAACAAAACCCCACTCCCAAATCCCCTGGATAAGCAACCCCAAGTCTTTTGTCACATAAGGAGCAATGCATCTTGCTGTGGAAGATTTTCTCCTGTAGAACCCTTGGGGTATTGTGATGAACTTTCCAATCAAGTACTGTGATGAAGAGAAACTCAACAAGCTCTTCCTCCAGGTACATGTCCATGATGTATCTTTCATTATCTGTGAGGGCCTTGAAGACAGAATGGTTCTTGCCTATCTAATAGGATCGACTGACACATGTTTAACTGATGTTCACGTGGAACCCTTCTCCACTTCGGTCTTCAAAGTTCTCCAGCCCCAGGACCCACCATCAGGGTTCTGGGGTCTACGTTACTGGCAGGGAGGGCTGTGGCCAATATCAACATGCTGCCACTCTTCTGGCCTAGGACCCACTGTGATGGGGTCTGGGGCCGTCATTCCGCTCACAGGGTGCTCTCAATCCTGCTGCTGCTGTCTGCTGTGCCACGAGTACTGTGCCCTGGCAATCCAATGTCTGCCAATGCCGCCTATGCTTTCTGTGCCACGGGTTCTGGCCCAGCAACCCAATGTCTGCTGCTGCTGCTGCTATTGCACATCAGCCATTTTCTCCTCAATCTTGTAGACTACAAGAGCTCGGATGAGTGCATCGGCAGGCAGGGGCTGGGTGAACATTACAATGGGGTGGAATGGTAGATCCTGTACCTGACTGCCTTTTGATCGGCTGCAGGAAATGGAGGCTATCAGCTATTGCCCATCCCTTCACAACAACGCTCGCCTATCTCTTAGGATCTACTGTCCGTGTTTGCACATCCCTACAGATGACATTCCGACTCCTCTCCACTTCACAGATTTGACCGATGGCACATGCATATCTGGTTGTGCAACCTGCATTCAATGCTGAGTTCCTTGAGGATTTCCGCAGTGATGATGTATGCTTGCCTTCTTACAATTTGGAGCTCACCTGGATGATCTCAATCCTAAAAGAATCTTAAACTTCTCCGACAGTCCACGATCCTTGTTCTGTGGCTTTGACATGGGTTACACAAAAAGTGTAAGGGAACTTCAACTCTCTCCAGCCAGTAGGCACCTGCTCCTGCCCAGCCCCCTTACCGCTGTCCCCTCATGAAACGGAGGCTATCGGCTATCAGTGATCATCATTCCCTTCACAACAATGCTCTCCTATCTCTTAGGATCGACTGTCTAAGAGATCCTTGGCCTATATGCTATCCATGCCAAAGGTTCTGTACCATGGCCACCAATGTCTGCTTCTCCCTGTGCCAATGGCCCCCAAGCCAGGCCTATATGCTGTCTGTGCCATGATGCCCTGGCATAAAGAAACAGCTGCTGCTGCCAGGCCTATATGCTGTCTGTGCCAAGGGTTCTGTACCCCAGGTTGCAACAAACCTTAAAGCCTGCCTCAGACCACCTTCCCGCCCCTCATGCCAAGGTGCCTGTCTGCGAACCCAGGTTGCTGCAAAGAGAGAGAGAGAGAAATAAGAGAGAGAGAGAAAGTCCACCCACTGCTTGAAGGAGAGACAGACATGATCCCACCCATGCTTTCACCTGCACTATATGGCCAGAGAGAGAGGTTCCCAGCTAGAACGAGGGAGATGGGGTAAGAAGGGGAGAGGTAGGTATATCCTCTGGCTGCCACCTGTGAGAACCAGGAAGAACTCTCATCTGTGCTCATGTACTCCAATGCCCATTGCCTACATCCAGCACACAGGACAGCAAACCTACCGTAATGAGATGGAATATAACACAAAACATTTTATATGTCCCTAGCCTCCTCCTTCTCCCTAGCCTACTCCTTCAACCTCCACCTTTGGACCAACTCCCCCACCCATACTAATGGCCATTCTCTTGATCTTGTCCTCTCTAGAAACTAGGGGTGGGAAACCGGTAGAATCCGGTA
>QEPC01011583.1:378684-401413 GCA_003113815.1 Sphenodon punctatus | reverse complement strand
CAACCAAATTTGTTCCCACGTCCTGATCTATCTGTGACTTTTCCAAAAAACTTACCCACTCTAAGGGAGCTATTTGTATGGGTTGGGTCATTCTTTGGTCAGATATCGCCCCGTTTATAATCCGCCAGAAGCTCCTCGAATCGTGAGTGGCACTTGCAGTCAAAAGGTCTTGCCACTTCCTGTTCCTTAATATGAACCTTCCACTGTTGGGATTCCCCGAGCTGTCCCTGGACATGGATTGATGGTGCAGTGGGGCACACCCGATCCCATGCCAGGGGCAGTCTTGCTATGGGACTCCTCCTCAATCTGGGCTGCTGCTGCTGAGGTACTGTCCCTCCCTCCCAATGCCCATTGCCCACCCTGTCTCTCTCTCTTTTTCTCTCTCTCTCTCTCTCTCACTAGATGGCCTTGGCCGGCCTATCTGACTGACCTCATGATGCCGGGTGGCATTGGGAAGCTGTAAGCCTGCCAGTCAGCCTCCGGCTAGACAATGTTCGCCCGCCTATCTGACTGGCTCTCTCTCTCGCACACGCTGCACAGTCTTGGCCAGTTTATCTGAGTGCCCTGCCAAGGTCCCAAACTTCCTTCCCTACTGCCATTCTGCCAACCCAGGTTGCTGTTAAGCTCAAAACCTGCCTCGGCCCGCCTGCCTGCCTCTCATGCCAAGGTGCCTGTCTTCCTTCCCAGGTTGCCGCCAAGCCTGCCCCAGCCCGCCTGCCCACCTCTCATGCCACGCTGCCTGTCTGCCTGCCCAGGTTTCTGCCAAGCTCAAATCCTGCCTCAGCCCACCTGCCTGCCTCTCATGCCAAGGTGCCTTTCTGCCCGCCCTGCCAACCCTGGTTGATTTGCCCCACTTGCTTGGTAATCCCACTGCTGGTGTCTTCTTGTCTATGGGTGCTCTGCTCTGGCAAATCCAAATGTGCCCACCCAATCCTGCTGCTGCCGTCTGATGCTGTATGGGAGATCTTCCCTGGAAAATCCTACATCCTGGCTCAGCTCCATGGGTTCAGTGCACAGGCAAATCCTGCCAATGCCATCTTTGCTGTTCCCCAGGTTCTGTGCCTTTGTCTGCTCCTGATGCCAATTCTGCCTCTGCTGTGCCACTGCATCTAGTCCTAGGACACACCCTCGGGGTTATGGGAACATCATTCCACTCAAAGAGAGTCATCATTCCACTGCATCAAGAAACAGCCACTCCAGCCCTGGGACCCACCATCAGGGTTCTGGGGCCTACGTTACTGGCAGGGAGGACTGTCCAATATCTAGGCGCTGCCACTCTACCCCCAGGACCACCCTCAGGTTTCATGGGCCCGCCATTCCACGGCATCAAGAAACAGTCACTCCAGCCCCGGGACCCAATGTCAGGGTTCTGGGGCCTATGACTCTGGCAGGGAGGGCTGTGTCCAATATCTAGAAGCTGTCTGCCACTATATAGGGGTGTGCATGTCGTTTTCTTTATTACAATAACAAAATTTGTCATTTTTGTTTTCGTTATTGCAATAACAAAAATGACAACTGAGAATAATGACACCAATAATGAAAATGACAATGGAGAATAGCAAAAACAAAAACTGAGAATACCGATAACGGTAATCATAATGATATCAAATGATATCAAAAACAATATCAAAAACGATACCAAAATGATAGCAAAAATGATAGCAAAAAAAAAAAATGACAATTGGTGAAAACAGACATGATGCTAACCACCCTTTAACCACCCTTGGTGGTTATTTATGCATTTATGCATAACACATTATACAAAAGTGGTTATATATCACTTAAAATATCCCAACCTACAACACTCTTCAATTTACTAGATAAATGGTACCAATGTCAATAACAATAATGATACCGAATATCGATACTGATAACAAAAATTATACCAATAATGAAAATGATATCAAAATGATTTTGATACCGATAACAAAAACGATATACAAAACAATACCAAAAACATTAACAAAACCGATGACAACAAAAATGAAAATGACATTGTCGTTAACGATAGCAAAACAACATTTTTGAAACAACATGGGGACCTGGTGCACACCCCTAATTGGTACTGTGGCATTGGTAACTTGAATAGACCAGGCAAAGGGAAGCAGGCAGAGAGATCCCTCACGCTTCATGATGCCAAGTGTAAACCAAGCAGCAGGCAGAACTAGAAGCAATGTGGCACCCAATTATTTATTATTATTATTATTATTATTATTATTTTATTTTTTAAAAAACCAACTGCATGGCATGTTAAAGATAAACATAACTCCCACCCTCCAGCATTCATCCTATGGAGAGGCCAGGTCAGGCCAAAGCATATCAGGCCAGCCCTCCACCCCCACCTCCCAGCCGATTTCCTACAGATCCAGCAGCACTGTAGCACACAGTCAAATTCACCAAAGAGAATGGACAAAATGGATGTAGCCTCTTTTATTTTTCCCTGCCAGCCAATCAAAAGCTTGCCATCTTGCTTACCATCATTCAACTGTCCCCTTCCATACCTCCCTCCTACCAAATATGGCACTAACTTTCATTTCTAGAAGAAGCTCAAATGTCCACCAGCCTCCCACATGTGCAGCGGTTTCTGAAGTTTCCTGAATAAAAGCCTTGGTCTTCGGGACTTAGGACTTTCAAAACCAAATACTGTAATCTTTGATGATTTCTGAAGTTTTCCAAAGACTGAGTTACAGCCCCAGTATTACTGCTATCTTTGATGGCTCTCCTTGTTTATAGCTTTATATATATTTTATACCATGAACGAGTTTACAGTTTAGAGGGGAAATATTTGATACAATGGGTGAAAACAGACATGACACTAACCACCCTTTAACCACCCTTGGTTGCACCAATACAGCCCTGCAACATGCATAAATAACCACCAAAGGTGGTTAAAGGGTGGTTAGCGTCATGCCTGTTTTCACCCAACGTGCTGTTATTTTTCCTGATACATCTTATGCACGTGAAACCGCATCCAGATGATTAAATAGATTAGAGCTACTAGACTCCAAGATTTTTCATTAATTTAGTCCTGATTAGACTGACTTAGAAGGAATATGAATGTTCCATCAATTGCTTTTCACTAGCAATAAACAAAGAAGTATTCAACAATACAGATCACTTTAAATAAATGGATTCCATGGGGACTAAATGGATTCCTAAGGGAGTAAAATGAAGGGATGTTTTTGCACTGATTATTTTTGTTAAAAGCCAAGCAAAATTATTTTTCCACTTTGTTTTATCTTCTTTGTTTTATCTTCTACAAAATTGATGTTGATTTGACCTGCAAATTAACTTGTACTAACTAAAGTACAAATGCATCTCATGTGTCATGGAGAACAGGATAAAAATTGAAAGGCAAATTCTTTTTTAAAAAATTTCTGGTTTCAGAGGTCTAGAGTATGGCTGTTTTCACACAGATGCCCCCCACCCCCCCGAACATGTGTGGTGCTGGGGGGTTCCCATGCAAATGCTTTGGAGGGTGCGGCGGGGATGGGTGGGTGCCGTGGGAACACCGCAGGCAGTGGCTGGGGGTGCATACAAGTTCCCGCGCTCACCCACCCCCACCCATCACCCAAGCATGGATCAATGCATGCCAATGCCGGTTGCTCCATGTATGGAGATGGGTGGAGGTGGGTGGGTGTCTTTGGGAATGCAACCCATGCACCGCCCACCTTCTGTACCACTCCCATATCCCTCCATGCACCAGTGCCCGTGTAAAAAGGGCCTATAATCCTGGACCCATTTGGAACTGATAGTAAAGCCTTCACCTTCTATGAATCCAAGTTCTACTGAGGTGAATACTTGCACTAGGGACAGTGTGGCAAAAGAAGAATAATGCTGAAGGAAAAGATGTGTTTAAACACTTAACTAGCTGTCTGTGTGACCTGTGTGGTGTTATTGCTGTGGATCTTGAACTGGAAGAAAGCACTGTAAGCCCATTTTCCTCCTAGTGTATTTATAGCATTTACTGTTCCTCCTCTCACTCTCCCTTTCTCAATATATGTGGATGGAAAGCACACAGATGTTATTCCATTTGTCCCTGTGGTATCATGATAATGGGTGATTTCAGACGTTACGGGGCCCATTGGCCCTGTACCGAAATCACCCCATTCATTCCCCGCTGGGGTCACCCCGTCATGCCATAACAGACGTGCTGGGGGGATCCCGGCGGGGAATCTGGGAGGGGGTGGGGCCACGCGGCGCAATGTGTGGCCACACGGCCACGCCCCCTCCACGCTCCCACCACCCACCCTCCGGGGAGACAAGAGGGTGGCGGGGCCAATGCGGCCACTGCGGTGGGCTGGATTCGCCATGGCCCGGGATCCCGCCGGGTATCCCAGGCCGTGGCACCCAGCCAGATGTTACTTTTTTTTGGTCCCCGCTGGGGATCTCTTTAACCATGCTTCCCGGGACATTCCCCCGGCTAACCCAGGAAGCATGGTTCAAATTGACCCCATGCGGGTATTGACCATGGCGAACGTCTGGTGGCCGCCAAACAGACGTTCGAGACACATTGACCACAGGTGGGTATTCACCGTGGTTCACTGTGATCTCGTAACATCTGAAAATACCCTATGAAGCCTTAGAGTAACAAACTAGACTCCAGAGGAAAAGAATATCTCAACTAGTGGTGAAAAAATTATATGCAACAATCACAGAATTATAGAGCTGGAAGGGACTATAAGGGCAATCAAATCCAGTCCCCTGCTTGGTGGAAGAATGGTCATACCTAAATCATACCAACAAGGGTATGATTGGAATGGACCCTGGTGTAGAAGAATAGAATGAGACCCCTTGTCTTGCTTTCACTCCATTCCCACGTGAGATACACACACATTCTGAATGCATTGTGGGTCCCCAGGCTTGTTGCACCGGCTTCACCTATGGTAGCAACGCCCCTGCATAACAGACATATGCTTATCCAGACTCCTTTAAAACCTCCAGTGATGGAGAATACTCAGTTCCCCATGATAACCCATTTCACTTCCTGACTGTTGTTACAGTCACAATTTTTTGCCTGATGTTCATTCTAAATCTCCCACACCACAGCTTCAACCCATTGCCTCTTTCCTGCCCTCCATACCAAGAGAGAACAATTAGGTCACTTTTTAACGAAGGGCGCTGAAGCGCCTCCTGAATGCTACATTAAAGCAAAGACACCGGAAATGACGTGTTCCCCATCACTGGTGGCGGCGGCAGCAGCGGGAGACACGGGGCTTTTGAGTGGCGCATTCTGAAAGCCAGAAAATTCAAGTCTTCAGAATGTGCCGCTCGAAAGCCCCGTGTCTCCCGCCGCTACCGCCACCGGCAATGGGGAGCGCATCACTTCCGGCGGCTTGTCTTTGAATGTAGCGCTCAGGAGGTGCGTCAGTGCTCCTCATTAAAAAGCAGTGTGATTCTCCATTTTACAACAACTAGATTTAATCAAAACCTATTTTGTCCCACTCCCTGGGATCCCCAAGATGACCCACATATTTCCAATGACATTTTCAACCATACTTTACCAACAGTGTTTAATCAAAGGCAAATGCATTACAACTCCTAAAACGACCCACTATATCCAATAATGGAAAACACCAACAAACTTTTTTTTCTATTTGTTTTGCTATTCCAGTGTCCCAGAATCCCCTCAAATTACCCACAACCACATATTGGCAATGCCAACAGTTCCAATACCAACATAACAAACACAGTGTCAATATCAAATGTAGTGAGACCCCCCAAATAAATCATCTCTCTCCCCATTTGACCATAACCCCATCCATGGTTACAGGCAGTGCATGGGACCCCAGTAAGAGGCTATCCATCCCCCTTGAGGCAGGGCCTAATACAGCAGCAAGTAGTTCACGGAGTTAACATTGGACGGAGGGACATCATTAACCCTGAACTAATCCTTCCAGCTGTGTTAAGCACTGCCACTGGGGGGATAGAGAGCTTTCTGTGGTCCCATGCACTGTCTCTCCCCCAACCAGACCCCCCAAATAGATCATGTTGTCATTGCCTACCTTTATCCTGAACACTCTAATCCTTGATTTTTCTTGCCCTCTTTGGCCACCTGTAGTCTTCTGAAGGTGTAGGCTTCAGGACACAAGTCTTCCTTCAGGCTTGGATAACTGGGAGAACTGAGTTAGCTCCCAGTTCTGTGACAAGCCGAATCAGAAGAGATGGAAGGGAAGAGAAGAATAGGACAGAGGAGAAATAGAAGGGAAAGGGTTTTCTTTGGTTCACAAGAAGAGGAAAGGAAAGATGGGTTTTCAGTGGGGAACAGGGGAAAAGGGACTCCATTGTTGTTGTTGTTGTTATTGTTGTTGTTGTCTGCAGCTTTCTCTTCTGCAATGCTTTTTCTACTTTCTGCACTGTCCACAAGGAGAGTGATGCGAGGTGTGGAATCTGAAGAGATCACTGAGGAATTGGAGGGGAAAAGAAAATTTTAGTGTACTGTGCTGGTTGAATTTGAGAAAGAATTTTTAATTCTGCCCCCTTATTGACCTTCCTCCAAAGTAGAGGTACCACAGTTCCTGGCATTCTGAGACCACAAGACGTAGGGGACTTCATGATTTCTGTGGGAAGCAGACAGAATACCACAGAAGTCTGAAGTCCTTCTGAGTCTGGAGGTGCAGTGGTGGGTTGTGATATTGCAAATGCATTCCGCGGTGCTGTGTGTAGAGAGGTCAGTCCCACAGTTGATTGAGGTCCAATGACTGGTGTTCCGGAGCTGCCCTGCAGACGTGATGTGTCCTCAGACTTTAGTTGGGCTCTGGCACATGACTCGACTAAGGTCTGGGGACAGAACTGTGTCTGGAGGTGAAGTGGTTGGGGGCTCAGTTGCAGGCGGGGAATTCCATCCTCCCAATGCTCTCTGTACTTCTTCTCGGGGTGGGAGTGGATGATCAGGATTCCTCCTTGGGAGGGAAATGGGGTGTCCTGTGTGGGGGCCACTTGGTCCAATCATGTTAACACAGGGAACTGCTGACAGCTTGTTCCACTCCTGTTGTTAACCCAGGGAACTCATAGCTTTTGGGCTAAGTCCTGCCCAGCCAGACCTAGTCTCTGCCATCCCAGGGAACTCTTGTCCACTCGGTCCAATCCTGTTGTTAACCTAGAGAACTCCTGGCCACTTGGTACAATTCTGTTGGACCAGGTGGCCAGGAGTTCCATGGGATAACAACAGGATGGGAAAGACTGAGGCTGGCTGGGCCCTGGGCAGGGCTTAACCCAAGAGCTATGTAGCCAAGACTCCAATTCTCATAGGTGTTGGGTTAATATTAATGCTCCCTCACAGCCTTTCCCTCACTGTGTTCTATCCGTGCTGCTTAATAATAATTTTTAAAATGGTTGCCATTGCCCACCTTTAACCTGAACTCCCCCAACCAGACCCCATTGGTTCTGTAACCCAGCATAAAAAAAATAGTTCACATTGCCATCACCTACCTTTATCCTGAAACCTCGAATCCTCGATTTTTTGTACCCTCCTTGGCCGCCTGTAGTCTTCTGAAGGTGTAGGCATCAGCACACAAGCCTTCCTTCAGGAGGACTGAGTTAGCTCCCAGTCCTGCGACAAGCCAAATCAGAAGAGATGAAAGGGAAGAGAAAGACAGGACAGAGGAGAAATAGGAGGCAAAAGGGTTTTCTTTGGTTCACGAGGAGAGGAAGGGGAAGATGGGTTTACAGTGGGGAACAGGGAAAAGGGGACTCCGTTGTTGTTGTTGTCTGGAGCTCCCTCTTCTGCCCAGCTTTTTTTGCTTTCTGCAGCATTCACAGGGAGACTGATGCGAGGTGTGGAATCTGATGAGATCTCAGAGGGGAAAAAAAAAGAAAAACTGCAAGTTCAGTGTTACTGCTGAGATGTTTGAATTTTATTTTGAACACAGAGAATGAAGATCTAATTTAGCCCCTTTGTGGATCTTTCTCCAAAGAGGAGGTTCCAGGCCTTCCCAAACCCCATGCCATCACTTACCTAATGTTATCCAACCAGAGCACTCTTTTTTCCATTATCGTTTCTGGACTGCCTGTAGTTTTTCATGGTCTAGGCTCCAGACACAGAGGGACTAGTGACTTCAGAGGGTCAGCAGAAACACCTGATAAAGTCAGAAAACCCTAATGCATCATGAATGTGGGGTTCGTGTGGGGGCATGAGGTACCCCATGGGAGGGAAGGAAACAAATGGGGCAGGAAGGGGCAATGCACACGTCCACAGCCCAGGAGCTATTCCCGGGGTGGGAAGGAGGTTTGCCTGAAAAAGGACCCCTCAGATTCTTATGCGGTGGTATGGAGGGATAAACCACTCCCCACCAAGCTTATCAAAGGGGTGCAGGCCAAGCCGTTTCACAACCAGGGAATGCCACACTAGCGAGTAGTCCCACGCACTCCGGGCCCGGGGTCAGGGAGGGGCATAGCAGGAACCGGTGGGGGACACAGTGCATGGAGACCAGAACGGAGGGAATGGGACAGCGCAAATGCACAAGCAGGAATCTGAAGGACACCACGTGAAGGCAGGGAAGGAGAATACAAGTACTTGCAGTCGCATACTGGGCTCGCTCTCACGCTCGCACTCGCTCACTCACTCACACGCAGTCACGCTCAGGGTTCAGTCAGTAGAAGGTAGAACAGTCGCAAAGATCAAAAGGGGGCCAGTCTCACAGGGCGAGGCTCTGATCACTGGCGGGGAAGCTCTGCTTGTGTCCACCTTATGACTGCTGTGCCTGCGTCTTACTCTGCAGGCGTGCAGAGCGACACAGCGATGTCCTCGGGGGCATGTCTGGTCAGTGTGTAATGGAGGGAGGTGGGGCCAGCCCAGAGGCTTCCCCGGCACAGCATTCTGGCAATCCAGGGGGCGTGGCTAAGCGCAGCAGTGCTAGTGTTGGTGGTGCCATGTGCGGCTGACCTGTTTGCACCTGGGACGGGAAGGCTGGTAACAGGGGGAATCCCTGTGGTCCTGGAGAGGGATGGTGGTTTGGGTTTGTCTGTGCTGGGGTTCCTGTGGGCTNGCACCTGGGACGGGAAGGCTGGTAACAGGGGGAATCCCTGTGGTCCTGGAGAGGGATGGTGGTTTGGGTTTGTCTGTGCTGGGGTTCCTGTGGGCTGGGGCGCTGGCGCGCTGGTCCAGTCACTCCCCTGATCCCCTGTGCTGTCAGGGGTGGATGCTGCCTCTGTCGTCTTCCTGGAGTACTCTTCCCTTGGTGCAGCCTCATCCCCCATCTCCTCAGGCCCCAGGGCCTGACAATGAAGCGCACTGGTGGGGGGTGGCTGGCAGTAAAATATTGCATTCTTCTGTTGCAGTTAAGGTCCAGGACCATCGCTGTGACTATTCCATGTCACTGTTGAGATCTTCACTTCAGAACCCCACCGGAGCCTGCAATTCAGCTGTATTTTTGGAAAAAGGGGTGGTGGGGATATTATGATTCTTGCAATACTTGTTTTCTGTTGCGGTAGAGTCAGTCGCTGTTGTTGAGGTCTCATTGCTGGGGTTCTGGAGGCCTCCAAATGCAGTGGGATATCAAACCACAGTAGGACAGCCTCTACAACCACACTGTAGGCTGAAGTCTGGAGGTGCAGTGTGTGTGTGTGTGTGTGTGTGTGTGTGTGTGATATTGCAGTCTGTTGCATATGAGGCCCGACAGCTGAGGTTCTGGAGGCCTCTAGATAGATACAGAAGGACTGTAGGCTGTGGAATTATTTTTATTGAAGAACCCCACTGGAGGCTGCAGTCCCATCGCATCTGGAGCTGCAGTGGTGGTGGGGAACCATCTGATGGCTGAGGGGGGCCAGGCTGGAGTTTAGGGGGGAAAGGTAGAGTGAGGTTGTGGTCCTGCCTCTGCCCCCAAGAAGAAGTTCCACCCTCCCAATGCCCTCTGCACCTCTTCTTGGGGGTGGGGGGTGAGCAAAGGTTTGTCTGTTGCTGACTTGCCAGTGTGTGCTGGAGGAGCAGACTTGCTCCTTGTGAGGGGGATTGGGTGTGGGGTTGTCTGGTGAGGGGGCCCACCCCCACCCCCAAGAAGAGGTTATGCCCTCCCAATGCTTTCTGCACCTCTTCTTGGGGGTGAGGACGGGCAAAGTTTTGCACTGTTTTTTGTGTGGCTGATAGTGTCCTGTGCAGGGCCCCACCATCACAGAGAGGTTCTACCCTCCCTCTGAGTGGAACTCTTCTGGGGGGGGGCTGTATTGCATGATGGCAAAGAAGGGGGTGTGCCCAGGTGGTGGTGTGCCCAAGTGGGCTGGAGCAAGCATTGGCTGGCTGGAGGAGCAGCTCCTTAAATAGCTGGACTTGAAAGGGCCCTTCTGGGGTGCTCCACTCCAGTGTGTGCTGCTCTATGCATGTGAGGGGGGCTGGGGTGGAAAGGGCCCTGCTCGGGCGCTCCACTCTCTCTTTGGAGGTAGGCTGGGGTGGTGGAAATGGCCCTGTTGGAGCGCTCCACTCCAGTGTGGTATAGAAAAGGCCCTGCTAGGGCACTCCACTCAAGTGTGTTGCATGGGAGGGGGGCTGAGGGGGAAAGGGCCCTGCTGGAGTGCTCCACTCCAGTGTGGCATGGAAAGGGTCCTGCCGGGGCGCTCGACTCCAGTGTGTGCCGCACTATGCATGGGAGGGGAGCTGGGGTGGAAAGGGCACTGTTGGGGTGCTCCTCTCTATGTATGCATGGAAGGGGGATGGGGTGCTCTGCTCTACATATGGGAGGGGGTGGTGGAAAGGGCCCTGCTGGGGCACTCCACTCCAGTGTGTGCCACTCCTCCCAAGAGTCTGGGGTGGAAACAGCCACCCTCCCCTGAACTCCACCCTCCTCCACACACAGATCCCCCCTCGTTCACCCTCTTGTGCTCTTCCCAAGAGGCTGGGGTGGAAACAGTGAGCCTCCCCTGACCCCCACCCTCCTCCACACACACAGAGAATCCCATCCCAAGAGACTAGGGTGGCGTGTGTGGAGGAGGGTGGGGGTCAGGGGAGGCTTGCTGTTTCCACCCCAGCCTCTTGGGAGGATCGTGATAGGGTGAAGGAGGGGAGCTCTGTGTGTGTGTGTGTGCGCACGCGCACGGACATGCGCGTGTGCAGCGCACCAACAGGAATCTGCTGGGGTTCCAACAGAGGAACCCCAGTGGGGCTGTTAAACAGCTCCTAAAAGTGTTCCAAATAAAAAATACCTTCTTGCTCTTTTTGGTGTATTGATGTTAGAGGAGGAAATCCAAGTCCTCGGTGACCAGCAGACACCAAAGTGGAGGACAAATAATAAATATCTGAAAAAAAATTGAAGGGGACAAAAGTAGTACTCCTGTACTACTTTTCCCTGGTGGAGTGGTTGGACTGGGAAAAAATGTTGCCATGCTGCGGTTTAAGCACAAACCAAGGGCTCCTTCTGCAGGCACATCAATGCCACTACTGGCCGAGTTGCAAGCTGATGGAATTGCCTGCATCTTCTCAGGATGGACACAAGTGCAGGGGAGTGAAGATATCAGGAGATGATATCCAGGGGCTGAGAATCAGACATCATCTGGCCTACGTCAAAGATATTGCCCTCCATGAACCCAAGAAAGGGAAGGTTGGTCTTGAGAAAAAACAACTGTTCCACAGTCTTCGGGTCCATTTTGGAATGATGAGAGATGACGATGTCACCAGCCAGCCACACTGAATACCCGCTCTAATGATACATTTGTGGAAGGACACGAGATGTACCACAATGCTACATTTGAAAGCAGGGGCCACACCTGCATTTTCTGGGCCCAGTAGGCCAAGGGGTTGGTGTCAGCAGGGCAGGAGGACTCGGCAAGATATTGAGACACATATGTGTCTGCCATATTCTGGTGGTCTGCAGCCCGATCCCCGTCATCTGCCTCCTCCTCCACCATGACCTCCAGGTCAGAAGACCACATGGTGGATATGCCCCTGCTTGAAACCCCTGTAGAAATGGTACTTGCAGGGTCGGCCCCAGGCATGTACCATATGTGCGCTGCACATGACCCCACAGCCAGCTGGGGCCCCGCACTTGCCTGGCTGGGCAGCAGGCTTCAGCCAGCTTCTCCCCCCCAGTAGATGATTCTTCCTCCCCTCCCTGACTCCAGACCCCATCCCTCACCTGCCTTTGCCTTCTAGTAGCGCAGCAGCAGCAGCAGGAGGGACACTTGATCTGGCTGGGAGATAAGACTGTTTGTTTACAAACAGCTCTTCCCCAAGTGCTGATCAGATGGTTGCTACCTTGTAAAGAAGATCCTTCAAGATGGCTCCCAACATTCTCACAACTGGGTTGTGCATGCTCATCCGATTCAAATAACAGACCACATGATGGTCTTGAGCTCCTCTAGTATAAAAAGAACCTTCCCCCTCGGAATGACAGTTCCTTTCAACCCTTTCTAGAAATATAAGAAAAGAATTCCATGTGGGGCTGGAAGGGTGCGTATTTGTGAGAATGTTCGGAGTCATCTCAAAGAAACTTGTTTGCAAGGTAGCAACCTTCTCTTCTTCTTCAAGTGGCTCCTCACATGATATTTTTACATGGCTTCGCCGGGTGGGGAGTCTGTGGGCGCGCCAGTGCATGGGTGGGTCATGCACATGGCTGCACACACATCCCCACTCACCCACCACTCATCCACACCCACATAGTAACCACCATTTTTCCTGGTTGCTCCGTGTGTGGGGATGAGTGGGGGTGGGTGGGTCAGTGGCGATGCGTGTTAGGTGAGCGCACATGCACCCCCACTCACCATGGGTACATGCACCACATCATTCACACGGGGTTCCCCCACCCATGAACACACACAAATCTGCTTGTTCATGGCTGGGAGGAGAGGCCCGTGTAAAAAGGGCCACATTCTCACAACTGTCTTACTTATACTATCTTAGGTAGGAATTTAGGATGTAAAGCAATATCTATTCTGTCTTGGAAAATAAATCTGAAAATATGGGTCTGAGATTATTATGGCTGCTATTTCACTAACTCTTC
Organism: Sphenodon punctatus; assembly: GCA_003113815.1. Classification (NCBI taxonomy): domain Eukaryota; kingdom Metazoa; phylum Chordata; class Lepidosauria; order Sphenodontia; family Sphenodontidae; genus Sphenodon; species Sphenodon punctatus. The sequence goes on along the minus strand of QEPC01011583.1, from coordinate 388,487 downwards.
TTAATGAAGTTATTGCTAACAGGAATACTGTCTTTAAAACTGCACCCTATAACCAGTTCATTTGTGCTCCCATATAATCAATTCACGCTGCCCCGTGGGCACAAATTAAATGGTTATGGGTGGGGGAAGCGTGAATTGATTATATGGGGGTGGGGGCACAAATGAACTGGTTATGGGGTGGGAGCAGCATGAACTGATTATGGAGGCACAACTGAACTGGTTATATGTCTCTTTTCATGACATAATGCGCTTAATAAGCTAGCTGCATTTTGGGTGTCTTGTGTGTGTGATAGCAGCACCTCTGGACTCGTTGCACCGCATGCGTGCACAAGGCACAGGCAAAACTGGCAGCAAGAAGCAACAGGCCCTGGAGGCCAGACTAGCTAAGCTCACTCACTCCTCCAGTAAGGTAGTGGACGCAGTCAGTCTCTCTGTGCCTGCCTCACAACCCGCCCAGCTGCCCCTGCAGTGGAACCACTCCTGGGGAGTGGTGGTAGATACTCAGCTGGGGAGGGGAGGAAGAATTGGGAGCCCATGCTTCTCCGTGGTTGCTCGGAGAGGTGGAGAATGGGAATCCTTCCTGTCCAGAGGGAGCAAGTTTAATGTAAATTTATACATGTGCATAATTAGGTTGGGTCCAATTATGCAAATTAGGGCCCGCACCAAGACTTTGCACATGGCCTCACAAACCCTGGGGACGGCCCTGGGTACTTGCCTCTAGCAGCGGGGGTGCCTGCACTGGACAATACCATCCCACCTCATCAACGAGCCTGCCCCTGCAGCGATGGAAGGATTCGACGTCTGAGGTCATGCTCTTCTTGACCCGTGGGTTGAGTAACATGGCTAGAAAATATGGATGCCTCGCTTTCAAGGTGTTGAAATGCCTATTCAGCTCCTCAACCAATTTCTTCACCAGTGCCCTCACAGACCCATGCAGGTCAGTGCAAGAGAGCACGCCTCACATATGTTGAAGCAGGATCTTAAAGAGTGGCATCACCTGGCTCAGAGTGGCAAGCTCAGCGCTCAGCTCACCACCAGTGGACTGGTGAAATAGCTCTAGAGCCTGCGTAACCTGATCCACCATTGTCCATTCCTCCCTGGTCAGTGGTATTGCTCCAATGCTTCATGACAAGCAAAGGGCATGCAGCATCTCCTTCTGCTCCAGGAGATGTTGCAGCATCAAGATGATGGATTTCCAGCTTCTGGAAACATTCTGTACCAGTCGGTGAAGCGGGGAGCCCAACTCCTGCTTCCCTCGCAGCGCCCTGTTGACTGAAAATGTCTGATGGAAGTATCCGGAAATCTTCTGGGCGGTTTCAAAGAGTGCCTCAAAGTCCTGGATTCCACTCAAGGCACCCTGAGCCATAAGGTTCAGGAGGTGCGTGCCACAGCAAACATGAGTATAGCCACCATGATTAATGGCTGCAATCATGTTGTTGGCATACTGACCTCGATGGTTGAACCTTGGCAGTGGACCTACCCATCCAGCATGCATTCACCACTTTGAGTATATTATCAGCAGTGTGCTGCGTGTCAAGCACCTGGGTATGCAAAAATGCCGACCAATGCTTGCCAGGTGACACCGCTCCCCCAGTGCTGCTGCTGCTGCCCACCACTGTGCTGGTGACAGGGAGTGCTGACATCGACCACCAGTGTGCAGTCAATGACAGATATGCACAGGCCACACATTTGCTATTTCACAGATCCATGATAAAATGTACCACAGAGCCCTCTGCATGGGAGAACTCCGCATGGCACCAGGACCGCACCCTCCTGTACAGAGATGGGATAACCTTTGAGCAGAAGGTTTTGTGGCAGGGGACTCTGTAACGGGGTTCCAGCAAATGAAGCAGCCATTGGAATCCAACACCCTCAATCAGATTGAACGGCCTCTCATCTGCCTAGGGCTAGGGAATGGGGAAAATAACTAAGGGGGGAACTAACTAGCTGTGTCACTAAGTAGGGGGAGCTGGGGGGGTGACTAGGGCTAGGGTATGGGACAACTAACTAAGGGGTAACTAAGTAGGGGGAACTAAGTGGGGGGAACTGGGGTGAAAGGCTGTGGTGTGAGGGTGTGGGGTGAAGGCTAGAGCTGTGGTGTGGGGTGAGAGGCTGTGGGGTGAAGGCTGGGATGAGGGGTGTGGGGTGAAGGCTAGAGCTGTGGGGTGAGGTTAAAGGGTGAAAGGGCTGTGGAGTGAAGGCTAGAGATGGGGCATGGAGTGAGGGGGTGTGGGGTGAGGGGTTTTAGGCTGGGGGTGTGGGGTGGGGTGAAGGGGTGTGGAGTGAAGGGGTGGGGGGTAGAGTCTAGAAGAGTTGTGTGGGGTGAAGGCTAGAGATGTGGTGTGGGGTGAAGGGGTGTGGGGTGAGTGGTGAAAGGCTGTGGGGTGAAGGGCTGTGGGGTAAGCAGGTGGGGTGAAGGGGTATTGCTTACTCAGCCAACTACTTGCATGTTATGTCCGACACATCACCAACAGTCACCAAAACCAAAGGCACTCCGGTGGCTTGGGTTTTAAAAAAAAATAAGAAATGTTAATAACTGTGTGTGAAACTGACAGTACACACACACACACACACACACACACACACACCAAGAAACAAACACGCTAGACAGTGGTGAGGAGTTCTCCAGGTTAACGGTTCAATTCTGGCCTACTGGGACAGCCCGCCCTAACCATCTAGTCTTGGGGAACCCCGCACCAGGACATGACCCGACAACCAACGCAGCAGAAAATCACACTGCTTGAAAACAGTGGCGGGGAGTTCCCCAGGTTAACAGTGCAATTCTGACTTTCTGGGACAGGAGGCCCCACAAACCATTTAGCCTGGGGGCACCCCCTGAAACAACAATACAATCTCTTAAAAAACACCTGGACTTCAAGACACAAATCCCAGCCAAAATTCTTAGGGCACCCTGAATTCCCCACCCCCACACATTGCATAACAAACCCCTCATGGCACAGGGAGGCAGGCACAGACTTCACATGACACAGCAGCAACTTACAAGCATTGCAAGGCTTGGCATAGGCAAGTGGCAACTAGGGATGTGCGAACAGAACGCGGTTCGGATGTTTGGACATTTGGTCATCCGGTTCGAAACCCGAGTTCGGGTTCGGTTGTTCAGTTAGGCAGAGTTTGGTTCGGCCAAAAATAGCATTATCGATACCGAAATTGATTTTTTTTCTCGGTATCAGTATCATTTGGCCCTGAAACAACCCGTGGTTTCCAACGCTGGTGCCAGGAAGTCTGCTCCTCAGCTGCCTCCCCCTTCCAGTCACATTTTCCCACTCAAAGTCACATTTTTCCCACCCCCGAACTCATCTGAACTCATCCGAACTTTTCCGAACTTTTCCGAACTGTTCGGCTGTTTGAATGTTTGGTTCGGACTTTTATTTCGGTCGTCCAAACTCCAAACATCCGAACCGCATTCAGTGGCAACCCATTGCTGCAATCTTCAACCTCACAGAACCCCCTACACACACAGCCACACACAAAAAATAAATTGACCCCCGCCCCCAAAAGCAAACAGGTCACACCAAAACTACAGCCTTGGGGCACACCCCACCCCCAGCCACACACAAAAGTAAAATTGACCCATCCCCCAAGAAAAAGAAAACAGGCCACACCAAATCCACAGCCTTGGGACACCCCCACCCCCAGACATGAGATGGCACATGACACAAACCCCACTATGGAGGAGCCAGCCACATTTNCCCAGACATGAGATGGCACATGACACAAACCCCACTATGGAGGAGCCAGCCACATTTCCCCCTCCCCCCACTAGCAGAGCCCCAAACCTCCTCCTGCATGTTCCAGCATGGCCTGGCCTCATGGTCTGCAAACCACATACACACCCCATGGGATCCCAAGACACAAGCCTAGGACCCTATTCCATTACTTTAGTTGCCTTCCCTTGGTAAGGGGCACCAGGGGGTCCCTAATCATACCTTAAAACCCAAAAGGAACCCATCACTTACCAACAGTCACAAACACGCCTCCAGCAGTCTGTGGCATTCCTTCCAGGATACCAAACCTGCTGTAGAATGGCATCCAAGCCCAAGGTCCAGAAGGTCCGAGAAGGAAAAGAAAAATGCTACATTACTATTGGCCAGCACAGCCAAGTGCCCACCCCCTACCCACAGCCCTACACCCCTCTAAAAATCTTAGGGAAGCTTCAAGATTGAATGTCTTTTTTGAATTCAAAAAAGGCAACCAATCCAAGGTAGGTTAAAAAAAGCACCAAATAAAACTGGTTAGTTACCACAGGGAGGCGCCAGGGAGGGACACAAAAGGACTCACACAGTGAGACACAAAAAAGCTGTGCCCAAGTCCAAGGGGAAAAAAACCAAGATGTGAGACCAATTAAAAAAACCACCGGTACAGCCAGTTTAATCGGATCTCGGATTTAAATCTGGTACAGCCAAATACTGACAATACTGGATCTCGAAAAACAGGTATTCCCACCCCTACTTTTACAAAGGTGTCATTTTAAACTGAGTCAAACAGTGACAATTTTGTATGAAAGCATTGTTCATTGTTGAGAGCATTGTTGGTCCAACAGAAATACAAGTAATGATGCTATTCTCACTGAGGTCAACTGCAGAGCTGGCTGTGGGAAACCATCTCCTTATAATGACAGTTATATAAGCAGAGCACTTGATAGATCATAGCTCTGTACTCAGGACTGTTACAAATGCCTTCTACCTGGCAGCTGGGCCTCTTGTGCCATCAGCAGAACAGGATCAAGCCCACAAAGGAGCATTGCCAGTGCCTGAAAGGGTAGATTATTTAATCTAGCCTACCATCTTCTCAACAGAAGCAGAGCTATAGCCAAAGGCAACATGCACTATTCCAGGCCTGGCTTGTTACTGAGGGGATACAATGGCTGTGTTAACTATAGGTTTTTAATAACTACAGTAGAGGTTTCAACTGAAGAAAGAGTTTTACTGGTAACTGAATTTATTAAACTAAAGGTTAAGCCTAAGATAGCATGGTGCTCAACGTTAACTGGTTTTCAGACCCCTTTGAATATCTTAGCACAGGTAGGTGAAATTCCTGTGTGATGGAACTGAATTGCACAAATTATTTTAGCATCAATGGGATCGGTGGGACCTGCTTACCACAGAGCAACTCAGTGTACCCACCCCAGGTCCCACTCTCTCCAGGGGCCCTGTAGTGGTCCCTGTTTTCATGACGGCAGGGTGTGTGTGTGTGTGGGGGGGGTGTCCCACGCCCCTCCAGAGGGACCCCAAATGCCAGTATCTTTAGGGCCCCTCAGAGGGTACCGTCAGTTGGGGAGTGGCCACCAGAGCCCTGAATCTTATCTTTGCCTGGGGCTCTTAAAGGCCAGCTCTGGTGGGGTCAGGATTCCACCCCATGGCTTGACATAAGAACACAAAAACTGCCATGCTCTGTGAGTTGGCACAGCATCTATCTAGAACAGGAGCCTTTCTCTAACTGTGGCCAGTGCTGGTTGCATCAGAGAAATGCGCAAAAGGTTTACAAGTCCATGCACTCCCAGTCTCCAATAGTCAGAGGTCTCATCATCTTTGATGACTAGCCTTGAGTCAATAACTTGATTGACTATGTATGGACCTGGTCTATAAGAATGCTTTCAGTCCTGCTTGTTTTACCAGAATTCGAGAACACTTGATAAGGCAAGCAGGCCAAATGACTGTAGTGATTGTGGAAATCTCTAAACTTTACCCATAGGTTGGTAAGAACGTCTAGTATTTTGATTTCACTTCCTGTCAATCCACTTAATGGAAATGGCAAATATTATGTAAACTAACTATACACTGAGTGCAGACACAAAGGCTGTAGAGGTCCATGTGTGGTCCTGTGGAGGGAAAGTGCTACTTTAGCACTTGGGGCAAGCATGGGGAGCTAGGCAGCCCCCCCCCCCATACCCCCATAGGGCAGGCAGGTGTTGTTGGGGCTTCCACCACTGCTCCAACCACACAAGTGGGAGCCCTGCCCTGCCTCCCTCCCATGGCCTGAACAAGATCCAGCCCCTGACCGTGACATGACCATGCATAATGGGTGACAGCACCTGCTGCTCAAAGGTCCATCATGGACTTCGCTGTTGGCGGAGCAAGATGCAGATGGGCCATATGAGTTGCCCCACCTTGGACAGCCTTACCCCATTTGTGGTAAAGTTGCTATGCGATGGGTCCTCTCACTTTTTCCAAGGATGCATCACATAGCAGACAGCTGCTTGGGAACACCTGGCAGCTGCCGGTCACCCGATGCACCACATCATGTGGCCTGGCTGCCCAAACTGGGTTAAGGCTACCCAAGCCATGGTAGCCTTGTCATGGACTCACATGTGACTGCACCCATTGTCTCCAAATGATGGTGAAAAAAACAACGCTGGAGAGAACTCCCATGTTACTTTGGGAAGTCCTCAAACACTGGTGAGGAAAACTAAAGTACCCGCACCACCACCACCACCACCACACACAGGTGTTCAAGCCTTGCATTTAGTTCCATGTTGCCCACATTTACCATATTTTTATTTTTACATAAAAGGAAACAAGCATTGAGAGAACTGCTCTTTCATAAATATTCTTGTATTTTTATAAGGCCATTATGTAAACATTGCCAACAAAAACCCATTTTCTAAATAAATAAATAAAGCATATATTAATTCACCTGCAAGTTCCCGCAAATTCACGCCCCTGTTATGTAGGGAGAATGGAATTTAGCGTGTTTCCATCATGATTCAAACATTCATTTAAAAACTCTGCGTTTTTGCACTCAAACACTTGCAAAGCAAAAAGTGGTGATTTCGCACACTTCAGTACCTTTCAAAAGTAGAACATTTTGTCATCTATTTAGGAATGAAATGGCGATGCTAATAGGAGAATAGGACTTTAACTGAAAGGCACTCCTGAGGGATTCAAAAATGGCTGATGGGAAATTCTAGTTATTAAAATTTCTATTTAGAACTGTAAGCTGATGCCAAGTTCATTTTTTTCTTTTAACTGAATAGGACATTGAAAGTCAGCTTCTATCAACATTTGGATGGAAAAGCAGTGTGCACTGCCGATCCTTTATTTTAAGCACTGAAACTGTTCACTTGAAAGAAAGGGTGTTTGTGTGTGTTTTCTGAGGCACTTTGTTTTCCAGGCTCAACAGCTTTAATCAGTTTAACTGAAATGATAACCTAACACATGCTGTGCACTTGCAGAAGTACATTTTTACCAACTTGCCTGTGTTTTTCGTTCCTCCCCAAGAAAAAGAAGAGGGACTGCACATGAGGAAACAAACAAAACTCTCTCAAAATATCCCAAAACAAAATGAACCAAGTTAATATTTCAATACACCAATAACAAAAGGGAACTTTTTAAAGTCCCATGCTAACTTTGATGCACTGTAGCTCTGAAGAATATCCTGGCTTTGAAGGGCTGGGGTGGAAACAGGTGCTAATATATATTTTATCAGTCAGGTAGAATTCCTGAGAAGCATAAGACCAAGCTCTTCTATTAAACTCTCTCTCTTTCTCTCTCTCTCTCTGTGTGATACACACACACACACACACACACACACACAGAGTCACTTTTACTCCACCTAGAAAAGGAAAGAAAAAAATGAATCTCTTAGGTTGCATTTTTCCATAGGTCTTTCGATGGACACACTATTTTAGGACAGCTACCTCAAAGCGTATAGAAGGGTTACTAAGGAAACCAGAAACTATGGTAACTCAGAGTGCTTTATTTGTCCCAGGAAAGGATAGAAAAAAGCCCTCCATTCATACAATATCCCTTTATCTCTGTATTCAGCTGGAAGACCTGCCCTTCTTCTTTCTTCAGAAAACAGCTGCAGCAGTATTTTTGATTCACTTTCCTTTCTCTTTCCAGAAGCCCATAATCCATGAAAACTCCACCAAGCTTTGGAGAAAGGAATGGAGAATATGAAATTGTGGAGTGAACATAGACAATTGGGCCTAAATGTTATGGAAGGTTTGAAAGTTTCCTTCATTTACATCTGCCAAGGTTAAAAACATAGTGGTAATAAAATCAAATGCTTTATTAAAACACATGTTAATGTTGGAGCATCAGAATGGCATGTGATACAGCAGCACTGTAGCCTGTGCTAGCACAGTGTTAAGATTCATTGATGAAGGAAGCGCGTTTTTGTAAAGGGATGATAGTAATTAGATAGTCTGAATAAGTAATTAGATAGTTACTTAGATAGTAATTAGATTATTCTGAATAAGTCTGAATAAGTCTGTGAAAACTTGGGGCTAACTTAACCCATTGATGCTTGCACTGATGCAACTGAAAGAGAAGGGAGACATATTGTCATTATACCAGAACAGCCGCCCCGAGTTGCTTGCAGGAGGGGCGGGATATAAATATATTAAATAAATAAATACATTATTTTGGAAGCTGTTAGTTTTTCTCAGAAATCAGGGCTTGATCCTGCGAAGTTCTGAGCACTCTAAACTAGTGCAGCAAAACACTTAAGCACCTGCTTAATTTTAAGTCTAATTTACATTTTTTCATTTGCTCACTTGCTTCGAGCTAAGAGCCTGATTAAGTACTTCTTTGGATAAGGCTTGAGAAATCCCCTTTGCCACCAAAATGGCGGCGACGGGGTAATTGTTGCATCCCCTTTCCCCTTTGGGGGAGAGATGGAGAGAAGTGGCCTGGGCAGGGAGGCTCACTAGAGAGCCCCCTTCATGCCCGAAGATTGGTTGCTACAGCAACCGTCCTGAGAACGAGGTCGCGCAATGCATGCCTCGCTGGACCCTGAGGGCCCCGCCCCTTTTAGGAAGGGCAGTCCTCTGAAGAGCCACATGGAGAGGCATTCCTGAATTTAGAGGGCAGAGAGTTAGCAGCAAGAATTAATTGCGGCTGCTCCTTTGCATGCTGAGCCTGAGAGCGGGTCATGGGACGCCCAAACAAGAAGAGCCGTGGTGGGGGGGAAGAAGAAAAAGACGCCACCCACCCAGAAAGATGCAAAGAGGGAGAGGGCGCCCTGCCTGAGGCCACCGACATAGAAGGCAGTGAAAACATCCCGACCTGGGCCACCATGCTTGAGCGGCTCCAGGAGTGCGAGGCCCTCCCGAGGGCTCGGACCCCCCTTCATGTGGGGGAATCCCCCACTCAGGATACTGGGGCAATAGGGCTTTTAGACTCAGCCCCCAGAGAAGGGACAAGCGGGGTGTCTTCCCGTGGTGGAATGAGGGGGGGAGGGTCTCGCACTGAGGATGAGAAAGAAGAGGGCAGTAGCCTCACCAGCCCGCTATAGGGACAGGGACTACATAGGCAGTCCCTATCAGAGCCAGCAACTCAGTGGCCAGGAGGGCGAGCAAGAAGGCTCCAGTGGGACCTTCCAAAGGGGCTCTCTGCCCAACCGAGTGACCCAGGATCAGGGTATAGGGGCACACATAGGGGCAATGGAGCCCCCGGTAAATATGGGCCCCTTATTCCAAGTAGGGTACCTTGGCAGTGGGGCCATACAAGCTGGTAATAGAGGGCAGCCCCTGGGGGGTGGGGGTGGACACTGATGGGGTTCCGGGCTTAGCCCAGTTTCAGGACTGGGTTCCCAAAACCATGTACCAGGTCCCATGGCCTGTACAGGGTGCCCCGAGTGTGTGTCCCATTCCCCCTCTCTTGTCCAGGCCCCCGCTGGAAGATGGGCCACCCCCAGCAGTACGAAGGTGGGTCAAGGCTATGGAAGCCCATGAGGAGGGGGGAGACAAAGGAATTTGGAGAAGGATATGCGCTATTGAGGAAGAGCTGCAAGGAAAAGAGATGAGAAGAATGGTAGGAGTGGGCGGTCTGGCCCCAGGA
>QEPC01011583.1:344503-355106 GCA_003113815.1 Sphenodon punctatus | reverse complement strand
TTTTAGTCCTCTCTTTTATCCCTCCCTATGTGCTTAAGTTCTGGCTGGCAGGTGGCAGAATCTCATACAGCTACTAGATCCCTTCCAGAAGCACATGCCACCTCAAGTAGTGTAGTAACCCAAAGATGTGCAGTGCCAGCAGCAGGGTCTCAACTAGCAGAAAGCCCCCAGGAGGTGCAGGACTGCTGGTGTTTGTGTGTGTGTGTGTGACAGAGAGAAAGAGAGACAGGCTTCTTGGCAGCGGGCAGGAGGTGGTGGGCGCTGGTGGTCAGAGGGGCTTTTAGTTTCAGCAGCCAGCTTCAGTGGGCATCCGCGAGTGGGTGCAGAGGAGTAGGCTTTTAGGGAGGGGGGCAGCTTGTACTTCGCCACAGCCCTCCCTGCCAGTGAAAACTCAAGGAACACAAACTTCAGGCGTTCTGCAGATGGTAGGTCCAGTTTATGAAGATAAACTTGATGGTGGTGACACAGATGTCCAGAAATCTGTTAACATATTGGAACAAAATTCTGCAGTAGATGAATATCATAGTGATTCAGCTACACCAGAATTTAGATCAATGCCTCCAATCTGAAGGGGCTTTGCTAGCTGCACAGAAGGTTGCCCTGGGTATGGTGACTTATGCTGAGCCACACCCAGACTCTTTCTATCTTTTTAAGTGGTCAGACCCTGCAATAAGAACCGTATTCACCAGAATGCATATGCATACCTTTCCTTCTGCCTCTGTAGAGGGAAGGTATAAGGGGGTATACCTCATGAGTTCTGGAAGTGCTAGATGTGTAAAAGCAGCAAGGAAGATACGGTAGCTCATATCTTGCTCAATTGCACTGCATTGTCGGGGCTAAGAGCTGGTGGGATGCTTGGGAGGGGGAGGGGCAGGCAGAGCTCCCCCTCAGGCTGGGTAGAAGCCTACAAGGCCCTCACAGATAATGAATTGAGACCCAGACAGTTTTGTTTCTTGCGCCCGCCTCACCGCAAGCCCCATTGTCTCCATGCAGCCTAGCCCATGGCCAATCGCAGACTGCCAAGCCAGTGGTCTGAGGCAAAAAGAGATGGTGATTCAGCAGGCTGGCTGCTACTCCAAGCCACTATCCACCCTCCACACCTGGTGCCTGGAAGTCTGCTCTTAGCTGAGTCTGATGACTTCCCCCTCCCTGCTACATTTGGCCTTCCAGTGACCTGTCAGTAGACCACGTTTTAGCCACCCAAACACAAACGAACGCGATCCGAACTGATCAATCTGTTCGGCCATTATGCCGTTCGATGTTTGGTTCTGTTTGGTATTTTTGCCATTTCGCCGTTCGGTGTTCTGTTCTGTTCGGTATGTTCATGTTCATGTTTGGATTCACGTTCGGTAGTCCGAACAGACTGAGTTTGGGCTGAACACCAAACTGCTGAACCGCATTCGCCCATCCCTAAAGAAAACTGAGAACTGATAGGAGAACCAGAAGACAGAGATCTGATACTGATAGAAATGGAGAAATGAGATTTTGCTAAAAGTCCTACCCCTATGGAAAATGCTGCAGTGAGAATATGAGATTGATATATCCCAAGCATAAACCCAGTCTGAGATTATTTGCCAATCAATTCACACTCAAGCAAGCCCCAACCCCACATTCCAACCACCCCCTTCCTATTTCAGCAGCAAGCATCCAACTACATCCTGTCACTGACCCCTCCCCAAACACACATCAATTCCTCTGCAATCTAAGGATGGGTATTTATAGACATTACGACACTTGTCATCACCACGCTTTAATCCTGTTCAGGATGAGAGCCCTCCCCACTGCCAAACAAATGTGCTGGTGTCTGTGTCTGGGGAGAGGGCAGGGGCCACACGCAGATATGATCCACATGGCCCAGCCCCCCGTGCTGCTCAGCACAGCCACACCTTCTCCTTGATGGGTGGGTGCAGCAGCCTATGAGGTCACCGCACCCTCCTGGTAAAGCTACAGACACTGGCCAGGGTTATGTAGAACTGGCCCCCTCTACCATGGTCCAGGGATGGCTTCCCCTGACTGTGGCAGGGCTAACTCCAGGTTGTGAGCTGGCAGGAAGCCGAGATCACAACCTAAAGTTAAACCTGCCATGGTACAGGGAGTGTTTTCTCCCACCCGCAGTAAACGTCTGGCGTGTGGGAAGAAACATGACACCCCCATGGGTGGCCATGCCGGGATAAGCGTGGCCACCCATGGTAGTGTCACATCTAAAAATACCTGATAACAACAAACAAGACAGTAGTCCACTATCAGATGGGTGGCTACCTGTCCATCTATTAGGTGACCAACAGTTGTTGTTTGCATCCACCACCCCCACACCCCTCAGTCCCCAGTCACAGCGTTGTCATGGAGAACATGGAGTCTGCCATTCTGGCTTATGCTGGCTATGGCAGGTGAATGCCTTGTCTGTGAGGCTTCCTGTGCAATCTATCATGGGTATAGAGGGTTTCCATCTGGTGTTGGATTTGGCCGGAGATAGAGTGGGAGTATTGCTGATATACCGGGCACTCACCTATATACAGCAACCTACCAGCCTGAACTGACTGAGCTGGTGTCGGAGGTGGTCTTGCGGTCCCACAGGGTGATATTCCTGGGTGACTTCAACACCCATGACAACTCCAGTATTGGAGGGACAGAGCGTGAGTTCATGGCCACCATGGCAACCATGGGCCTGTCTCAGAGTGGTGGGCCCCACACATGTTGGAGGACATACACTGGACATGATATTTTGAACCAGCCTTGAGGCAGGGGATCCATTAGTGGGGGATGTGTCAACAGTGCCCTTGTCATGGACAGATTATTATCTCCTCCAGGCTGGTATCCTGGTGCATGTCGGCCCCTAGGAGTATGCAGAACCAGTTAGATTGGTTTGCCCCGCAAGGCTTATGGAACCAGAAGGGTTCCAGACCACTCTAGGGGATGTTTCCTCTGACCTCAGTGGCTGCTCACTCGATGACCTCGTGACCATGTGGAATTCCGTGTTGTTGGAGGCCATCGACCATGTGACCCCCAGGCGTCTGCTCCCGAATAGCCAACAACACAGGTCCCCGTGGTACACGGAGGAGCTGTAGCGTATGAAGTGGGAAGGACAGTGGTTAGAGCGATGGTGGCATCACTCACATAGTGAAGTTAACCGATTGCTGCATAGAGTCTGGTTATGTACCTATGCCATTGCGATGCGGACAGCAAAGAAGGTTTTCTTTGCTGCCCTCATTGTGTCTTCTAAGTCCCGCCCGGTGGAGCTTTTCCAGATGGTGAAGGGGCTGGTCAGTCCAGGTCCCTCCACCTGGATTAAGAGTCATCAAATGCCCGCTGTTATTTGTTTGTGGACATTTTTGCGGATAAAATCACTCAAATCCACCACATTTTTGACGCAACATTTTTAGCAGTAGGTGAGCCAGAGGCAGTAGAATCTCCTTCTGGTCCTGTTTTGTGGGATGAATTTCAGGATATGTCACTCTCGGATGCGGAGGATGCTCTTGGGACTGTCCGAGCCACTTATTGTGAATTAGATCCATGCCCATCCTGACTGGTTAAGGCTATCTGGGAGACATTAATCAACGCCTCCCTTGGGGAGGGCAGGGTGCCTGACTGTATCAAGGAGGCTGTGGTGCAGCCCCTGCTCCAAAAACCATCATTGGAGGTTGGCATCCTGGCCAGGTATAGGCCGGTCTCTAACCTTCCGTTTTTAGAAAAGGTTATTGAACGGGTGGTGGCTCGACAGCTTTGGGAGCACGTCAATTTTTTTGATCCTTCACAGTCTGACTTTCGTTCAGGTTATGGCATGGAGACTGTGCTTGTGGCCTTGGTTGTTGACCTCTCCCATGAGTTGGACCAGGGTCATTCGACCCGGTTGATTCTTTTATCTCTCAGCTGCATTTGATACCATTGATCATGAGCTTTTGGTGACTCGGCTGTGGGACTGGGCAGGGATTAGGGGGACTGTTCATGAATGGTTCTGCTCTTTTCTGGATGGGAGAACCCAGCGTGTGGTGCTGGGTGATTTTTCATCTTCTTCCCAGGGCCTCACGTGTGGGGTCCTGCAGGGTTCTATCTTATCACCTCTCTTGTTCAATTTGTATATGCAGCCTTTGGGAGAGGTTGTCAGGGAGTTTGGTGTAAGATGTCATCAGTATGCTGATGACACCCAGCTATATCTCTCATTTTCATTGGACCCAGGTCCAGCAGTCTCAGTGCTTACCCGGTGTTTGTCAGCTGTGGGGGATTGGATGAGGGCGAGCTGCCTGAAGTTAAATCCTGACAAGATGGAGGTGCTAGTTGTGAGGAAAGTCGGAGGAGTGATGGCCCCCATCATTGATGGGGTCCATTTTCCCCTGGTTTCTCAGGTCCATAGTCTGGGGGTGCTCCTGCATCTTCAGCTCCGCCTGGATGTCCAGGTGGTGGCTGTGGCAAAGGGGGCATTCTGTCAATTACATCTGGTACATCGGCTTAGGCCGTATGTCTCAGTAGGGATGGGTGAACAGAACGGAGTTCGGAAATTCGGTTCGGTTCAGTTCGATTTGAAATTTGAGTTCGGAAATTCGGTTCAGTTCGGTTCGGTTTGAAATTCGAGTTCGGTTTGGAAGTTCAGTTTGGTTGACCAAACAGACCAAGTTCAGTCGAATTCTGAACTTCCAAACCAAGTTCGGCCATTCAAAACCAGGTTTTTTGGTCTGTGTTGCCACTAGGAATGGGCTAACAGAACGGAATTCGGAAATTTGGTTCGGTTCAGTGTGAAATTCGAGTTCGGTTTGGAAGTTCGGTTCAGTCTGAACTCCGAACTTCCGAACCGTGTTCGCCCATCCCTATATCTCAGACTTGGGTCTGGCCACAATCATCCATGCTGCTGCTGCAGCTGCTGGTGCTGCTAGTGCTGCTGGTTCTTCTTCTTCTTCTTCTTCTTCTTCTTCTTCTTCTTCTTCTTCTTCTTCTTCTTCATCAACATCAACATCAACATCAACATCAACATCAACATCAACATCAATTTTAAATTATATCCCGCACTCTCCCATCTTGCAATAGCTTGAGGTGGTTTACAACACAAATATAATAGTACATAATATGCACAATGCATCAAAATACTAAAAAAAAATCACCATTAACAATAACAACCCCCTAAATCATCTATTTTTACATTCCCAATAATATTCTACCCCTCCCCCCAACAATAATTACAAAAATACATCGCCCATCAGTCTTCTTATGTCTACACTCTACTAACATCAGAGATCCTGACTTAACTACGTCCTCACCTCCACCCTGCTGCCACCAGGGGGAGACTCTCCTTCTACCCTCCTGCTCTCACCAGGTGGGAGAGTCCTCTCACATGCCACATAAACATATGTGGTGATCCTGACCACCTAAAAAGACAGATATGTACATACTTACCAATGGGAAGTTATGATGTAGTTTTTTAAACACCCATGATCTCAAACCAGTTTGTAGGCTAAAGCCAACACATACAGAGAGACTCATGATGAAGTTAGTAAATGTTAAAAGTTGGGATGCTACCTAGTGCAATGGAACGACCACAAGAACTGAGTGAAAAGACTTGTGGTCTGTTTCTGGAATTGTAGAGTTAAAAAGGTACCTCCCCCTTCTCCTAATGTTCAAAACCCTTAACAGTTCTGCCCTTCCCACTCTTCCAGTCATACTAACATTGCCTATTCACCCACCTGCTTTTTCCCAAAAATATTTGTGGTTTTTTTTCAAGCTACTTTGTATTCACAGAGTATCTCGTCACTAAAGGAAAGCCACTAATCTCTTCTTTTTTAACTTTGGTCTCAGGGCCTATTCTATTTGTGACATATTCATGAAAGCACAAGATGAGGGGAAATTTGTCCTAAATTATTTTTCATAATGTTATTTATCATAAAAATGTAACCAATAATTTTACATATTTCAGTTGTAATGCTCTCCCTTATTATTTATATGTTGCTTGTTTTCCATAGATTTTAAAATCTTCAGAGCAGGAAGCATGTCTTCCTATGCACTTGTGCTTTGCCTCAAACAATGGGACTCAGTTCAGTTCCAAATGAGCTCTCTGAACACTGCTGAAATAGAAATATGTTTTTAAAATAAGAGGAATAAGAAGAATATTAATGGGAATGAATTGACTTTTTGAATGAACCTCCTCTGCTCAGACATTTTATATAAGAAATTTGGGGCAGAAAAAAACCTATTCAGAAAGTTAAAGGAAGCACAAAAGGTTGAGATTAAAGATTGGACTTGAAATCATTCTGCCAATCATACAAGGGAAATCATAATAATGATTCCCTAATAAAACAACGGGACACTCCTTAAGTTTGTCTCCGACAGCTTTGAAGAACTGTGGAAACGTTGTTAAGCTTAAAAGTGCTTTTACCATTGCATTAAAAATTAAATTCTTTTGTTATTGATTATATCATTTATAATGTGAAGGGTATATTTTTAACCTTATGTGAATTTACTCCATTTCTGCTGGTCAAGAAGGAACTGTGATGAAGCAAGTTACAGTTTAAATGGATGATTATTACTTCCTATATCAATATTTTGAAGGAAGATGCTTTAATGGTATAGCTTTGGGCTCAGAAATAATTGACAATATCCTCACCCATTCTCTGGCCAGTTTACGCTAGCTAAACGATAGCGTATGAAAGTGGTTTGAAGACCTAAGATCAGGCCGGGAAATGTTCCCTACGTGCAGAAACTGAGAAAGGTGACTGTAAAAAGATGCTTCTGGAGGATCCCCACATAAATCCTAGTGTGCAGGACATATCAGGGGCATAGCATAGGTAATGGTCCCCATGATTGTTTACATTAAACTAATGGCCTGGAAATTTGTGTGTGCAAAGGTGACTTAAAGCCACCAAAGTATTCCTTCTTCATGAGCTATAGTTTGCACACTCTACCCCAAAGAGGAATTCACAGAGAGAGAACCTTGCCTGTAGAATCTTTACATTCCAGTGTAAGTTTTCACATGGTTTACCTGGGTGTTAGAGCCCCTCAGGAAGTGCCTGCCCTGTTGAACTCCTGCAGAATCTTAGGAGTACTGCTAGAGCTGCACTCTCGCCAAGGGAGGGGTCCGAGGAGCCTCAGAACTGGCAATGGCTACCACTTCAAAGGAGCCCAGAGTGCTACTGGGGCCAGGTACTGACACCAGACCTTAAAGACTGCAGGGCCCATCGCCACAGCCCTGCTGGGCTTAACCTGCTAAGCTAACCGTAACCAGCATGAGTACTCCAAATGGTCTTCTACACATACATTTGCCAAAACAAAATAAGACGCTACCAGTGGCAAATATGGAAGCTCTAAACCAAAGAGTTCTTAGTCAGATACCTCATTTCCACCAGTAGGCAGAATTGTAAACATAATCAGTACCAAATACAGCACCCACAAAAGGGGGAGTGGGGCTGGGGGGGAGATGTTGTTAGAACCACTGATACAAATTCTAACACAACCCCACTCAGAGGTCTATTTAAGAACTAAGTGCCCTTGCCTTCTTAGTGTTCACTCCCCATTATCCTGCAGTTAGAATTCAGTGACAGTTTCCCGAATTTGGTTATTTTGGATTTTATATGAGATGTTTTCTGCTTTCCCTTTCTCTGTACAGCTGAAACCAGGGGGTCTTCTGATATTCATCCATTCTCCAAAGACAACAGCAGAGGTTCCATCTGTGGTTCTCAGAATATAATTAGGCAGATGTGAGAGGTCCTTCTCCGCAAACCCAATTGAATCCTCCATGTTGGCATGTTCAGAATCCTCTTTATTGAGAAGATCCATCGCCAGTAATATTTCATTATTGGTTACAAATCTCCAGCTGCCTCACCAGTCAGTAGTGTCTGAACATCTTTCTCAGTTCATTATGTGATTATTGACTGGCATGAACAAACATTACATGAAACTGAGCTGGCTAACTATGAGGATGAGATGTAAAAGGAGAGATTTCCCTCTTGATTGTTGGGTTTTGTTCCTAATCAAATGGCCAAAAAGGGAATCAGAGGAACAGTGTAAAAATCAGTTCATCATGCATTTCAGACAGAGTTTTCGAAGGTTGGTGACAGACCCTAACCACTGATCACAGTTTCTTACCATGGAGGTGTTGTTGTTGCTGGCAGTAAAAAGGAATGTGTGTTTAAATATTAGTTAATATTGCTTTTTCAGGTACCATGTCTGCCATCTCCTGACATTGGGCATACAAGGAAATTTCATTTCATTTTTCATTTCACTTTTTATTTATATCCCACACTCTCCTTCACAAGAAGCTCGAGACGGCTTAAAATTAAGTGAAATACCATAAAGTGCACATCAGACCATAAATAATACATAATAACCAATCCAAAAAGACAATAACCCATTACAATTGAGAAAATGAAAAAGGCAAGTCAACATTCTAAATAATACATATGAACCATCCATTTCCTCACTTCTCCTCACCCTGCTGCCACCAGGGAAGAACCTTTCCTATACCCATTTAGAAATAATATACACAACATTCCTCCCTTCTAAATAATACATATTAAACAACAATTAACCTCACCTTCCCCACCTGCTGCCACCAGGGGGGAACCCTCCCACTCCCATTCCACCTGCTCTCACCAAGTGGAGTTGGTCTTCTACAAGATTACATACTCATTCTCTCATACAATCCCCCATAATTTTAACATATTATATAACTCATCAATATAAGCTCACAGTTACAAAAAACCCTTCCTCATTTAATTCACTCCTAACACATTATTCAAAACAATCCCCCAATTCACAAAAATATCCCTCTTCCCTTAAAAAGGATGCATGGTATATCTAAGTTGGTAGATATAAGGATGTGTGGTATACTAAATACGTGTTATATCTAAGTTGTCAGCAAAGTTGGTGGCCTAACCATCTCACTGGCTCATGCTGCACTGTGAAGGCCAGGAATATGGTTTAATTCTTCAAGGAGACAGGTAATAGTAATTCTATCTACAGCTGAATCAAAAAACACCACTATTTGGTATCCAGACCTGATCTGCAGTATCCAGCGGTATCCAGAAAGGCTCAGATACTGAGTTGTATCAGGTTAGTGTTCGGCAGATTATCTGGCTAACCACATTACTGATTTACCATGGTTATATTACTGTATATTACTGTACTACTGTTTACTGCATTAGAGTTTACATACAATTCCTTCCTATTTACTAGGGATGTGTGAACAGAACCAAGTTCGAAAATTCGGTTTGGTTTGGTTCAAAAATTGAATTCGGTTCGAAAGTTAGGGATGGGCGAACAGATCGCAGTTCGGGTTCAGTCGTTCGGGTTGGTCTGGTTCGGTTTGCCCTTTCGATTCGCCCGTTCGGTTCGGTCACCATGTTTGGATTCGGCCATTTGGTTTGGTCGTGTTCAGTTCGGTTCAGACGTTTGGAAAAAGTATTGCAAGAGCCCGTGATTGCCCCGGAAAAAGAAAATTCAAATGTGTGTGGAGCTTGTGTGGGTGAGAGCATGTGTTGTGGCTGACTGTGTGTTCCTTTTTGATTTGTGTGTGTTTTGGCTGTGTGGTGTGTGTTGGTTTTGGTTTGGCTGGTTGGTGAGTGTTGGTGGGTGCTGTGTGTGTTGTGTTGGCTGTGTTGTGTGTGTGTTTTAAAAAAAAATGGAGAAGAAGGTGACCAGTCCACCTCCATTAAACGCTGGGCCTGGGGGAAGTCCAAGGTGGCGGAGCCAGTGGTGGAGGAAGAGGTTCCTCCAGCTGCTGATGGACCTTCGTTGGTGGAGGAGGAGCCAGAGCCAGCGGGCACAGGAGGTGCTGCTGCCACTGCTACCAGGTTTCTAAACTTTTTTTTTACTTTGAGGACAAGAAACTTAAGGCTCTATCTGTTAGAAAGAGCTCACTGGCGTGCGGGTGGGTGCTCAGCAGGCATCAGCAACGCATGTGTTCCACAGACAGAGAAGGTTCTATAGTGTTGGAGGCTCTTCCAGCAGTCAGGCATGAGCACGAGCAGCACCCCCACCCAAACATGTGCCTGCCAGCCATCCCCACTCTCCAGTTGCCATCCCTACCTAGTACCCCCAAATAAGGTCAGACTTTGCATGTGCCAGCCAGGGTCTCTCCATTGCCATGCCTCCCTAGCAGCACTCCAAGGAGGGCAGGATTGGCATGTGCCAGTCAGGGTCTCTCCATTCCCTCCCTAGCAGCACCCCAGGGAGGGCAAGATTGGCACGTGCCAGCCAAGGTCACCATCTTCCGTTGCCATCCCTAGCACCCCAAGGAGGCAGGACTAGAGGCATCATCATAAATACATGATATTACTTTGGTGTTGTTTATGTGTTCCTGCTTTGGTGTTGTTTATGTGTTCCTGTTTCAGAGAGGAATCAGATGCTGGTGCCACACCACGTAGGACACCCAGGAGGAGGTCGGATTCGCCAGTGCCACCCCCAGACAGTCGGCAGACAAAACGCTCCGATGTCTGGAGGTTTTATGACAAGGGTGACGGAATTGCCATCTGCAAGGTAAGGCATGGGGCCTGGAACAACAGAGAATGTATTGCCCTATGACCTGATAGGAATGGAAGTCCCCTGCAGAGAGAGATTGGCCACCCACCCACTTGTGGAGACAGAATGCAGGCAAGACTTGACAGACCATTGGTCTGACACAGTA
>QEPC01011583.1:301126-333257 GCA_003113815.1 Sphenodon punctatus | reverse complement strand
CAACATGGGCAGATGGCAGGCAACGTGGCATGAGAGACAGTAGGGAGGCGGGCTTGGGCAGGCTTTGAGCTAGGCAACCTGGGTGGGCAGACAGGCACATTGGCATGGGAGGCAGAAGGCGGACTGAGGCATGCTTTGAACTTGACGGCAAGGTGGGTGGGCAGACAGGCAGTGTGGCATGGGAGGCAGTAGGTTAGGCAGGCTGGAACATTGGCAGCAGGGCACTCAGATAGGCTAGCAAAGACTGTGCAGTGCGAGAGAGCGAGAGCCAATCAGTGTCACATAGGAGGGCCGAGATCTTGCAGGTATAGGTCAGCTGGCAGGCTTACAGTTTGTTTCCCACTGCCACCCTGCATCTTGAGGTCAGTCAGATAAGGCAGCCGAGGCTGTCTAATATCAGAGAGAGAGAGAGAGAGAGAGAGAGAGAGAGAGGGTGAGTGCCAGGCATTGGGAGGGAGAGACAGCACCTCAGCAGCACAGGAGCAGTAGCCCTAGCCCAGACTGAGGAGGAGGAGGAGGAGGAGGAGGAGGAGAAGGAGCCCCGTCTTTACTGCCCCTGTCATGGGATGGCGTGTGCCACTGCACCATCACTCCTTGTCCAGGGGCAGCTTGGGGAATTCTAGCAGCGGAAGGTTCACCTTCAAGAAGAGCAACTGCTCCACCAACTTGGCCCCCAGTCTAAGGCGGTGCAGGGAGCAAATGTCCGACGCAACAGAGAACATCCGTTCGCTGGGGTCATTGGTTGGTGGGCAGGACAGGATACCCTTGGCCACTTTTGACATGACTGGTGACACGTTGGTCTTGCCGGCCCAGTAGGCCAAGGGATCTCTGCTGGGATCAATGCATGGCTCCTCCTCCAGGTAGGTCTCCACTGCTGCTGAGGTGCCATCATACTCCCTCTAGTAGCTCTGCGTGGGCACCACCTGCCCCACTGTCCTCAGCCACACTGCTTTCCATTTTGTGCTGGGGCCCATGCTCCCCAGAATGGCCTGCACACAGGAGGAGCTGCTGGCACTAGTAGGGGTCCTGCTGCTTCTGCTCATCCTGCTGCTGGTTCTGGTGCTGCTGCCACCACTAGGGCTGGGGGCAGGGATAGACCCAGATGTCGGTAAGGGGTCACTGATCCCATTCCCACCATCCCAAGGGGCGTCCTGCTGCATAGTCCGCTGTGGCTGCCGGACCTTCTGCACCAGCGCACCCTTCTGGAGGCCATAGACTGCTGTCTCACGTGCCCTGCTGCCCTTGATGCTGGGGTCCAGCATGGTTGCCAGGATATATTCCTCCCAGTGCAGGACCTCATCAAAGTGCACACTCAGCCCCGCCTTCAGCTTCCATGCCAGGTCAAGCGTCTCATCGGAGATCTTCCTTCCCGGAGGACCACAATCCTGCCCCCCAATAATCTCATCCAGTCTCCTCTTGAGACTATGGACCAGCGGGTCACCTGGCTGAGGGTGGCGGTGGAGCTGCTCACGGTCTCTGTCATGGCCAGGAACGGTCTTAGGATGAAGACCGTCTGAGCAATTATCTCCCATTAATCTCTGTTGTACCCTGGAGTTGCCTTAATGTCTGTCTCCAGTTCCACATGATGCAGGGCGGCTTTCTGTTCAAGAAGCCACTCAAGCATCAGGAAGGTGGAATTCCATCTGGTGGAGACATCCTGGATGAGCATGTGCACTGGGGACCCTTGCTTTGCCTTCTTCTCCTGGAGGAGCTCGCTGCCCTTCATGCTGTGGTTGAAGAACCCCACCAGCTTCCTCCCCTGGTTGACCAGGGAGCTAAGGGTGCCTGGCCCAATGCCCTTTTCCCCCAAGCCCAGAGTGTCCTTCACCATGAGATGGAGGGTGTGTGAGGCGCAAGGGATGCTTGTGAAGCCCCCATCATGGGCTGCCTTTAGTATATTGGCCACATTGTCTGTGACCGCACAACCCTTGGTGAAGGCCACGCCTTGCATGACCCACTACCTCACCATGGTGTCCAGTGCTGCCTTGAGGTTTCTCGAGGTGTGGGAGTTGTCCATGACTTGTGCCTGAAGGAGGGCCCACCTATACCCTGCTTCAGGACCCCTCCTGCCACTGCCTAGTGCTACCTCTGGGTCCTGCCACCAGTGTGCAGTCATTGCCAGGTAGGCATGCTGTGCGTTTCTGGTGGACCACAGGTCAGTGGTGAAGTGGACCGTGGCCCCCCCAGCCCCTGCCAACTGCTCCCTCACTCGCTCCTCCAAAGCCCTGTAGATCTGTGGCACCACAGTCCAACTCAGGGTGGAGCGGGAAGGCAGCTTAAAGTTGGGGGCCAAGAACCCAATCATTCACTGGAAGCCCTTGTCCTCCAAAATTGACAAGGGCTGCCCATCAAGGGTAATCATCTTGGCCGACAGGTGCTTCACTTTATTTTGGAAGCCAGTGCCACGGCGCACTGCCGATGGCCTTGACAAATCCCACCACTGCATCTCCTCCATGGTGGACTGTCGGTGCTGTTGGGGAGCCTCCTGCTGCTGTTCTGCCCCCCTAGCAGGAGGAATACTGCTCCTGCTGCTAGAGGCAGCGGTTGCTGCTGGTGCAGGATGCTTGCCCACTGAAGGAGCCTGGCGCCTGGCAGCTGCAATCGGGAACCCGCTTGCATCCACTTCTCCTGACTTCCTGCTGAGCACCAGAGCACTGTGGCATGACTTTAGGTGCCTTGCCATTGCAATTGTCCCCATGTTGCTGAGTACCTGCCCATGCTTTACCACCTTTTTGCACACAGTGCACTGCACCTCTCTGGGATCATCTGCCTGCACCTGCTTGAAATGATCCCAGACTGAGGATCCCCCCCGCCCCGCCTGCTGGCCCACCCTGGGTGACGCACTGCTGCCAGCGCTGCTAGCAGGGGGAGAACTTGGTGGCACTGGAGACACAGCTCTGGGAGGAGGCTCAGCCATCGCCTCAGCTGCAGACATCTCCTCTGCAGCACTAGAAAAGGTGTTCAAATTGTACCCACAAAGCGAATAATTTTAAAGTGCAATTTTGTTTTTTGAATCTCAATTGCAGGACATCCAGGTTTAATCAATTATTTTTAAAGGAGGCTGTGAGGCTATTTTCTGAGATTTGATAACTATGGCCGTTAATATGGATGTGTGGGGGGGTGTTGGCGTGGTGGGTGGAGGTGGGTGTCCGTTTACATGGACACCCTCACTCCTCCACCCACAGAGTCTCCTCCATTTTACCAGAGGTCTCCGTGGGTGGAGATGGATGTGCAGTGGGTGTACAGTGCCCCGCCACACACCCATCCCCCTACCGACCGCCGGCCATGTACACATACCCCCCTCTACTGCACACCCACCTGAACACCGACTGGCGGGGGGGAGAGGCATCTGTGTAAAAACAACCCATAGGATCTTTCTTTCCACTAATTTGTAATGTCCCTCATGAAGGACAAACACTATGTTATGCTCTGCCCCACTGTATCTTTAATACTAAATGGGGAAACCTTTATGTAGTTTTCTAAAATATTTTTTTTCTTGCTGCTTATTAAGTCTGCTATGAAATAGCAGTGGCTGCTATGAAATAAAGCATTTAGGGATTTAGATGGAATTTTTTAAAAAAAATATATATGCAGATTTAGATACTGTTAGTGAGTGTTGCTTTGATTTTCTCTAGGCTTTCTGTCTCTGTTATTTGCTCATCCTGTTTTAAAATACAAAACTCGTATGCCTATGTGTGAAATCTGTCTGCTTAACAAGTTGTTTATGGATTTGATTTCATTGGATTTTACTTCTACTTCTTCCTTTATGCTTTGCTGTAATCCTGCTTAGTTTCTTCATGTGTGGAAAAGTTTTATATGGAGGGAGATGTTTCTCATTGGGAGTACCTTTCAAATGAAGCGTCACTACCTTAGTCTAAAACATTACTTGGTAGTTTTTTGTCTCCTCTAATTTTATGTGTAAAAATACATTTTCTGGGTCTTTTTGTAATATTAAACCACTTTAATTTCACCCTGAATACTGTTCTCAGGCAAGACAGTGCATGTGCTAGAAAACAGTGGGAAAACCACAGGTGGGGGTGGGGGGCATGCGTGCTCCCACACTCCACCATCACCGATGCATGGAGCAACAGGTGCCAGTGCCTGATGCTCCATGCATGGAGATGGGTGGAGGGGGGGGGCTCCACGGGAATCCACCCCCACCCACCGCCCACCTATCCCCCCACCCACCGTGGCCCATGTGAAAATGGCCTAAGTCGCATAGAAATGAATGAGACTTTTGCTAACTGCTGGTATGCATGTGCTTGTGCATTATCCTGCCAGAGAATTGCAGAGTTAATGTGTCTGAATTTCTGAAAAGGGCAGGACTTTCAGAATTTCTGAAAAGGGTGGGACCTCTGGGCGGCACCTCTGGGTTTTGCTGTAGCCATCCAGCAGGTAAAATTTAATATATGACACATGAAGTGGCTTTCCTATGACAGGGGCTGAGGTTCTGGGTGGGCTCTTTCTTGCTATCTCAGGAAAGTTCAGGATAGGCAGGTGGCTTCTGGCAGTCAGCAACTGAACAAGGTGGGAGAGGGACTGTTGTCAGATCACNCCCTCCTGCCACTGCCTAGTGCTACCTCTGGGTCCTGCCACCAGTGTGCAGTCATTGCCAGGTAGGCATGCTGTGCGTTTCTGGTGGACCACAAGTCAGTGGTGAAGTGGACCGTGGCCCCCCCAGCCCCTGCCAACTGCTCCCTCACTCGCTCCTCCAAAGCCCTGTAGATCTGTGGCACCACAGTCCAACTCAGGGTGGAGCGGGAAGGCAGCTTAAAGTTGGGGGCCAAGAACCCAATCATTCACTGGAAGCCCTTGTCCTCCAAAATTGACAAGGGCTGCCCATCAAGGGTAATCATCTTGGCCGACAGGTGCTTCACTTTATTTTGGAAGCCAGTGCCACGGCGCACTGCCGATGGCCTTGACAAATCCCACCACTGCATCTCCTCCATGGTGGACTGTCGGTGCTGTTGGGGAGCCTCCTGCTGCTGTTCTGCCCCCCTAGCAGGAGGAATACTGCTCCTGCTGCTAGAGGCAGCGGTTGCTGCTGGTGCAGGATGCTTGCCCACTGAAGGAGCCTGGCGCCTGGCAGCTGCAATCGGGAACCCGCTTGCATCCACTTCTCCTGACTTCCTGCTGAGCACCAGAGCACTGTGGCATGACTTTAGGTGCCTTGCCATTGCAATTGTCCCCATGTTGCTGAGTACCTGCCCATGCTTTACCACCTTTTTGCACACAGTGCACTGCACCTCTCTGGGATCATCTGCCTGCACCTGCTTGAAATGATCCCAGACTGAGGATCCCCCCCGCCCCGCCTGCTGGCCCACCCTGGGTGACGCACTGCTGCCAGCGCTGCTAGCAGGGGGAGAACTTGGTGGCACTGGAGACACAGCTCTGGGAGGAGGCTCAGCCATCGCCTCAGCTGCAGACATCTCCTCTGCAGCACTAGAAAAGGTGTTCAAATTGTACCCACAAAGCGAATAATTTTAAAGTGCAATTTTGTTTTTTGAATCTCAATTGCAGGACATCCAGGTTTAATCAATTATTTTTAAAGGAGGCTGTGAGGCTATTTTCTGAGATTTGATAACTATGGCCGTTAATATGGATGTGTGGGGGGGTGTTGGCGTGGTGGGTGGAGGTGGGTGTCCGTTTACATGGACACCCTCACTCCTCCACCCACAGAGTCTCCTCCATTTTACCAGAGGTCTCCGTGGGTGGAGATGGATGTGCAGTGGGTGTACAGTGCCCCGCCACACACCCATCCCCCTACCGACCGCCGGCCATGTACACATACCCCCCTCTACTGCACACCCACCTGAACACCGACTGGCGGGGGGGAGAGGCATCTGTGTAAAAACAACCCATAGGATCTTTCTTTCCACTAATTTGTAATGTCCCTCATGAAGGACAAACACTATGTTATGCTCTGCCCCACTGTATCTTTAATACTAAATGGGGAAACCTTTATGTAGTTTTCTAAAATATATTTTTTCTTGCTGCTTATTAAGTCTGCTATGAAATAGCAGTGGCTGCTATGAAATAAAGCATTTAGGGATTTAGATGGAATTTTTTAAAAAAAATATATATGCAGATTTAGATACTGTTAGTGAGTGTTGCTTTGATTTTCTCTAGGCTTTCTGTCTCTGTTATTTGCTCATCCTGTTTTAAAATACAAAACTCGTATGCCTATGTGTGAAATCTGTCTGCTTAACAAGTTGTTTATGGATTTGATTTCATCGGATTTTACTTCTACTTCTTCCTTTATGCTTTGCTGTAATCCTGCTTAGTTTCTTCATGTGTGGAAAAGTTTTATATGGAGGGAGATGTTTCTCATTGGGAGTACCTTTCAAATGAAGCGTCACTACCTTAGTCTAAAACATTACTTGGTAGTTTTTTGTCTCCTCTAATTTTATGTGTAAAAATACATTTTCTGGGTCTTTTTGTAATATTAAACCACTTTAATTTCACCCTGAATACTGTTCTCAGGCAAGACAGTGCATGTGCTAGAAAACAGTGGGAAAACCACAGGTGGGGGTGGGGGGCATGCGTGCTCCCACACTCCACCATCACCGATGCATGGAGCAACAGGTGCCAGTGCCTGATGCTCCATGCATGGAGATGGGTGGAGGGGGGGGGCTCCACGGGAATCCACCCCCACCCACCGCCCACCTATCCCCCCACCCACCGTGGCCCATGTGAAAATGGCCTAAGTCGCATAGAAATGAATGAGACTTTTGCTAACTGCTGGTATGCATGTGCTTGTGCATTATCCTGCCAGAGAATTGCAGAGTTAATGTGTCTGAATTTCTGAAAAGGGCAGGACTTTCAGAATTTCTGAAAAGGGTGGGACCTCTGGGCGGCACCTCTGGGTTTTGCTGTAGCCATCCAGCAGGTAAAATTTAATATATGACACATGAAGTGGCTTTCCTATGACAGGGGCTGAGGTTCTGGGTGGGCTCTTTCTTGCTATCTCAGGAAAGTTCAGGATAGGCAGGTGGCTTCTGGCAGTCAGCAACTGAACAAGGTGGGAGAGGGACTGTTGTCAGATCAAGGTAAACAGCTAATTGTCTTTCCAAAATGAGGAGTCTGGGAGCAGAAGGACTCAGTTCAGTGTGTGGCAGTGGTCAAAAAAGCAAACAGAATCTTAGAAATAATTCAAAAAGGGATAGAGAAAATATCATAATGCCTCTGTATATATCTATGGTATGATCGCACCTGGAGTATTGTGTGCAGTCCATCACCCCATCTCAAAAAAGACAGTAGAACTAGAAAAGGTACAGAGAAGGGCAACAAAAATGATCAAGGGTATGGAATGGCTCCCAAATGAGGAGAGAATGATAGGTTACGGCTGTTCAGATTGGAGAAGAGACAACTGAGAGGGGCTATGACAGATTTTTATAAAATCATGAGTGGTGTGGAACACGTAAATAGGGAGAAGTTATTTACCCTCTCTAACAGTACTAGAACAAGAGGACACTCCATGAAATGAACTGGCAGCAGATTTAAAACAAAACAAAAAAAAGTTCTTGTTTTTTTTTACTCAACTCACAATTCACTTCTCTCCTTTAATTTTGAACAGAGGAAGTGGTCAAGGCTAGTAGTGTGGCTAGTTTTTAAAACTAGCAACACTAAAGCTTGGAATAGGCCTCCTCACTCCCCCTCCCCACTCAGAAAAAGCCAAGTAGGGAAGCCCCTAGTTCAGCTGAGCAGCACACAGGCTGGGGAGGAGTAGGGAGCAGCAAGCCTCGAGCAACAACCAGAACCAGAGGAGCAGCAGCCCAGCAGTGAGGTGAGTCAATCATGGGAGTCGAGTAGCCTGTCAGGTTGCACTCAGGTACCAGTTGGATTCAGACACCCCAGATTTGATGTGAAGTCTGACTTGCCAGTTACCCAGCTGCAGCTCTCTTCATTGTATATTCTATAGCAAATTGTAAAATTTTAATTAACCCTACCCCCAAGTGTCTCAGCTCACTACCCCATTAGTCTAAAAGTTCACCAGCCACCACTACAACCTGCCTCATGGCATCACTGCCTTTGACACAAATCACACAAGAGTTCATCTCAGAAAACTTCCTATCAAAAGAATATCTGTTCCTATGTCAACACATAGAACTGAAACGAGTAACCAGTACCACTATTGTCTGATTTCTGGCTGGATATCACCCTATCCACAGTGGCCCTTTTCTCATGGGTGTGAGTGCGTAGGGGTGATGTGGTAGGTGGAGATGTGCGTGGGGCCATTTCCACGGGTGCACACCCATCTCCATGCACAGCGCAACCGTCATTGTCGCCGGTTGCTCCATGCATAGGCAATGGGTGGAGATGGGTGTAGTGCTGGAGCATGCACGCATCCCCACCCACCACCCGTGGTGTTCCTACAGATGCACCCTCCACACGCGGATGTGTGCAGGGTGTGTGTGTGTGTGTGTGTGTGTGTGTGTGTGTGTGTGTGAGTGAGTGAAAACAGCCAGTATCCAATATCCAGTTGGATACTGCTAGGATCTGATTTAGCATTCAGTGATTTTCCGGTTAACTAGATTACTGTTTACTGCATTACAGTTTACTTACAATTTGGCTTCTTCTTTTTTTTGAATATCCAATATTACCGTTTGGCAGTTAATCTCCATGGTTACCCAATCGATACCGGATTACTACCAAGCTATCCTGAATACTGGATATTAACTGTGGATAGTTTTTTCCTGATCCATTTCAACTCTAATCACAGATGTGTGGTAGTATGGTGCTACCATAAGTATCTGCTGGGGCAGGCCTGGTTAAACATTCCTCAATACAGTGTCTATTTAAAGAATTCTGTTTATTAGTGTCTTCTTCACATAGTAAGAAATGACGTTGCAGAGACTCAGTGATTTTACACCATACTATAGGTGCTTTGAAAAACCCACCCTGTATTTTCTGTACACCTCTTATAGTATAATTTGTCCCTCCCCCAGTATGGGCAGTAATATTTAAGACATTTACATTTGGGAACTGTTTACTGAGCAGCACATCCCTCTTTCCCCACATCTCACACTTTAGTGACACCTCTCTTTATGTGCTATGTCTACCCTTCCCCCTGCTTCTTCAATAAATCTCTCTTTCCTTCCATATTTCATCATGTCACAAACAATGCATCCATTTGCCTCCAACTCTTCAAACTGTATTGCTATGGTAAATTATGCTTTATGAACACTTAGGCTTAGCCGATTTCAGGGACTTCTATGCACAGATCACAATGATGACATTTTCAGTTTTGCTTTAAAAAAAACAACTGCCCCCCAAAAGACAAAATTGAACAAACAGAAAGTGCATCCTCTTTGTGCTATTCATTTAAGTCTAATTACTTTCAAGATCAAATACCATTGCATGATGATATTACCCCCTTTTTATTTTGGTTTTGCATCAGTACTAGACTAGTTACTCAAAGAATGGAGAACAGAAAATGAGGTGGTGATTAAATCATGAGATACATAAGTGAGAGACATCCGTCAGTAAGTGGCTCTCATTACTCCCCCTCATCCTCCCATTCTCTCCCCACCCCCATTCATTTAAAACTTTTCAAGCAAGCTCCTATCTCCCATCTTTTCCCTAGTTGCAGGGTAAGGGGGGTGAAGCTGTTATAACAGATTAGGCTTTCTGCAGAATGCAGTTTACTGGCATTTAGGAAGACAACCAAGGATCACTTCCATTAGCGAAAGGATGAGTAATGCCACAAAGCATAATCGAACATAATAAAGAAATAAAGCACAGAGACAGCTTCATTATGAGTATATCTGCTCCATTCTTCCTAGGCTGAAGAGGACACAGCATCATTGACACACATTTGACACTTCTCTTTTTATAATTGTGTTGCGTTTTTTTTATTATTGTTATTATATAGCAAATTCAGAAACACTAATCATTGTATTAAAACAATAACTGATCAAATGAATATAATGGAAAGGGTTTCATTTGGAGAATTAATTTACAATGCTGAAATCATAATTACTAACTGATTAACACTTTTCTCTCTCTCTCTTATGGATATTTATTTTTAATTTACTAATTCCAGTGCTCATTATACCTTGATTACACTCTTCTTTTGGGAGGAAATAAGATTTGAAGTGTCTTCCTTCCTCCCCCTTTCCCTCTGTTATTGTTTTCCATGTAGTCACTCTGGAGTTGACATGTACTTGAATCCATTTGTACTTTCCATCTCTTGAGGTTCTATTTTGAGTTGATTGTATTTGGGGAAAAATGTTTAAGGGTACTTGGTTGCAAAACAGTGTATTCAGTTCATGAGGTACTCCCTGCTTTCTGACCCTGGATCCTGGCTTGCACCACAGCCGCCCCAGACCTTGTGCTAGGCAGCTCCCAGACTCCCCTGTTCTTACTCCCTTAGCTGGCTTCAGGACCTTGGCCAGCATAGAGTGTAAAAAGAAGGGTGAAGGGGAGTAGCAGCAAGCAGTCTGCACTTTCTGTCTTCCAAGCCTAACTGACCTCAGCTAGGCTAGACCTCTCCATATATTCGAGCAAATAGGCAGGGTCTCAGTGACACACAAGCTGGACTTAAAGAGCCTGTGCATGTGCACCACAAGAGGAACAGTTAGTTTGATATCTTAGGCCACATTCCCATGTTAAGCGGTGCAGCAGCAGTGACTCCCATAAGGCAAAGACATGGCAGGGGGAGGAGCCAGATGCCAGAAGTATTGTCAGTGTGAACAGTGTTCTGCCACGACTTCACTCATGAATGACAGGACAGGATTTTGAGTGTGAACCCCATTCACACTAGCGGTAATTTCAGTATCCAGCTCATCCCCTGCCATGTCTCTGCCTCGTGGGAGTCACCGCTGCCATCGCCACTTAAGGTGTGAATGTGGCCTAAGTCTTGCATGCATTGTCACTTTCTTCTTTTCAGCAAGTTACCTTATTCTCTTCAACTCCAGTTATTTGAAAATGTCTTGGTGAAGAAATGAGTAGTGCAATATGACTTGAAGGCTGAAGGTGGCTAGGATCGGCCTTTTCAGAATTCCTTAGGAAGGATACTGCAGGACTTTAGATTTATTTTTGAGGGTGTGGTCTCTGACTCCACCTCCCTCTAATCTAAGGGATATCTGATTGTCACAGTGCGTCCTATATCATTGGACTTGGGCCCAAGGGTCCATCCCCTGTCTGACAAATGTCTCCAGATGAATATTGGAAAAAACCTTAAAACATTGAAAACCAGATCAGTTGAGGATGATATGGTGTTAATATATCCATTCAGGTGCTACCACCTTAACGCCAACTTAATGAGTACACACAGGGTATTTTTAGATGTTACGGGACCACGGCCAACCACAGTTTGCCCCATAACGTCTATTTGCTCCCTGCCAGATGTTCACCATGGTGAATACGTGGCGGGAATCAAATTGGCCACGATTCTGGACCTCTGGCTGTCCGGAGGTTCAGAATCATGGTGGGATCGGGCCCAAACCATGGTTGGATTAGCTACAATGCAGGATGAGCCACAGGTAACACCTGTTACCTGCAGCCTGGCCAGATCATGGTCCTGACCACGGGACAGGATTGGGTGCAGCGGTCAGATTGGCTGCTGTGCCCGCCCATCTCCCAGAAGGCGGGTGGCCGGTGGAGCATGGGGGGTGGGGCTGCACAGCTACACATCACACCACGCAGCCCTGCCCCCTCCCTGATCCCTCTCCAGAATCAGGCCAGCATGTCTAAAGGATGGCCGGCCTGATTCCTGACTGGGATCCAAAACAGATCCCGTTCCATGATTGAGCGTGGCGGGTCTCTGGTCCCATCACGTCTAAAATTACCCACAGAGTCTGCAATAGGTTTTAGCTATCCTGTATGGTTTCTTCCTTCTCTGGAAACATTGGAGGACATGCTTTTTGTCCATGTTAGAAAGGTTAAGGGAACTCTTCTACAGTAGCAGTAATACAGTGGGCCTGACAAGTTGCAGGGCACATAAGACACATCTAAAATGAGGAGGGATCTCAGTGAAAGAGGTCTGGGCAAAGGTTTTTTTTTTACAATAGCCATGATGATGTTTTTGATCTAATCTAGTCATGATTTGCTTTTGGTTTTTTGGTGTTTTTTTTGACAATTGAAAATATCTAATTTTGTTTTGGAGTCTTGAAAATATCTTGGTCTTACTAATATCTTGTGACAGTTAGATCAACCAGTTAATTACATGTCATGTAAAAAATATTGTCTCTTAGTTTAATGAACCATTCCCTTGTTTTTGTATTATGAGAAAACATAAAACTATAGTGCCCAAATGGCTTCCCCAATCCCATGTGTTCTCTAGACTTTGTAAGATGGAGCAACCAGACATGTACACAAGTAAGTAAACTGCTATACCATGGGAAGCATTTGCTAGTTATGATTAATGTAATGTTGTAAATATTCTGATTATGTTTGTTGCCACCTGATGGCCAATGTGTAAATAGCTAATTATTATTATAAACCTCAGGGCTATACTGAGCCTGCTCCAGCCAAGTAGAGAGTACTTGCGATATTCAAGATGAAGGCTAGCAGTGTGTTATGTGAGCCTTAGCAGCAATAAAGGATCTGCTTTCCAGCATTACTGGGCTTCAAAACATCATGATGACAATGAAGATAAACCACAAACAGCAGCCAGCAAGCTCATCACACTGAATAAGTAGGAAAAAATACCCTCTTTCATTACTAGGAAAATGTCATCTTATGGAACAATGACAGAGTTTGATGCAGAGAAGGAGGACTGTATTCAGTACTTAGAGGGTGTCTTTAGACATAACAAAGGCTGCTTCTAGACGAGTGGGTCATCGTCACACGACCCGCTTGTGCGATGTTTCAAAATCCCATGATGCGGGATTACATGAGACGGCCAGTGGGAATCATGCATGTA
This sequence comes from Sphenodon punctatus, assembly GCA_003113815.1. Taxonomy (NCBI): domain Eukaryota; kingdom Metazoa; phylum Chordata; class Lepidosauria; order Sphenodontia; family Sphenodontidae; genus Sphenodon; species Sphenodon punctatus. The sequence goes on along the minus strand of QEPC01011583.1, from coordinate 320,389 downwards.
GAAGCCAGTTACACATTCTTTGCCGACCGTGAATTAAATACCTCAATTGTGAGGTATTTTGAAACATCGCGCAAGCAGGTCACACAACGGTGACCCGCTCGTCTAAAAGCGACCAAAGATTGGGTGTCAAAACCCCTAAGCACATGTTTGGCCATTGTGTGTAAGTACCATAACAATCCCAGCACACATTTGTCCACCTAATGAACACCATTGCATCACAAGGACAATTTGCATATTTCGGCTGAACACATGGGCAGTGTTGTGTCTAATGATATTGCGTGGCATGTTTGCAGGTTCAACATGGGGAACTAGGCGGCAGTGCTTGCTTACTGAGATCGGGGGGTGAGCAAAACACTGATTTCCCCAAGATGGACTGTGTATCTCAGCAGTGCCACATAGTGAAGACAGGGCCAAACTGGTGTTCATATCAAGGTCAAAACACACATTCAGACACCCATTGACATTATGTCTCAAGACACCAAGAGAGACATTGGGGCTAATCTCATGTCCCTCACACGCAGCCGCATGCATACACGTGTGCACAACCATGCGGTTTGTATCAGCGCGATAGGCCCCATGCAAGGGTTGCATGCAGTTTGCATGTGTCTATGTGCATGTGCCTCATCTGTGGGGCATGGGATGTCCTGCAGATCATGTGCATGCATGTGTGGGCGGGAACCTCACACACCTCCATTGCAGGCACACTGTGTCACACAGAAACTGCGCGCCTGTGCACGTAGGATCTGAGGGCCATGGGATCAGAACCATGTGAGTACTTCATTGCAAATATTATAGAGAAAAACAAAATATTATAGAGCTCTGGAAAGGTGTGGAACCCATTAAATTGGTTCACCCTCAGAGACTTATGGAACCGGAGTGGTTCCAGAATGCTCTGGCGAAAATACCTTCTGATATCAATGTCCACCCATTTGATGACCTCAATATGTTTTGCAACACCTGGCTATTGGAGGCCATTGACTGGGCATCTTCCAGGCATCCACTTCCCAAATATCAGAACCACAGGTCTCTGTGATTCATGGAGGACCTGAGGCAGTTAAAATGTGAGGGGAGGTGGTTAGGGCTACGGTGGCCTTGTACTTATGCTGAAGATGACAGATTGCAGCAAAAAGCCAGTTTGAAAGCCTATGCAGTGGCTGTGTGGGTGGCAAAGAAGAAGTTATTTGTTGCCATCATAACGTCTCCAAAATCTTGTCTGGCGGACCTCTTCTGGGTGGTAAGGGGGTTGGTCAGTCCAGCCTCCCTCCACCTGGAAGTGGAGGTTTCCTGGTGCCTCTGTGATAGGTTTATTGATTTTTTATGGACAAAATCACTTGCATTCACCATGCCTTTGCCACCACAGTTGATAGAATTGGGGAGCCAGAGGATATGAATGCCTCAGCTTGTCCTGTTTTATGGGATCAATTTTGGTCAGTAACCTCTTCTGATTCAGAGGATGTCCTGGGGGCTGTTAGGGCCACAACATGGGAATTAGATCCTTGCCTGTCCTGGCTGGTTAAGGCTGCCAGGTAGACGTTGGGTTCAGTGCTGGCATGGATGGTCAACACCTCCCTTGAGGAGGGCAGGGTCCCAGGGTCTCTTAAAGAGGTTGTGGTGCGACCCTTGCTTAAAAAATCAAACACTTGACACTGATGCCCTGGCCAGCTACCGGCCTATTTCTAACCTTCCTTTTTTAGGGCAGGCTATTGAGCAGCTGCTGTCCCAGCAACTCCAGGACCATCTTGACCAGGTTGGTTTCCTGGATCCCTTGCATTCTGGTTTTTGTCCGAGATATGGCACTGAGACTATGCTTGTGGCCTTGGTCGATGACCTGTGCCGTGCCTTAGACTGGGGGCAGTCGACCCTTTTGGTCTTCTTAGATCTGTTAGCTGCTTTTGACACGGTTGATGATGAGTTGTTGGTGATTTGTCTGTGGGATCGTGCCAGGGTGGGTTTGTTCTAGAATGGTTCCAGTCATTCCTGGCTGGTAAAACTCACCATGTGGTCTTGGGTGACTGTACATCTCCCTGAGATCTCACGTATGGGGTCCAGTAGGGTTCCATTCTGTTCCCCCTCATGTTCAATGTGTATATGCAGTCTTTGGGAGAGGTCGTGAGAGGATTTGGAGTGTGTTGTCATCAATATGCTGACGACACTCAGCTCTGCCTCTCATTTTCAGTGGACTCAGGCCCTGTAGTCTTGTTGCTTACTTGATGTCTGACAGTGGTGGGGGACTGGATAAGGGTGAGTTGCCTGAAGTTGAATCCCGAAAAGATGGAGGTGATACTGGTGGGGAGGGCCAAGGGAGTGGAGGCCCCCATCATTGATGGGGTATGCCCCATCTTGGTTCCTCAAGTTTTTCATCTGGGGGTGCTCCTCGATTCGCAGCTCCACCTGGATGCCCAAGTGGCAGCTATGACGAGGAGTGCATTTGCCAAATTACATCTGGTGCGGTAGTTACGGCCTTATGTCTCAGACTGTGACCGTGCCACCATCATTTTATTTATTTTTATTTCATTAAATTTATTAACCAGCGCCTCATGCCTACGGCATCTTGGGGCAGCTTACAACATCATAAAAACACAATAATAATAAAATAAACAACAATAAGAACACCGGACCCACGACAATTTATAAACATCACTAAAACCAACCCGCCCCCCTACCCCACCCTCTCACCCTCCCCTCCGAAGGCCTGGGAGAACAGCCAAGTCTTGCAAACACATCAGAAGTTCAACAGGCCCGGGACCAGGTGAGCCTCCTCCGGGAGGGAATTCCATAAACATGGCCCGGCCACCGAGAACGCCCTCTCCATTGTGGCCCCCCATTTTACACAGGAGACCGCCAAAAAGGCAGCCCTGGTGGACCAAAGGGATCACTCCGAGGCATGGATCACTTTGAGGTGGTCCCCGAGATATGAGGGGCCCAGACTGTGCAGGGCTTTATAGATCAACACTAACTTTATAGATCATCATCCATGCCTTCAGCACCTCGAGGCTTGACTACTGTAACATACTCTGTGTGGGGCTACCCAAGGTGATGGTCCAGAAGCTGAAGCTGGTGCAGAATGCAGCAGTCTGTCTCCTGATGGGTACAGGCCACCGAGAGCACATAAAACTGGTGCTTCATTCTCTGCACTGGCTGCCTGTTGCCAACCAGGCCTGATTCAAGGTGTTGGTGCTGACCTATAAAGTCCTATGCAGCCTGGGCCCCACATACTTGCAGTACCGCCTCACTCCCCAGATTCTGGAATGGCTGTTGCTGTCAGCCAGGGGTGCCCTTTTGGAGGTCCCCCATGTTCGGCGGGGGGTATATTGGAGAGGGTGTTCTGAGTTGCTACGCCTCGGTTGTGGAACTTTCTCCTAGCGGAGGATCATTTGGTCCGGGACCTCTTCCAGGTGTCAATGTAAAACCTGGTTGTTCCACCAGGCGTTTGGTGAGACAGATGGGTAGGGGGAGGTGTGGGATAGGGCTGGAGAGGCGGGGGGCAGGAATTGATGGTTTTATGATTGTTTCTTGTTTTAAGCTATGTGTATATGTTATTTTAAGCTTTTTAGTACGCTACCATGGGGGTTCAATCTAGTCGCTCCGCCTCTGACCCGACACAGGTGTTCTCGGTTTGTTTCCCTCTGCTTCACACTCACCACTCCACCATGCTGCCTCCGGTGCTGGCTTGCTTTTGTACGCTGCCCGGGGGGTTCAATCTAGTCACTCCACCTCCGACCCAACACAGGTGTTCTTGGCTTGCCTCCCTCTGCCGCACACTCACCGCTCCACCACCATTTTATGCTTTTACATTGTACACCACTCCGAGCTGCCTTTGGCAGGATGAGGTGGGACAGTAATTTTTTATAAAAATAAAATTATAACAAAATTGTATGAAGTGTTTGTGCAGCAAAAACAAATGGATTAGTTAGAAGTTTAGTGGCACCTGAAAAACCCAGTACTAAATCCTTTGATGAACTGCTTAATGCTGTAGCCTATCATCACAACCCTATGCCATCAGAAATAATACAGCACTTTAAATTTAGCAGTTTTTCCTGTCAATCAGGGATGCCTGTGGCCATTTTTGTAGCAGAACTGTGTTGTGTATCAGAGCACTGTTGTTTTGGAGATGCATTAAATGCCATGCTGCCTGACAGACTGGTCAGTGATATCATTGATGAAAGAATCCAGATGTATCTAACCTTAGATTTTAAGAAGGCTCTGGAAACAGCACAAGACATGAAAGTTGCTGCACAGCATGCCCTGGAGGAAGCTCTCAGCAGCCTGTGGATATACAAACAGTTGCAGGTCCAGTGCAAAAAGTGATTAACACTTCATGTAAAGTCTTTATGTAAAGCAACTGAATCTTCAAGTAAATCGAGGCATGCTCCCAGGAGAACACAAAAATGCATCAAGTATTGGGTGGGAAACATGATCATATCTCCTGTCCATACTGGGATACTGAGTGCTGGGTTTGCCAGAAGCAGGGTTATCTTGCAAAAGTGTGCCATAAAAAAGGAACACGGGGAAAAGAAAAATGAAGGTCACAAGAAAGAAGATATCCATCATGTTTCTGGAAAGGAAGAGGTGTCTGATGCTGAGGGCTAGGGATGGGACTATCAGTATTGTATTAATCTGATAATGCCGATAATTGGCAATATCAGATTAATCTGATAATACCGATAATATCGGTATCGGCATGTCAGTTTTTTAACATTGCCGATTTTTCAGATCATTAACATTGCGGCCAAAATGGCCGCAATGTTAAAGATCCAAAAAATCGGCAATGTTAAAAAAACGATATGCCAATACCGATAAACCTGATCTTGGATGAATCCAATACCGATAAAACCAGTAACCAATAATTCGACAATAGTCCCATCCCTAGTATATACTATCTTTAAAGTTACTGGTAAAAGCCAAAAGTAAAAGCCACTGCAAATGGGTGATACACTTAGGCCCTTTTTACACAGACGCTCTAACACCCATAAAATGGGTGTTACATCTTATACATGTTGCAGGGCACCACTGCAGCCAATCACCATGGGCCCTGTGCACACATGATGCCTCAACCCAGTTCCTCTGGGTGGAGATGGGTGGGGGCGTCTGTGTAAACGCCACTTTTGGTGGGTGTTGGTGAGTGTTTACTCCCGGTCAACACCCATCTCCACCCACCCCCATCCACGGAGCAACGGACACCACTGCAGGTTGATACAGGAGCTTCTCTATCTATAATCAGTGATGTCACTTTTCACAAGTTATGACCAAGGAACAGTGTCCCACAGCTGGGTGCAGCAAAGGTGATATTAAGGGAGCAAGTTCCAGTGAAGGATACTGTCAATGTGGAGATGGGATACAGGACCAGAAACTACATTTACCTTTAGTAATAGTGAAAGGGAAAGGTCCCAGTCCTAATGGGATGAGACTGGTTGAAGCTTTTAAAAACTAGCTGGGCAGATATCAACCATGTCCATGCACCAGGCCTAGAAGCACTACTTGAGAAATACTTGGAACTAGTCAAGGAAGTTCTTGTCACAAAGTGGTTATAGGAAGATTTCACATAGATCCAAATTGTAGAGCTGAAACAAGCACCCACAAAACTAACTATAACCTTTAAATTTGAACTTGAAACTGAGAAGTTGAACTTTAAATTCGAATTTGAACTTGAACTTAGAAGTTTAGTCTGGATTAAGACTCAAGATTGCAGATAAGTACTGGCTGGAATTCATTGAGAACTTTGATCTTGTATGTCTCCAGGACATGGAGACAACATGGTTGAAGAAGGAGACATCTTTCAGTCTCAAGGGATTCGATGTCTATTTACATGGGGGTTCTAAGAAGGGGGGTCGGGGCCGTATAGCAGGGGGCTTGGCTTTGTTTATAAAAAAATCAAGATCCCAGGATCTTATGCCTATAACATCAGAGAGACCAGAATTCCATATGTTTCAGTTGAAGCTGGGTATTCTGCCCCAAGATCAGTACATCTTGATCAATGTTTATATTACCCCTGTCACTTCCCCATATTACAATTCAGACATCTGGGGGGTCTTAGAAGGTGAGGTTCTCAGATTGGAGGAACTCTATTCACAGGTTACTGTGGTATTAATGGGCGATTGGAATGTCCAACTGGACAGTTTGGGCCTTAGGGGAGTCAATGGGGGCCCTTCGGATCTCCAGTTTGAGGGCAAACAGCATAGGAATATTCAGTCAAAACGTCTTTTAGAGGGGTTTGTCACCAAGTTGAATCTTCGGGTCCTTAACGATGAGTATCTGGACAACTCTGAGGAGGGATTTACTTTTGTTGGTCCTCAGAGTAGGAGTAAAGTGGATTTGATTTTGGTGGATGCTCATTATGGAAGTAAGATTGGGCCAGTAGATCTAATAATTAGGTCAGAAAGCGATCATATGGTCCTCTCCTTATGTCTAGAATATGAGGGTACTATGGCTTTTGGATCTGGCAGTATGGTTGCAATTAGGGCTGTTAAGAAATTATCTACCTTAGCTTTGATTCAGGAACCCAGTGAGGTGCAAGCATCACCGCATCTTAGACGGTTGTTATTCAAGATCAAGATGGGGGAGGAAAATGATGCGCTAATTTGCACCTTTGAGGATATTTTACACTGGATAATGGAACCATTACTGGCAAAGGTCCAAAGTCAAGAAACGAACTACGGGTGTCTGTTATTCGATGCTCAGTGCAGGAGTGTTAAAAAACGGTTAATATCATTAAAGAGGAAATGGGTAAATACCCAGACAGAGAGGTCAAAAAGGGAATTTGGGTTGTGGAGGGGAGAGTATTCTAAGCTTCTTACCAGAAAGAAAGTTTGATATTACAAAAGACAGTGGGCGAGGATGAAGGTGGACTTTGAGAATGGCAATAGTAGTCGGTTTTGGTCCTCACTTAATGCTATAATCAAACCAAGGACAGATTCTGGAGGGCCAGAAGTGTCTAGCTCAGATTGGGAGTTATTCTTTAGGGATCTGTATTCTGAGTGCCAGGTGGGGGAAGAAGTCATGGCTCCTTATCAGGGAGAGGGGGTTCCTTGGAATTGGTTACCTGAAGAATTTTCTCATCAAGTAATCTTCAAAGCTATACTTAGCTTGAAACCATATAGGGCCCCAGGGCCTGATTGTATCATGGCCAAAATCCTGCAGGCAACCCCCAATTGGTGGACCAAGGTCCTTTCAAAAATTTTCCTTCATGTAGGTAGAGCAGGAAGGGTTCCTGTGTCTTGGGTGCAAAGCTTGATAGTCCCCATCTTTAAAAAAGGGAAACGGTGAGATCCTTCATGTTACTGGCCCATCAGTCTGATATCAGTAGTGGGCAAGTTGTTTGCTAAGATTCTTCTTGCCCAATTGGAACAATGGGCCGAGAACAGCGCCTTGGTCCCTATGGAACAGTTTGGATTTGTTAAAGGCAAATCAACAATAGACTGTGGCTATATTATACAACATCTTATGCACAAATATGGTAAGATCAGGAAGGGCCAGATATATTTAGCCTTCGTGGACTTGACGAAGGCTTTTGACAGTGTACCAAGGGCGAACCTTTGGATCAAGCTCATGAATCTGGGCATAGAGAATAGATTGTTTGCTCTGATATTCCAACTGTATTCAAACAATGAAGCAAGGATCAAGATGGGGAGGGGATTATCTACAGGAGCATCAATCCCGATTAAGAGAGGTGTTCACCAGGGGTGTGTCCTGGCTCCCCTTCTCTTCAAACTCTATTTATCAGACTTGGGTAGTTATATCAAGCCTGATGAATCACATGCGGCTAAGATTGGAGAGACCTTTGTTAGTTTTGTACAGTTTGCGGATGATTTGGTCTTTCTTGCACAAACGGAAAAAGGTATGAGACGGACACTGGAGGTCTTTGGCCAGTTTTGTTCCATCAACAGCTTGGAGGTAAATGCCTCCAAGTCTAAAATAATGATCGTTGGGAAAAAAGCCCGGTCCCCTGACTGGGTTACTAGTCTGGGTAGGATAGTTATGGTCACTTCTTTTAATTACCTAGGAGTTACCCTTTCAAATCGGGGGTCGTGGAATTTACATCTCCAAACTAGGGCGGTCAAGGCTACCATGGCAGTCAGAACGCTCTCCAGGGCCATGTATTTATCAAAGGGAGTCCCTTTCTCTACCTTTCTCAAAGTTTACCAAGCCAAAATTCCTGCAATATTGGGGTTTGGGATGGAACTCATCCCCTTCCCTAATATACTGACCCTAGAAAGGGTCCAAAACTCATTCTTGAGAAAACTGATGAGAGTGGGGCCTAGTGTACCAGGTGCTATCTTAAGAGCTGAAACTGGCACTCTCTCAATACAAGCCTTGGCAAGGATGGCTTTTGTAAGATTCTGTGTGAGGCTGTTACAGCAGGAGGAGAAAGCCTTGACCTTAGACTGCCTTAGGGAAGCATTAACATACGTAGGCCCTAGGAGCTACCCCTGGATCGTCTTCTTGGGGCAACTGATCAATATTCTGGGTTTCTCATTCGCTTACTTCCAAGGAAAAGCTAGATGGAAATAAAATCTGAAATATGTGGGAGGATCAGAGCTGTTGACCAACAAGAAGATATGACTATCGTAAGCTCATGGAAAGTAGCCCCGCTGCTTAGTCAAATCAAACTGACCTTTTCTTTCAAACCATATCTGGATCAACTAAATAACCCTAATTTACGGCAGGCATATACTTACCTGCGCCTTATGTTAGTTCCAACGGCAGTTACTAAGGGTAGGTTACAGCGTATCCCCTTTGCTCAGAGGTTATGTAACTGTTCTATGGGGGAGATTGGGGACATCGAACACTTGGTGTTGAGGTGCCCTGTTTATGAAGATTTACGAAGGGTTTGTCTTGCCCCCTTGATGACTGATGGACTGTCTTTCGGAGAAGAGGGATCTTACTTATACTTACTTACTCTATCCCAGGAAGAGGCGGTGAAGGCGTTGGCTTCCTTTGTTTTATTAGCATCCAAGAGAGGGCATATAGCTACTTCTTAAGTAGTCTATGGCCCACTTCTGTCTTAGTGCATAGGATGTGGACAGGGGATGGGCACTATATCTAATTTTTGCTGCTCTAATAAAATTGGATCATAATTGACTCCCTATATTGGTGTCAATCATAATCGGCTGGGAATCTTTTTGACATACCCAGTTTTGTACTCAGTTCTACATATGTTACTAGTCAATTGGGATAGTACTTACTAGAAGTAAATTAAAATCTAAGATTAGGATTGTTAATAGAACATGGGGGTTTGTCAGATTTGCAGGCTCTGAGGGTAAATCATGAGGGGTGGTGTCTAGAGCTGTATTGGCCATGGAATCCCTTATGTCGCTCATCTCTTGGGCTTAGGATTAAGTCGAAGGCCCACGTGACAGGACAGTGGGTTGATATGGTAATAGGGGTCAAGCTTTTTTGTAGCAAGTCCTATAGAAGAGTAAGGTAAACTTACAGTTCTTTTGTTTATCCCCTTGTATTTTCTGCATGCAGGGCTATGGGGATAGCAATACATATAGTGAAGTGTTCATTGTATTTCTTGTATCTCCAGACTGGCCTGTTGTATGGCTACAAGGGTGAAGGCCAGTGGAATAATATATCTGATTAATTACTCATCTCAGTAGGGGTCATCTAAATCTAGGATAACCCCACGGATATAAGCCAACTTGCTTTTGATAGTATAATTATAATTGCAATTGTTATTTGTATTAGGGATTTTAGTTGGTATATGTTCTGTTTTTATATTTTGTTGGTACATGTTCTGTTTTTATATTTTGTTGTATGTGTATGCCAATTTGTTTTTGGTGGCAAGGGCGAAAGCCAGCCAGTAATAAACCATATCTATTTATAGAAGTTCAGCTAAAACTGAACTTCTTATCTCCCTCCCTCATTTTAGAAGATTGCTCCCCCCTCCCTCTCTGAGCTAATTTCCCTCTGTACTCTAGTCCATGAACTCCACTCCTCCTCTGTACCCTCTCTCGCCCTCCTACGCCTCCCCTGCTCCCCTAACCGCCTTCGTCTCTTCTCCCTAGCTGCCCCTCATGCCCGGAACTCCCTCCCTGCCCACATCCGCCTCACCCCCTCCCTTCATACCTTCAAACCCCTCCTCAAGACCCACCTCTTCTGGTCTTCCCTCCCCAACTACTTGCTCCCCTCACCTAACTCCTGCTGATATCCTCCATCCAGTACAATCTGTTACCTAAGGTCTGTGTACTCATATCCTCACCACATGGACCAACCAGCCATCATTCTGGATGTAACCAAGCCAAGCGCGTGCACCTGGGAACTCACATCCTCTCCCTCTGTTCCCTTTCCTTCATCTCCCCACCCCCCCGGTCTCTCAGGTTGTAAGCCTTAGGGCAGGGACCGTGTCTATTCAATTACTTTGTTAAGCGCCAGGTACATTGCTTGCGCTATATAAATGATTATTATTATTATTATTATTATTATTATTAATAATAATAATAATAATAATAATAATAATAATAATAACAAAAATCTGTTACCTGAATGGAATCAAGTATTTGGGCTACTCTTCGGTACCCAAATCATTTTTTGATCAGGTACACAAAATACTCATAGACTGACAACTGGTATACTGTAATACTAATTTTGTCCCAATTTTGCTCTGATTTTGTTCCAGATTTCAGGATATTTTTTTAGAAATCTAAGTGTTTCGGTATACTGGTTGTCGGTTTTTGGAGTGCTCAAACAATATTCATGAACTGATTTGGATACCCCAAATGGTATCCAAAATGTGGGTTTTATTCAGAGGTACCAAATCAGGTACCCGTTTAAGCTCTAACCCAATGCCAAGCCATGTTTCTTTAAGCCTCAGACAATCCCCTATGCCATATGCCACAAACAATAAAATCTGATGTGCCAGTGGCCCTCTGTGGCCTTGGACTCAGATGCTGGCCTGTGTCTGCCCTGGGCAGGTAGGCGACTATCCCAGGCTGTGACCTTAGAAAATCTCTGAGGTCAAAGCCTGGGTTAAGGACCACATGGACTGCCTAGCATGTCGGTGTAATCCCACCATACACGCCCTGGGTTGGGGGCTGCCATAGCCGGCCACTATGGTTGCCCATTATTGGCCACCATAGCTCTCTGTTATGGTGGGGTGCGGGCTGATGGGAGCAAGGGGTAGATGGGGCTGGCTGCCCGCATGTTTGTTGTGCTCCCTGCCCTACCTGGGCCATGCAGGTGGCAGGATTGTTCTTGAGCTGAAGCATGTTAGTTGTGTGCCCCGACCTGGCCTGGGCTCTATAGGCTGCGTTTTCCTGACCTGGGCTGTGCTGGGGAGCCACTGGGATGCCCACACATCTGTATCTACCCAAAGTTAGACCAAGAACTAGACCGTTTACTGATAGAGGGTCTAGCTCTCGGTCTAACTTTAGTCTCAGACTGGGCTGCTCCTCTTGTTACATTATTTAAATCAGATGTGGAGTAAGGGTATGTGGGAACGAGAAGGTAACAGTCAACCATGTGGCTAAGACCACTTTCTCACCTCCTCCCCCCTGCATATTTTGACTGTAGAAGGGAATGCAAAAGCCAGAATATGTGTGGGGTTCAGTCAGTCTGAAAGCCCCCCCCCCCAGCTTTGCCGGAAAACACATGTAGAGATACAGAGCTGGATTTCCTGCTCTGTATCTCTGCGAGTGTTTGCCAGCAAAGCTGTGCACGGGGGAGGGGGACTTTCAGACTGGCTGAACCCCGCGCAGATTCTGGCTTGCGCATTCCATTCTGCAGTCAAAATATGCATGGGGGGAAGGTGGGAAAGTGGTCTAAGTTTAATACGTATCCACTTTCCAGGACAGAAGACCTGTATGCTACCTTAGCAGGGAGAAACTTCCAGAAAAAACGATTTAAGTAATGCATACCTCAAAATCCATCTAGATAATTAATTTAAACTATATATGGCAATAAATACTCCCAAAGGATTGTTTTGTTACAAACACCTCCCATTTGATGTTCCTTCAGCTTCTGGTATTTTTCAAAGGGCAATGGACAATTAGTTCCAAGGTATGCCATGTGTCTGTGTGTATTCTAATTACAAGAGAATCTGAGTCAGGACACGTACAAAACTTTGACCAGGTACTGCTAAAACTAGCTGATACATGTATGCCTCCTAAGAACACCCGAGCTTTTTCAGGAGGGGCGGGGTATAAATGCAAATAAATAAAATAAATAAGAAAGACTGCTTAAGTCATTTATCTAGGACACAAAATCAATGCAAGTGGCTTACATCCAGTAGAGGAGAAAGTACGGGCCATTACAGAAGCACCACCACCAAAGTCAGTGTCCAAACTGAGATACTTTTTAGATATGCTAATGTACTATGGTAGTTATATACCCAATACAGCATCAGTATAGGCTCTAGAGCTGAAAGATGACACCAACAAAAATGGGTAACCCTAACCCACTGAATTTCTAACACCTCAATTAATGCACCATTTAGCAGGTACTGACCAGTACCCAATTGCAATCCGATTTGGGTACCCAAAGTTCCAGAATGTTGACTTCTGGTCCCAGAATGTTGATTTCTGGTACCAATGTATCTTTTTCATTGATATACTGACTTCTGAAACCTATTTATTGGTTTTCTGTAGGGCTGTACCAAATAGTACTTCTGAGTACTTGGACCAAATACCAAAATTCCAAGTAATCGACCTGAGTACTCGGCAGCCTTCAGAACTGTTTCCAAAGTTTGGGAATTTGAACTCGGAATTCTGGATCTTGGAAAACTTCTGAAAACTTTGGAATTATTTGGCACCAGGTCAGCACCTGAGCACATGTTGCCATGTGCAGCAGTTTCAGCAGTTTAATTGTCTAGCCAATCAGGGTGCACAATAGCACATCCACCCCTTCCTCCCTCCCCCTCCCTTAATTGCCTATCCAATCAGGGTGCACAGCAACACATGGAGAAATAATAATAATTTTAAAAAACCAGTAGTGTATTCACAGCATGGCCCACCATCAGCAGTGAGTGCACCCACTTTAATCATTATGCCAACCAAGCAGTGCACAAAAATGCAGACTAGCAAGGGACATTAGCTCAAGAAGAATACAAAAACCACGCAAAACAGTTTGCAACTGGATGGAGAAATATAACTCTGCCTGACTACTTATTGTTTGTTCCTCGTATTCTAGAATTTTGGATGAGGCAAATAGAGAAGTAGCCACTGGAGATTCGGTTAGCTATAAGAGGGCTTACTCCTCTCTCTTACCTTTACAGCAGTTTAAAATAGGGTCATGGAACATCGCGGTATTAAGGGCCAAGCTTATTGATAGAGACTGGGTTGAGCAGATAGGTTCCTTTGACATGATTTGTCTCCAGGAGATATGACTCGAGCAGGGTGTGTTCCTGAATTTGGATAAATTTAAAGTAGTATTGTCTGGTGGCCAAAAATTGAATAGAAGGGGGGGAATATCTGGAGGACTAGCTTTTCTGATCTCTGATTCTTGTCCTGGTCTATTCCAGACTCTAGCTTCTAGTAGACCGGAGTTTCAGATTGGTTTTTTGAACTTTCAAGATCAGAGACAGTTTCTTCTATTCAATATTTACATGCCCCCGTCTACCTCACCTTATCATTGTGCGAACATATGGACCATTTTAGAACAAGAGATAAAGAATTACAGCAATAATTACCCTTGTGCTTGTATCATGTTATTAGGGGATCTAAATGCGCACATTGGAGCCCCAGCTAAGGATTTAACTCAGATGGGCAGCTTAGATAGTTTCTCCTCCCCGTTCGTGATTAGGAGGTCAAAAGATAAAATCGTAGATGAACAGGGATGTGCTCTTTTGGCCCATATGACAAACCTAGATCTCCTCCCTTTAAATGGCAGAACAGGAGTAACCCAGCTTCTTTATTGCGAGCAGAAACTCTTGTTTCCTCTGTAAAGGCACGAGCATTAATTTATATAGTGAATTACTGGTTAAAAGGAGTTATTCGGGTACAGGATATGGCAACACTCAGGAAAATTTTGAGTACTGATCAATATTTGTCAAAGTGGAAGGGTAAGATTGAGGAAGTGGTGCAGAATCTAGGATTTTCCAAAGAATTCTTCTATGAATTAGATTTTTTGACAGCAAAGCGACTAATCATAAGAAGGGTCCAGGATCAGGAGCTTCAGGCAACTACCATTTTAATTCGGGACCAAAAAATAGCTCCAGGATATAATTAGTTGATACCTGACAAATTGGAAGATTCTTATTTATTTATTTGGGATAATCCACAACTTAGGCATGCATATACATTATTTAGGTTTCAATTATTCCCATCAGCTGTAACTGATACTATCTCGTGCAGTTGCAATCTTTTGTATGTATGCAGTGTCCCTGTGGGGTAAACAATTGGATAACCAAGGATTGTTAGAAATTTATTAGGAATGATTTTATATATTGTAAGTGTATAAAGTTTAGATATTTTAAAATATGGTAAGTTCTTCTGTTTATATTGATATGATGGTGTTTTATGATTAAAATGTGAGTATTTATAGGATTGTAAAGAACCTTTGGGTTATACAATATAATAAAATTTTATTATTATTATTATATACTGTTGTTTTATTTTGACACATGTGATACATAAATATGTTAAGATCAAAAAGGGTAAACTATATTTGGCTTTCATTGATTTTACGAAAGCCTTTGACTCCATTCCTCGGTATAGATTATGTACAAAGCTAAAGGCGCTAGATTTGGATAATAAAGTTTTAAATTTGCTTATCCAGGTACATGCGGATAATAGTGCTAAAATAAAAATGGCAACAAGAAACCCTTAAGTAAATCAATGCCTATTGAAAGAGGGGTGCAGCAGGGCTGTGTTCTTGCCCCTACCCTTTTCAATCTATATGTTGCTGATTTGGTGGAATCTATCAAATCTGCAAGCTGCCATCCCCCCCTGATCCGTTCTCATCCTCTATATCTTTTGCAATATGCCGATGATGTGGTTTTGCTTTTGCAAACAGAAAGCAAAGAAAAGAGTCAGTAACTGGTCTGTTAGGGTATTGCAAATCCAATGGTTTGGAGGTAAATGATAAAAAATCCAAAATTATGATAATTGGAAGTAGATTCCGCCCCACAAATTGGAACTTTAAGGAAAAAAATCTGGAAGTGGTCAATGCTTTTTCATACCTAGGGGTCACCTTTTCAACTAGGTGTACTTGGGCTGCTCATATTAAATGAAATGCCTGTAAAGCATCCAGGACAAGCCTTGGTATTCTGCAGGCAGCAAATTTGTCGAAGGGAGTGCAGGTTTCTACCTTCCTGCATACTTTCCGTTCAAAGGTCCCTCCGCAGATGATTTTTGGCACCGAAATTATCCCTTTTCCAAATATAACCAAAATGAAAAGAGTTCAGAGCCAATTCCTTAGGCGATTATTGAGGGTGGGGAATAGTATTCCAGGGGCAGTAGTCCGTGCCAAAACAGGCACTTTATCTGTGGACTACTATCTAAAGATGACGTTTGTTAGGTTTTGGCTTAGATTGCTAAATCAACATCCGGACATGATTCCTATAAATTGTCTCATTGAGCAATTAGAATTTATGGGGAGTAGAGCTTATCCCTGGGTGGTTTACCTGGGTTTTTTGTTAAGACATTTGGGTTTCCCCCTGACATATTTTCATGAAAAAGAATGTGCAGAAATCAAGAGTGAAATTTCTAAGAGGTTAAAGGACATTCTCATTCAGGAGGACTTGGCAGCTGTAAGGAACTGGAAGGCTGCCCCTTGGTTAGGGCATGTTAAGGAACTCTTTTCCTACAAGCCATATCTTGATGTTTTGGAAAATAAAACTCTGAGAAGGCTATATACTCAACTGAGATTCCAAACGATAAGAAAGGAAGTTGTGGAGGGTAGTTTCGTCGGGAAACATTTTGACCTGCGCAAATGTACCAGTTCTGCAGATGAGATTGAAACTGTAGATCACTTCCTTCTCAGATGTCCATATTACTTTAATTTGAGAGATACTTGGCTTTCTAGACTTATATTAGTTAAGTCTGGTACAAATCAAGGAAATGCATTTAAATCCCTTATAAATTTGACTACAAAGGAAGATCTGCTTCACGTTTCCATATTCATCAATCTCACCCTTGAGAGACAATCCTATGTGAGATCCAATCTTAAACTTAATGATCTGGTGCCATTTCAAGCGCTGTAGATCGGTGTTTAGGGATGTTGGGCCTGTACATCCAGGGTGTAATTACACTCACACTGGGCCTGCACGTCCAGAGCTCTATGTCGCAGCCAGAGAAAGGCCCTGTAAGTGGTATCAGCTGTAAGTGTTATCAGCTGTTAAAATACCCACTGTTGTGTTTTTTTTAGGTTGGTCTCAGTTGTGTTCCCTGGCTCTTCGTTTTATAAGTTTGATAATGAATTTATTTACGAGCTGGTAGGGATATATGGGTTCCGTTTTTATTCTCTTTTACCCTGTTTTAGTTATTGGCTATTTGTGAGTTGCGTGTTTGTTGCAAAATATTTAATTTGTATATCTGCATTTTGTATTTTGTATTATATGCCTTTCTGTCACGTTGTTGGCCATGGCGAAATGCCCATGCCTAAATAAAATTTTACTTACTTACTTACATACTGTTATCTGATTTGGATGAAAGTTAGCAAGTAATACCTCTCCCAGAGATTACTATCTTGCCAAATTCCACAAGGATTGGATAAAGGCTCCTTATGTTATAAGCGATTTACTTGTAAATGCATTGCTGACTCCCTCTTGGCATGACATTGGTAATAGTTTTTTTTTTAATATGTCTTTTTTATTTTAGCTTCTACTATATAACATCAAACCAAACAAGATTTACATGTATGTGCCCTTCCCCGTTTTCTCCTCCCCCCTCTTCCCTCCTCCCTGCACCCCCCTCTCCCCCCAATTTCAATATATTTCTCTTTCTACTATATAACATCAAACCAAACAAGATTTACATGTATGTTCCCTTCCCCGTTTTCTCCCCACCATCTTCCCTCCTCCCTGTAACCCCCCCCATTTCAATATATTTCTCTTAAGCAAGTTGAGTGTGTGAACTGTTCCATCTTTATCTTCTTTGTTAGTACTGTCCAGCATATATCCCAGTCTTTTTAGAATTTGTCTAAGTTATCTTCTAGGTTGGCCATGATCCTTTCCATTGAAAGGCAGTGCCATAGTCTGTGGAGCCATGCCTGCTGGGTGAGACCCTTGGCAAACTTCCAAGTCCTCGCAATTGTGTGGATCGCTGCTAAAATCAGGTTGGTACATGTTCTCTTCTGCTGTTTGGTTATCTCCTTTTCTGGGTATAGCCTTAATAGGGCTATTTCTGGCTTGAAAGGCAGTGGTATGTTCAAAGTCACTTTAATAACCTTCCATACCTTATTCCAGAATTCGGATACCTTTGGGTAGCTCCACCATGAATGTAGGTATGTACCTCTTTCCCCACATCCCCGCCAACAGGTTGGGGGGTATGTTGCTTTTATTCTATTATTCTCTTCAGGCGTGGTATACCACCTATGCATTAATTTGATTTGTGGTTCTTTAACTAACAGGGATCTAGAACATGTTTTGGTATATTGCCACATCTGTTTCATCTTTTCTTCTGTTATCTCTATCATAAATTCATCCTTCCACTTAGATACATATCCTGCATTCGGTAAATTATATATTGTCTTTACTATCTTATGCAGTATGGAAAAAATTCTGCTTTGTCCTATTTTATTAAATAGGATCTTTTCTAACTCTGTGGGGGGGTCTACTAAAATTTGGTTTCTCCCTTGGGTTTCTCAGGGCACTGTGCAATCGGCAGTACTGCCAGAACGGTATCTTTTCCTTCAGAGTATCTTCTAATTCTTCCCTTGTTTTTAGCCTCCCCTGTGTGAACAAGTGTGTTGCCCAGTAAATTCCCTTCTCTCTCCACCCCTTCATGCTCACTCTCTCTCTTGTGTCCCATTTGGGCCCAATTTTATCTAGCGGGGTATATGGGGTTTTACCCTGTATGAGCTCTAGTTTTCTTTGGCATTCCCTCCATGTATTTAGTGCTATTCCCGCAAAAGGGTGATCCTTACATTCAGGGCCCTTCAATTGTATTTTTTCTGGGCAGTCGAAAATATCTTGCCCATTTTCCAATCCAAGAGTCCCTAATTCCAAAGTCCTCCATCTGGGTTCGGTTCTCTCATTGTACCATACTTTTACTGTTCTCAAATCCGAGGCCCGATGGTACATTCTCATATCTGGCAAATTACATCCCCCCTGTTCTATTTTAGTTTTCAATATTGTTCTTCGTACTCGAGGTCTTTTTTGTCCCCATATTACATATCTCATGATCTTTTCTATTTTTTGAAACAATTCTTTATTTAGGGATATAGGTATTGCCTGTATGGTGTATAATATTTTGGGTAATAACTGCATTTTAATTATATTCATTTTTCCTATCCAGGAGCATCCCAGTCTCCTCCAAGAATGTTGTTTATTTGGGAACTCCAAATAAGGGGTAAGTAATTCTTTTTGTATAAGTCTTTTGTGTTTTTGGTAAGCCATACTCCCAAATACTTCAGCTGTTCCGTTTGCATTTGGAATTGCTCTAGTTCGTCTAGGTCTGCCTGTGTCATTCCTGTTTTATTTAATATCATAACCTGTGTTTTATTTGTGTTTACCTTATATCCAGACAGTGCCCCAAATTCCTTTAGTAATTTAGTTAGTTCCTTCATTGATGATTGTATATTGGTCATTGTCAACAGCATGTCATCAGCATATACCATTGTTTTATGTTCCACTTCCCTTGCCTGTAATCCTTTAATTTCTGTGTTCTGGTTGATGGCTACTATCAGTGGTTCTGTTGCCAAGTCAAATAGTAGGGGAGATAAGGGGCAGCCCTGGCGTGTTCCTCTGTTAATTGAGATATTTGGTGTCTGTACCCCATTTATCGCAATGTTGGCTACCGATCATTTGTAAATGCTACCCACCCATTTTAAATATGCACCCTTAAATCCCATTTTACCTAGCGTGGCCATTAAAAAATCTTTTTCCAGTCTATCAAAGGCCTTGTTCGCGTCAAGTGAAATTAATGCTGTGGGGGTTTTGTCTTTATTGGCTTTGTATATTAAATTTATCGCCCTCCTAATATTGTCTACTCCCATTCTGCCATTAATAAATCCCGTCTGGTCTGGTCCTATATGCGATCTAATGATTTCCTGCAGTCTAGTGACTAGGATCTTAGTAAATATTTTAGCATCCGTATTTAATAACGAGATAGGTCTAAAATCCCCACATTCTTTGCCTATTTTCCCTGGTTTGGGGCAAAGCGTAAT
>QEPC01011583.1:276094-291326 GCA_003113815.1 Sphenodon punctatus | reverse complement strand
CCAATGGCCCCCAGGCCTATATGCTGTCTGTGTGAAGGGTTATGTACCCTGACAACCCACTGTCTGCTGGTGCCAATGGCCCCCAGGCCTGTATGCTGCCTGTGCCAAGGGTTCTGTACCCTGGCAACCCACTGTCTGCTGCTGCTATTGCCAATGACCCCCAGGCCTATATGTTGTTTTTTCCAGCCAAGGGGTCTGTACCCGGGAAACTCGATGGCTGCTGCTGTTCCCAATCATGCCTTGTAGTCTGTCTGCCCACCCAGGCTGCCAAGCTCAAAGCCTGCCTGATTGCCATTCATGCCACACTGCCTGCCTGCCCTCCCAGGTTGCCATTGCCAGCTCAAAGCTTGCCTCATCCCACCTGCCTACCTGCCTGCCTCTCATGCCAAGCTGCCGTGACTGACTGCCTGCCCGCCCAGCTTGCCAAGCTCAAATCCTGCCTGAAAGTCACTCATGCCATGCTGCCTGCCTGCTCCAGCAACCCATATTTGCTACTACCAAAGACCCCCACCCCCCAGGCCTATATTCTGTCTATGGAAAGGGTTCTGTACCCTGGAAACCAGAAATCTACTGTCTAACAACCAGCACCCACTGCCTGCTGCCAAGGAGCCTGTCTCTCTTTCTCTCTGGCACACCCACATGACACAAGCCCTGCTCTTCCTGGGGGCTGTCTGCAAGTTGAGACCCTGCTGCTGTTACATCTTGGGGTCAATGTACCTTACCTACACTACATGTGGTGCCAGGTGCTTCTGGTAGGGATTAACAACTCACACTGTATGAGATTTTGTGCCTGCCTGCCTGTGTGCATTCCTGTAGCTGCTGCTACCATCTATCACTTGATTGAATGAATTGTGCCCAACCATGCACTAATTCTAGGGACATATTATCATTAAACTCACATAGGCTTTCATTCCATTGTACCTGAATCATTCATGCCTGCCCATCCCAGGAACCATCAACGAGATTCTGGGACCATCGTTCCAGTCACTGGGGGCTGAATTCCATTCCACTGCATCCAGAAGCCTGGTGCCTGCATGCCAGCCTGCCCCCCCCCCAACAGCTTTCTTCTCCTCACCCACCCGCGGATGCCTGCTGAAGCTGATGGAAATAAAAGCCCCTCCAACCACCAGGTCCTGCCACCTGCTGCCCGCTGCCAAGGAGCCTGTCTCTCTTTCTCTCTGGCACACCCACACAGACACAAGCCCTACCCCGCCTGGGGAGCTGTCTGCAAGTTGAGATCCTGCTTCTGCCTGGTACATCTTTGGGTTAATACCTTAACTATGCTACATGTGGAGCCAGGTACTGCTGGTAGGGATTAACAAGCTGTATGAGATACTGCCACCTGCCAGCCTGAACTTCCGCACAGATGGATAAAAGATTGGAAGTTCAAACAAAGCTCATAACAATAAGAACAAATATAACTTTTATTAACAAAACAACAAGAACAATAACAACATTATAAAACAAAAACCAAACATTTTAAACTAGAACAGAAACTTATCTGTCTATTTATTCAGTCTTTGGGCCTGCCCCCCGGAAGTTGGGGGAAAGCAGAAGCGGTGCATGGGAGGTAGGGGCAGGGGACATCACACGTGCCGGCATTTCATAGTGGTGTTCGACGACATAGTCGATGGCCCCTGCCATGGCCGCCTGCCACTGGGAGACCGACTTGCAGAAAAGTTCCCGGTTGGCCATCTTGGTGGAGACGTATTTTGAGATGTACTGCGCGTACACCTCCACCTTCTGTTCCTGCACCTTGAACACCTGGAACTCTTCCACCAGTCAGTTCTCTATGGTGGCTGCTTGCACCTTTAGGGCAGCCACAAAGTCCCAGATGGGCATTTCCACCTCCACCCAAAAGGCCTTTTTCTCAGCACATCCAAATCCTGTCCTCCTTGGGGTGCTAGGGGATACTAGGGATTGCAACTAGAAAGGCCCTGGCTGGCACGTGCAAATTCTGCCCTCCTTGGTGTGCTAGTAGCGATGGCAACTTGAAGTACCTTTGCTAGCACATGAAAATCCTACCCTCCTTGGGGTGCTAGGGGATGCTAGGGATTGCATCTAGAAAGGACCTGGCTGACATGTGCAAATCCTGTCCTTATTTGGGGGTGCGTAGGGAATGGGATGGCATTTGCAACTGGAGAGTAGAGATCCTTGCTAGTCTGTCACATGTTTGGGTAGGGGTGCTGCTTGTGCTCATGCCTGACTGCTGGAAGAGCCCCCCACACTACAGTACCCCCTCTCTCTGTGGCAGACATCCGGTGCTACCCGCTGATGCCCACTGTTTGTGCCTGACTTATGCCCACCACACACACACGCACCCGCATGCCAGTGAGCTTGTTCTAACGGATAGAGCCTTTCTTGTCCTCAAAGTAAAAAAAAAGTTTACAAACCACCACCACCACCACCAACACCGGCTCCGGGAGCACCAAGTTGACCCCCAGCCAGGGAAGCAAGGCACGTCTTTTTCATTCCCCCCCCAAAAAAACCTACCTCACTCACACACAGACAACAACACACTGTCACCCATCAAAACTCACCAACCAAAACAACACAACCAAACCAAACACAAACAGCCAAAACACACAAAACCGAAACCGCCAGCCACAAACACACACTCTCTCACCACACAGATCTGCACACACTCGAATTTCTGGTTTCTGGCACGATCACGTGCTCTTGTGATACTTTTACCGAACACCCGAATTGAACCGAACATGACCGAACCAAACGACTGAACCCGAACTCTGTGAATGAACCGAACGACCGAACCGAACGACCGAACATGAACCACAATCTGTTCGCCCATCCCTATTATCTTTTAGTAGACTTTGTAAAATTCTTTGGGGAATTCATCAGGACCGCTAGCTTTATTATTCTCCGCCGACTCTATAGCCTCCTGAATGTCCTGCTCTAAGATAGGGGCATTTAAAAAAGCCTTCTGTGCTTCATTTAGCTTGGGGTTCTGAATGCTATTCAAGAAAGTTGATATCTCGGTCTCCTCTGGGTTTTGGGAAGAGTATATTTTTTTATAAAATTCTAGAAAGGCTCCCTGGATTTGTTTTGGCTCGTTACAGCTCGTACCCTGGTTATTTCGAATCATTGAGATATGCGCTTTTCTTTGTTTGGCTTTAACTAAATGTGCCACAGTTTTCCCTGCTTTGTTATTGTTCTCATTGAAATAAAACTTTAGACTTTGCAGCTGACTTTTCGTTTTTTCCATCTCCAACCCATTAATAATTTCCTTATTCTTAATAATTTCTTGCCTTAAAACTTTTGAGGATGCTACTTTATTCTGTGCCTCTAATTTTTGCAGCATAGCATATCTTTCCTTTGTTTGTTGTCTCCTGTCTTTTAAAATCTTGGCCTGGAGGACAATTATTCTACCTCTCATGACCGCCTTAGCTGCCTCCCAAAGAATTGCTGGTGAGCTGACAGAGTTCTGATTGAGCTCAAAATACTCGAACAGATCATTCTGCAGCTGCTTTTTGTTCTTTTCATTGTTAATAATACTTCTATTCATTTGCCAGTTAATGGGATTCTTCCTTTCACTCCCTGTGTCTTGAAAGGTAGTTATTACAGCATTGTGGTCTGATAAGACCACATGGAGAATTTAAACTTTTTGATATCTATAGACTTCAGGAGTTGCCGTTATTTCGTGATCGATGTGTGTATATCTGTTATGCGTGGGAAAGTAAAATGTGTAGTCTTTCAATGACCCATTTTTGTGCCTCTATACATCTACCCACCCATATGATTCCAGAAGCTCAGCTAGTTTTAACTGTGTATTTCTGGGCTCACCTTTCCTGGAGTAGTCTAATTCTGAAAGTGTAGAGTTAAAATCCCCTTGAATAATAACCCAGCCCTTCATATTCTCTGCAATTTTTTAAAGGTATTTTTCAAAGTAAGCTATTTTCCCTTTGTTTGGAGCATAGATATTAGCCAAGGTCATCTGCATCTCTACCAGCTTTCAAGAGATACACAAAAATCTGCCTTCCTTATCTTTAATGATTTTTTTCTACTTTGAAGGGCATTTTTCTACTGAATTGTATCATAACCCCCGCCTTCTTTCTTTTGAGCAGGAGGCATATAAGTGTCCTATAATATTATAAACATCCTTTTCCAACATATGCATTTATTGTAAAAAAAGATATCCACTGCTTGATCTACTAACAGATCCCTTACCCTTTTCCTTTTTTCTGGAGAGTTAAGGCCTCTCACATTTATCATGATCGTTTTAAATCCTCCCATATGTAGGAATTTAATTTAACCTGTTTGCACGCTTTTCTCTTTGCCATTTGCTGACTGATTTCTCTGCAAAACCAAAGTAGCCTTTAACTCTGATATTTGTTTGAATTTGAGATATTTTCTCTACATAGTATATGACCCTGTTCAAGAATACTTGACACTCTTATATATATATATGATCTTATGTTGTAAATGCTTGTCTAGTCCCCGCCCTCTTATTTCTCCCCCCTCGGGACTCCTTCGTACCGAGCCCCTACCCCTGCTTGGAACATATGTACAAGTCCAAGCTCCTCCTCTTACTCCACACCACGAGGATCTACAGGGAAACAAAAACACCTGTTAGTAAGACATTTTGCAATGTCCCACTTACCCTGCCCCCCCAAATCCCTGTACACTATTAAACATATTCAAAGTAAAAAATTTTAGCAAAAAGTCATCTCCGAAATACTTTCAACTCTAATTTAACACAGCAGTCATGCAAGCTCTTTGAGCCTTCTATACAATCTTAGGATAGTCCTTTATACGTTTTGCCTGGCATTGTCCTAATAGTGGGTAAAGTATTTCTCTTGTTTATTTCTCTTGCTCAGCGCTCCTCTGATTGGTTTGAGACTGCTGACAGAGCAAACAAAAAGGATTCCAGATCTTCAGTGTTGTCAAAGAACTTCTTTCTTCCTCCCATAATAATCATCATTTGTGCTTGAAAAATAAATCTTGGTTTCAGGTTCTTTTCTATCAAAGTTCCAAAGTACTTGTTCCACCTCATTCTTTTTTTAATTTTCTCTGCCATGTAATCAGGGTATATTTTAACACCTGCTGCTGAAAGGAGAGCTTCTTCTTTATCCGTGCGCTCCTTAAGATCTCTTCTTTTACTGGAAGCTTGCAAATTTTACAATAATAGGGCGGGGGGAGGAGGGCTGTTTCTTTTTGCCTTGGGCGCCCCACTCTATGCACTCTGTCTATCTCTGCCTTGTGGAGCTGGGGATCTTCTGGGAAGTTTTCCCTTAGCAGGGCCCATATCAGATCATTAACCCCTTCTACCCCACCAGCCTCTCTGATTCCATTAATGCGAAGGTTGCCTCTCCGCAAGCAGTTTTCCAGGTCCTTGCATTTTAGTAAAAGGAAAGCATTCTCACTTTTTATCTTGTTGATTTTTTCCTGTGAGATCAGAGTTTGATCTTCTAGAGAGGAAATTCTGTCCTCTGCCACCTCAATCCTTCTCGCAGGGCACTCCATTTTGTTGTTGCTATCATCAATTGAGGATTTGATCTTCCTCATCTCCATTTTAACCTGCGCCCCATCATTTTCGCGTTCTTCAGGTGCCATGTTTTTTGCACTTGCCTCAGCCTCCGCTTCTCTGGGCCCCTCTGGCAGAAGGGCTCTAACGCATTCCCCTGAGACAGCTTTTGCTTGGGCTTGTTTCTACCCGACATTCTTTGCTTGGAGCTGAATTTTTTGTTTTTTGTTTTTATAGTGCGGCGACTTGAATTAGGAGCTGGAGGAGCGGAGCGTCAGCATTTCACAGCTACTCCCCCTTTATTTTACCTTTTTCATTTTATCAACTTCCAACATTTATTTATTAGCTTTCCGTCCAGGAAATTCAACTTTCCATCTTGGAAAGTCAATTTCTGGTCCCAGAAAATCAACTTTCAGTCACTTTTAAAGAACGTTCATGCCAATTTTCTGGTTTGCTGATCCAGTATACTGATTGATATACCAATATACCAACTGGGAATAGGTAAATAAAAAAACAGGTACCAAAAGTTACCAATCTAGGTACCCTAGATGTATCTGGGCAACCCGTCAGATACCGGAAAATGTGGATATCACCCATGGGTACTAAATTAAGTACCAATTTCTTCACTAATTGGCTCCTTTACACCAACTTTTATGGAAGGGAGTGATATTTCACTGGGGTAAAAAAAAAACCCGCTATATTTTGCAAACACAAAGGAATTGTTAAAGTCATCAAACCTTTTAGTTCATTATGATAGCCAGAAAGAATTAGTATTGTCTTGTGATGCCTCACCATATGAGGTGGGAAAGGTACTCACACACAGAATGCCAGATGGGTCAGAGTGTCCCATCATCAAGATCACTAGCACAACCTGAGAAAATATATTCCCAGTTAGAATGAGAAGGTCTAGCAGTGGTTTTTGGAGTAAAGAAGTTTATTCTTACCTATATGGCAGGCATTTTGTTATACAGTCAGACCCCAAACCTCTGAAAGGTCTGCTTGGTGAGAGTAAACAAGTACAATGGCAGCAATCCGGGCCCATTCCTCCTGGAGGAAGGACAACACGCTTTCTTGTAGAATTAGTCTAGACTTGCCACCACAGAAGAGCCTGCTTTGCCCAGAGCATCTCTGTTCTTGCTTAATTATTGGCCTGCAGCCTCACCTAGCCAGTTCCCCAAACCTCCAAAGTTAGGGGCTTCGCCCATCATGTCTGGGTCCTCAGTAATCTCTGGCAGCCAGCCAACACCCAGCTGGGTTTCTCCCACCTATGGGTTCATGCTCTATCTGAGTTAGTTGTCTGTGCTCCAGATCAGTAGTTAGCAGCCTGCTACATAGAAGAGCATTTTGCTTCACCGCAAAAGGTTGAAATGAGATCTCAACAATTGAAACTATCTTGTCGATAATGGGGCTCTTGATGAGATTTTCCTGATCATGAACGAGTTAAGAATCAGATGTTCTTGCTGCCGTTCTCATGAGATTCTAGAAATTTTTTTTAAATGTTCTGCTCGTGTAAAAAATTGCCACCAAGGCTGTCCTGCACATGTGCAGTCCTTTCCCAAGATGTCATGGGCCACATCAGCACATGTTCAGACCAGCTGCCCTTTTCCAAAATGTTACTGATGCAGCCCACGCCATCTTAAAAAAGGGCCACATATGCACAGAACAGTCCTGGTGGTCATCCATCTGCAGGGTCCCACCAAAATTTCTTTTGCACCTATGCAAGTGGTCACAGCAACCTTGGACCAAGCTTCATGATACACAATTCTTTGCTGGTCCATTTACAGGGGGGAAGTTTTTAAATAATAATTGATGCTCATTCTAAATTGATTGAGGTGCACATAATGTCTTCTTCTCAGCTGAGGCTACTGCTTGATAAACTACAACTTACATTTTCCAGTTTTGGACTGCTTGAGACCGTAGTGAGTGAAAATGGTCCCCAGTTCACAGGTACAATTTTTCAGGAACTTATGGTGGGAAAGCATCTGACAAATTAGAATTGAACAATACTACTCTTTTTCAAATGTCCTAGAGAATCTGGCTGTACAAATAATAAAAGTAGGAGTGAAGAAGATGGCATGTTGTAGCATAGTAGCCAAGTTGGCCAGGCTTCTTCTCCAGTATTATGTGACACCACTTTCCACAAAAGGAAAGTCACCAGCAGAACTCGTAATAGGAAGCAAACTAAGAACACACCGTGAGGAATCTTCTAAAATGGGAGAAAAGCAAGCAACAAAAAAGTCATACTATAAAGTACAAACAGCACCAAAAACAATTTAATTTATGCTCTTATTTTTTTAGATGACCCACAGTGGCTATTAGGTTGCATTGTAGCAAGGGCTGGACCATTTTCTTGGGTGATAGAGTCATTAGGTGGGAAATGCATTTTAGACATCATAATCAGGTTCATCTCCATATGAAGAGGCATTACCTGGCACACATCCTCATTCATTTGTAGCATTACCATGTGCTCCAGAGCTCATAAACCACCCAGTTGCTACAACCAGAGATGGGAATGTGGAGGACCTGATTAACAACCACTACAACAGACCCAAAAGTTTTCTCCAGAGGCAGCTGCAGTATTAAAGAGTCTTCTGTACCTGCTGCTGATCAAGAACAGCAGGAGTTCCATTGTGCCATTTTAGTCAAACTTCCAAACCCGGAGACAGACTGAATTTGTAGTCGTAAGGCAACTATGCAAGAAAGGCAAGAATAACCCCTTGCAACTGAATTGCTTGAGGATCAGGGCAGTCTACCTCTTAATTAGGATGTTTTAATAGTGTCTATGTAATTAATAATTAATAAGCAAATAATAATTAATTAATAATTGATTAATTATCAATGGTCGTTAATACATTTAAATGGGAAGGGGTGTAATGTAAATATTCTTATTATGTTTGTTGCCACCTGGTGGCCAATGTGTAAAATAGATAATTATTATTATAAGCCCCAGGGTTGTACTGAGTATGCTCCAGACAGGAAAAGAGTATGTGTGATATTCAAGATGGAGGCTATCAGTGTGTTGTGTGAGCCTGGGCAGCCATAAAGGATCTACTTTCCAGTACTACTTTGTAGTGGACTCAGTAGCTTACAATTATCACTTGTGGATCCTAGGGATGGGTGAACGCAGTTCAGAAGTTTGGAGTTCGAACTGAACTCGACCACTTTGGTTGACGGAACCGAACTTCCAAACGGAACTCGATTTTTGAACCGAACCTAATTTACGAACTCGGTTCTGTTTGCCCATGCCTATAAGATAATATTCCATTTAGTTCAATGGAGTTTGAATTTCCGAACTCTGTTTGGAAATTCAGAGTTCGGACCGAACTTGAATAGTTCGGTCGACTGAACCGAACTTCTGAACCGAACTCAATTTTCTAACCAAACTGAACCGAACTGAATTTCCAAACTTGGTTCTGTTCGGCCATCCCTAATGGATTCCAGTGGAAGCACTGCAGCTTTGCCTGGGTTTTACCATGTGGTGGTTTTTTCATGATGGATGTACCACATTGTATACCAAAGTAACACCAAAGCAGCTGGAGTGTCTCTACCAGAGATCATCTCACTCTTACCGCATGGTAGATCCACTTGGACATCACAAAAATGCCACCACGCGGTAAATCCCATGGGGTCCACAAGTAGCAATCATGATGCCTGAGTGCACCCATAGCTACATATAGGAAAACTGAAGCTAGGTTACATTCTCCCATATCTTACATGGTGAGTTTTGTGTATAAAAGTCAGGGATAGAATTTGGTCCTTAGTGACATACCCAAGGCCACATAGGCAATCAGGGTCAGAGTTATAATAATAAATCATTGATTTTCAGTTCTGCACTCAAACAGCTAGACCACCCTCTCACAACAGGGCATTACCTTTCCCTCAAGTGCACCCTTTTCCATCCCTCTCAGAGTTTACCCTAAATAGCCGAGAAGGCATATTGATGTTCTATGCAGATATGGATCCAAAACGAGAACCCCAAATTGAGATTGCACTGGAATCTAAGAAAAATCAGTTGTAGATCCAAATTTTGCAGATTCACCCATCTCTAATTCTTGGATGATCAAACCCCATTTAAAAGGAAGCTTGTTATGCAAGTCATCGGGGTGGGGGAGGGGAGATCGTTTCTCAAGGGAAGTCATCAGCAAACTCTCTTGAGCAACTACTTAGCACTCACCTGTGTAGGCATATTCACACATCTCTCAGGTGATAATGGTCTCTCCTTTTCAGTACATTTACCTGTGTACAACAAGCACATTTCTAATCTTAGGCTTTAAGCCTCTACAGTACAATTGGTCTTCCCCCTTTATCTATTTACTATTGGTCTCTTGTGAAAAGTGTTGTTATGGGGAAAAAATGTAAGTGCAAACTGAAATATACATATTTCAATATGTGTTTCTGTATGATTCTTGTGTTATTTTAATATGTGGGGGAAAGCTGTATTTGGCATTCTGAGAGTCTCTGAATACACTTCAGATGTGATATGTAGTTTGCAGAGATGAATACCCTTTCTAGTATCCATTAGCCAATCAGACTGTCTCTTTGGTCTGACTAATTTTAATTAAGCAATTCTACCTTCACAGCAGACATTACCAGTGGATAATTGACTGCATCAGTAATGAAGCATTCTGAGGATGCTAAACAAACAAAAAGGTTAATTATCTGGCGGTAATGTCTGTTCTGGAAGTGCAACACTGGCCATCCAAGTGTCCTGTTCCCCTGTCATACTCTGTCAGTTAATCACTGTAATATGTGTTACTATGTATTGTACTACTGCAGTGGCTGCATGCAGCAGAAGGCAAGAGCAAGGTGGTGGATACATGGTCAGCAATGCACTCAAGTGCCCAGAAAATATTACATTTGTTTTATTCAGTGATTATGTTTTATTAATCTTTTTTCCCCCCTCTTTAATTGAGGAATGAGTTTTCAAACTCTGTATTTATGTACCAGGTACATCTGACAGCAAAGATATATTTTGATTATAGACAGAGTCCAGAAGGTTTATATTACCCAATATATAATCCCAGAGCAGTTCTGATATTTTTATTTTCACTCAGCTTCTGTTTCCACCTTCTTTCCTTCCTAGCAATAAATCCACTTGCTCTGAATTATCTGCTAGATCACATCAAGGCTTTTTTTTGCTATGAAATAAAAAATGCTGACAGATGAGGTATTTAATACCATCCCAATAGTTTTATTAAAAAGTAATGATGATTTATTTGCTTTCTTGCTGGTAAAATATTTCCAGTTTCTGATTCACAGCAAGTATTTTTTGTTGTTGTTTTAAATGTAATATTAAAAATAAATGTATTGAGCCAATTTTATTTTGACCTTTAACTTGGGGAAATGTCAGGAGTTAGTCTTTTATTTTGTTTTTTGCTAAGGCAGACTCCCTGCTCAATAGCATGAAGAGGTTGCAAATGGAAGCTCTTGATTCCCAAGATCATAAGGTTATTCCTGCCTTAATTTTAGCACTCAAAAATGAATTCGGAGAGATTTGGACTTCACATATCAAAACCCAAATTTAGCTGTAGTACCAAATACCATGCACTGCCATTTCAATGCGTGAATAGTCTTTCAAGAGCTTTTTTCACCACTCATTATCCCTATCTGATTTGCATGAGCTTTCAGTCACTCTGGCTATATTTGCATTTAGGGGAGGGTGGGTGTCTCAAACACAAATCCTGTTTGTTAACCATGCCTGCTCTAGGCACTCAATTGATCTGCTTAAGATTCAAAAACCAAAGAATGATGGAACAACCTTAAAAAGTTGAAAGGTTTAGTTCAGCTTTGATAAGAATTTATTCAAGCCCCTTTGCTGTGGAAATCATGCCAGGAATCTCCTGAGAGCTGATTTTTTACTGTGAGAGCTCCCACACTTACAGTGCGGATGGGTTAGAAAATATCATGAGATTAGCTTGATAATTCTTCCCCCAGTCTATAAAAGAGGCAGAGCAAGGACTCGGAAAACTCTAGCTTTATATTCCAGTAAATGCCTCCACTTAAAGATGAAATGAGTTCCTACAAAAATGGGTATCTCCCATCAGAATTGTTGTATGCAACTGGACCCAGTAATATTGGGTACTAATGTAGTCAATTAGTACCTGATATGCTACCTGAGTTACCATTTCCCCAGTTTTCATACCGATTTTTCAAATTCTGGTACCAATGTTTTTTTTTAATTTCTGGTATGGTTTTTCCAGATTCCCATCCCATTTTGTCTGTGTTCTGGTTCTAATTTACTATTTACAGATCAATAAAAGGGTAAAACAGTATCTTGCTAACTGTAAAATACCTGGTATTTCGTGAGAAACGGGTGTCTAATGCAGTACCCAAGTTGTGATCGGGCATCCAATAGACTACTTGATAATACCGGTATTACCCGCAGGTAGCAAATGCACTCCCCATTTCAGATCTATTCCAACGTATCAAAGGGGAAGCATACATTTTTCAGGTTCAAAGTATATGGAAAAGGTACAGGTGAGAGAAGCTGATCAGCAGTAAATTCCATTGACTGAGGTTATTGTCTCCATGTGATCAGTCTCGTGGGAAGCTTCGCCTCTGTCCACAAGTCGTGGCTAGATTAAAAGATATAGGCTGAAGCACTGGCAGAATAATCTTCAGAGGGTGGCCCTTCCTGATGTAATACCATCCCATGTTGAACATTGTGAGACATCATGATGCACCAATATGGGTATGGCCATATCAGAAAGCAGCGACAAGGCCCCTTTGCCCCCCCCCCCCGCACCCAAAAGAAGACACTCTTTATTGAATTAGAATTTAGGTCAGAGGGAATTTCACACTCCGGATCCAGGTTCCAACTTACTAAACATTAATAAAGGGCAGCCTGATGTCCGTCAGTACCGCTCTATAACACTTAACTATCCTAGGTTGCTCGCACCCCCAGCCGCACAGCTGGTTGATAAGGCTCTCACCCTGTTGCAACCCGAAGCAGGCTGGAAGATGAGGGCCCCACTAGTCAGAACCGCCCCTGTCCTCTGCTGAGTTGCTCCTCCCCCCCCTTCCTGGGCCTTGCGCCGAACCTGACCACCCCTGCTCTTGGTTTGCTCTTGGCTCCATCTCTTATGGAGACGTCTTCCTTCAGACCCCTAACAACTGTTAACCAACTACCTGGACCTCTGCCACAGTAAACCGCCAGCCTATGCTTGACTGGTTTCACTCCCTCTGATCCAAGAGTTGCACTAATTTCTCTTTCAATACTCCCAGTTACATCTGGACTCCCATGTCAGAAAGCTGCACCCCGTCATCCCAATAGAGCTTGGGCTTCAAGAATCAAATCTCCTTGTGCATGATGCAGTCACCACCCCTTGCAATCACTAGCTTGCCTACCTCCCTATTAATTTTCTTTCTGCCTCTGTCAACCTTCCCTGGTGAGACTGCATCACGTCATCTGATCCTCTCGATCATGTGTGTCCAGAGGAACCTTGTGTGAGGCAAATGTTTTTGCACCTACACCCAATCCCATTTAATCCTAACTACTAACTGCAACCCAGGGTTTTGGGGTAAACTATTTTCCCCAAGATGAACAACAATAAACTTTTGATGTCGGCCATTAGCTATCCTATGTAAGAGGGGCATGAGCTGTTCCCACCGCATGCCACTCCTGGCTCACCACACTATCACTACTTTTTCACCCAGCCCAAGCTGTGTGCCCCAATGGGATCTGCCCACTGCCAGCAGCCCAGTGTACGATGTTGTGGCCCACGATCCACACCAGCTTACATGGCCTCGAGACCTTCCATCCTGCAACAATAAACAAGAAGATTTCAAATATGAACAATTAACCAAAATTACTTACTTATGTAACGGGCAGACATATGTACGGAAGGCAGTTGAGTGCTATCTACCGATGTCCTGGATGCGGGAAACGGGGAAACCCTTGGCCGTGGCTAAACTAGCTTCTCCAATTCTAAATGAGTGGGACCCATATCTGTGGCTTGGCAAGTGGTTCTGACCAAGTCACCTATGCATTACTGCCATGAACTGGTGCCTGGTGAGAAGTGAACCATCGGCATGTATCAAAAATTGACCAGGTATGCCAGGTCGGATATGCAGGTATCTGTGCACTGCTGCAACAGGGCAAAGGGATGGGGACCCTGCCTGATGGAGGGTAATAAGGTGGCCTTTACCTCTTTGGTTGGTTTTGGAGTAACGAAGAATAATTTGGATCATATCATCCTGAACTTGAACATCCTGGGCTCTGATTACGCTATGGGACACGGAACTACGGAATTCAGCAACCAGCTCACTTACCTGAAAAGAACCATAGGAAGCCAGCTTAAATGAAACACTAAAAAGCCATGCCTCGCTCTGGTTAAAACAGACCTGGTCTAGTGTGGCATCCAAACTGTCAAGGAAGGATGCTGTTATGGGCAGTTGTGCATCGTGGGTGTGACACCTATCTCGGGACCAGCTCTCTATAAGTCTATGCATTAAAAAACCGCCAGCTGGGGTGGGGTGGGGGCTTACCCACTAATTTACTAAAGAAGGTAATAGCCGACAACTTGGTGGCAATGGTACCCGGCGCAAGACCCTGTTGCCTAAAGGCGATGGCAAAACATGCTGTGTTTGCTGCTGTGGGGATAGAGGGTAGATGCAATTGGAGGAGCCTTCTGCCACTCTGTTCTTCCCTCCCCCTCCCAGGTAACATCAACAAGGGTGGGGTCCTTTGTGGACTACACGCTGTGTTTGCTGCTGTGGGGATAGGGGGTAGCTTTACTTGGAGGAGCCTTCTGCCACTCTGCTCTTCCCTCCACCTCCCAGATAACATCAACAAGGGTGGGGCCCTTTGTGGACTGCATGCTATGTTTACTGCTGTGGGGATCGGGGGTACCTGCAATTGGAGGAGCCTTCTGCCACTCTGCTCTTCCCTCCCTCTTCCAGGTAACATCAACAAGAGTGGGGCCCTTTGGGTGCCAGCCGAAGGGTGACACCCAAAGGGTGTTGACCGTTGTCTGGGCCATTTCTGGATCGTGGTGCCCGGGGGCCCCTCTGCTTACAGACAGCATAACTGCCATTCTGCCATCCTGCAATCCATCTCTGCTGCTGCTGCTGCTGCCACCGCCCTAATCAATTATCATCGCCGCTGCTGCTGTCACTGGGCCCATTGTCAGATCTGTTGTCCATTGCTGTTACCATTTGGAGCAGTGCTGCTGGTGTACTCGGCCCCTTCCTGCTCAGCAACATCCCTTGTCGCTCCAGCAGAGCTGGCCTCGGTGGTGGTGCTGGACTCCTCCAGGATCTTGGTCCTGGGGGACATCAATACCCATGCTGATACCGGCCTTGTGGGAGCGGAGCGAGAGTTCATGGTCACCGTGGCAACCATGGACTTATCCCAAGTTGTTAACTGCCTGACCCATGGGGGCGGGGGGGACATCCACGACCAGGTGTTCTGTTCTGGACTTGAGGAAGGTGATCTGGGAGTGGGGGATGTGAAGGTCACACCCTTGTCATGGTGACCCAGATCATTACCTCCTACAGGCCAGTCTCTCAGAACACCACCTCCAGATGGGGAATGGACCAGTTAGGTTGGTCCGCCCCTGGAGGCTGATGGAACCTCAACTGTTCCAGGAGGCCCTGGGGGATTTATCCTTCATTCCTGATGGTTGCTCTGTTGATGAATTCATTCGTGCTTGGAACATCTTGCTCGGGGAGACCATTGACAGGGTGGCTCTGAGACGTCTCCTTCCTCTGTCTTGTCACTGCAGTGCCCCTTGGTTTACTGAGGGGCTG
>QEPC01011583.1:259285-270067 GCA_003113815.1 Sphenodon punctatus | reverse complement strand
CCCCCCCCCCACTGGGGCGGAGGTGGCAGAAGAGCTTCTGCATCCTCCATTGCTTTGCTCCCTGTGGTTGGGACATCCAGTTGACAAAGGGATACCTCTGACAGCTGCGTCAGGAACCTCTCACATCCCCCCATCCTCTCCTGGAGTGATTTGAAGCACTGCTTCAAACGGGTTCCCTGAAGCATGTCCCCTGCCCTGTGTCGCCCCTCACGAGCCCTTCCCTTTTTTGTCTGGGGCCTTACCTGCTTTTCCCTCCACCCTTCACCATTGCGGTGAGTGAAATAGAATTGGTATCTCTCACCCCCTTCACACACCTAACCCTTCTTGCAGGGGGCTCAGTGTCTAGCTATGGGTAGGCCTACCCACCGCAACCCTCCTCTACTAAGACAGTAGGTAGCCTTTTGGGAAACCCTGAGGCCCAACAAAGCCTGAAGCAACCCAAGGGATGTAAATTCAGTGCTGGGTGGCTGCCTGCTTTCCCACTGCCAGCCCAACAATGGAGAGAGGGTACATGCGTTGACCCTAAGGGTATTGGGGAGGGCGTGCTTCCACAACACTGGAGGGGGGGAGAGGGCTACTAGCCCTCTTATGTGTCCCTTGCACCACATGCAAAACCACTCAGCTCTGGCAGCTAAAGCTGCACCGAAGTACGAGGATTGAATTCCCGGAATGGCGACGATGTCAGGAGCACCACTCAGTGCTTTCTACCCTCGCGTGCTGCTGGGCCGACTGACCTACAGCGCCGCGGCAGGTCTCGCAATGTGAGACCTGCACTTTTGCACCCAAACCAGGCGCTGCCTTCACAGCGGCCCGCTCTCAGAGCGGCAAGTGGCCGTTTGTCTTTCGTAGAGAGGGGAGCCAGTGGCAAAGCCCTCCCCCCTGCCCAGCATGGAACTGGCCACGAGGAGCTGGCTCCTGAGGGGGGGAGGAATTTCTCTGCCCTCTTCCCAATGTGACCATGTATATTCCAGAATGTTGTGACATCATGGCACACTGACGGGGGTATGACCACATCAGGGAAAGCAGAAGACCCTCTTCACCCACCCTCTCCCTGTCCCCTGTCCAAAGGCAAAATCCAGGAGGCTTCCAGAGCACACCTTTACTTTGCCTCCTGGTACCCAGAGATGTGAGGTCTCTATACTGCGTCATCATTTAGCCCACCCTGGCCACTTACTCGACACACACAATATGGTTCAGACACATATATTCTGCTTCCTCTCCATTCCATTCCCTACACCTACCCCCTCCGTTAAACCGGATTCCATCTCTCTCCATGTTTGCATCCTATGCCTCCTACCCCATATCAGTCATAAGAACATAAGAAGTGTTATACTGGGTCAGACCAGTGATCCATCATGCCCAGCAACTTGTCTCTGCTGACTGACCAGCTCCTGCCGACTGCTGCCAACTACCAATAGCCAGGGGTTTAATCCCAAACTAGTAGGCATTTATGGCTCTATCTACTTAGCAACTTACCCAGTTTCCATTTGAAACTAGTTATGTTGCTGTTTTTCACAGCTTCCTCTGACAATGAATTAAACAACTTTATTCTCTGCTGTGTTAAAAAATTTCCTTTTATCCATATATACTAAATCTGCTGCCATTTAACTTCCAAGTGTGTTCTCTTATTGTGAGAAAGGGCAAACAACAGTTCCCTATTTACTTTTTCCAGGCCACTCATGATTTTATAAACTTCAATCATATCCACCCTTAATCGTCTCTTCTCCAAGCTAAATGGTCCTAATCTGTTGAGCTTCTCCTCATAATGGAATTCTATCCCTTCTATCATCCTTCTTACCCTTATCTGAAACTTTTCCACTTGAGATGGGATGACCAAAACTGTGCATAATATTCAAGATGGGGTTGAACCAAAGATTTTTACAGCAGCATTATGATACTTTCCCTTTTATTCTCCATTCCTTTTGTAATAATGATTAACATTTGGTTTGCCTTTTTGAATTCTGCCACACATTGAGCTGATGTCTTCAAGGAACTATCTACCATTCTCCAAGATCCTTCTTCTGAGCACTTACACCAAGATTTGAACCTAGCATAATGTATGCATAGTGAGGATTATTATTCCTTATGTGCATCACCTTGCACTTATCAACATTGAATTTCATTTGTCATTTTATTACCCATTCACTTGGTCATGCAAGATCCCTTGGTAGTTCCTTACAATCTTCCTGAGTCTTAACTATCTTGAATAATTTAGTGTCATCTGCAAGTTTAGCCAACTCACTCTTTACCCCCTTTTAAGTATCATTAATGAACTGGTTAAACAATACTTGTCCCAGGTTAAATACTGACCCTTGAGGCACCTCACTGTCTACCTCTCTTCAACTTGAAGAATGACAATTTATTCCTACCCTTTGTTTCCTATTTTTAACCAGCTACCAATCCATTGTAGGACTCTTCTTCTTATCCCATAACTACATAGTTAGTTCAAGAGTTTCTGGTCAAATGCTTTTTAAAAATCCATGTATACTATATCAACTAGATCACCCCTATTTGTTGACATTCTCATTCTCATAAAATTCTAGTAGATTAGTGAGGCATCTAATACATTAGTGAGAATTCCCATTGCTAAAGCCATGCTGGTTTTTACCCATCAAATCATGTTTATCAATATACCTAGTAATTCTGTTTTTAACAATGGTCTCCAACAGTTTGCACAGGGTTGTGCTTACCAGTCTGTAACCTCCAGGGTCACCTGTGGAGCCCTTCTTTAAAAATGGTGTTAGATTTGCTAACCTCCAATCTTCTGGTGCAGAGGAGGATTTTAGATATTAGTTACATATATTACTTATAGTACCTCAGAAATTGCAAACTTGAGTTTTTTCTGTACCCTTGGATGAATTACCATATGGCCCAGGTGACTTGCTGGTGTTTATATGCCATAAAACGTCTTCTGGTCCTAATTCTGGTCTAATTAGATTTCTTCTGGTCTAATTAATTTCAGATAATTCCTTAGATTCATTAGCACTGGCAACAAAAAATAATTGTGATGTAGGTCTCCCCAACATCCTCTGCAGTAAAAACTGACACAAAGAAGCGATTTAATTCCTCAGCAATTTTCTTCTTGTCTTTGATTGTCCCCTTTATTCCCTGATTACCTAGTGGACCAATGGGCTCTGATGTCCTGGGTAAAAAAAATTGTTATCAGATTTTGCATCCTTATCAAGTTTGTTAACAGGAGAAGTCCCTCCCACTCATGACTATGGGGGTGGGTACACCTATATCCACCGTTCCTTAACTTCCGGGGGAATTAGCTTAATTTCTTAAACTGAGGTCCCTGCATGTCCCAAAGATCAGTCCAAGGACAGATGCACGCTACAAACAGTTTACGTTACCCTCCCCAAAACTGAAGAAAGGGAAGGAGACCAATATCCAATAAAAAAACTAAAAAGGTTTATTTAAGGACATAGATAGCATAGGGAAACACAGCCCCGATCTGGCTGGAGGCTCAAAGGTAAAACACAAGCGGTGGTGAGGAAAATGAAAGTACAAAAAAAGGAGGGGGGGCAAGGGAAAGGAGATCCAGTGGGGATACAGTAAAAGGGAGAGATAGAGATAGAGGGAAAGTCTGGACCTGTGGGTTACATCTCCTTTCCTGTTGCAGAGGGGACAGGCGGCCCATGGATCCAGCGAAGTTGGGGTTGGAAGGGAAGTGGCAGACCAAAGTCTGGGAGACCCTTCGAGACACAGACATCCACAGAGTAGCCTGCACGTGTCCGTATCCAAAGCTTCTCAGTTTGCATGGGGGAAGCGAGGGGCAGTTATAGGGTTCAGGATAAAAGATTTGGGATAGGCTCAAGGGTGTTACAGAAGACACACAGGGAGGACAAAGGGAATCTGCATTTGGGCTAAGTGGGACAAAAGGAAAGATGCATATGGGAACCATGGGGACAAAAGACAGTTTCAGGTGATCTGGGAGGAGTTGTGAGAGGGGCCCAAGGTTAATGGCTGCACCTGGGTTTCTGTGCTTTGGAGGGGGGGCGGGTAGGGGATACTAACATTCCATGTCTTTGAGGCTATTGCTAGCCTGAGTTCTATTCAACAGTGGTTTCTCAAAACAGGGAGAACGCCCTTTCTTAATGGCCCCATACTTATTGAGGGCTATCTCTCCTTAATCACCTCCTTCCTGGATCACGCTGGTATCCACCTGGGTGACCTCCCTTTTCCTAGGTCCCATAGTGGCTGGAACCAATCCTTTCTCTGGCTTCTTTGGGGGGGGGATATCCTGAGTCAAATACCCACGGGCCCATGCCCTTTGCCAACTATGGGGGGCTGCTCTAACAAGTTGTTCCTTAAATTGCCTCTTGGCCTGTCTTATCATGGTTTAATAATTTCTCTGCCAATGTCTTTGCTTCACAACCTTGCTCCTCCCTACCTCTCTGCCCTGATCTTCCTCCAAACCCATATTCGAGCACTCTGTTCCTCTTCCAGCTCCTCCCTCACTCTCCCACGCCATTCCTGCTCCCCCAAACGCCTTTGTCCCTTCTCCTTCACTGTCCCGCATACCTGGAACTCCCTCCCTGCCCACATCCACCTTGCCCCCTACCTTCGTACCTTCAAGTCCCTCCTCAAAATCCACCCTCTTCCGGTCTGCCCTTCCTAACTCCTGCTAATCATCCCCACCCAGGATCTGCAAACTCCCAATGTACTGTAACCAAGCCAAGAGAGAGAGTGTACCTGAGTTCTCGCATCCTCATGAATGTTGCATCCCTTGTCTCTCCCCTCCCCTGTCTTCTTTAGATTGTGAGCTCTTGGGCAGGGACCATGTCTATCTTGTTCTCTGTAAAGTGCCACTGGTGCTATATAAATGCTATATAAATGATAATAATAATAATAATAATAATAATAATAATAATAATAA
Organism: Sphenodon punctatus; assembly: GCA_003113815.1. Lineage (NCBI taxonomy): Eukaryota > Metazoa > Chordata > Lepidosauria > Sphenodontia > Sphenodontidae > Sphenodon > Sphenodon punctatus. The sequence goes on along the minus strand of QEPC01011583.1, from coordinate 265,188 downwards.
TAATAATAATAATAATTAATACTTTCATTGGAATACTTTTCCATTTTCTGAAAGACACCTTTTTGGCTCTGTAGTCTCCTTAATGTTACCATTCAGCCATTAAGGATGGGTGAACGTGGTTCGGAAGTTCAGAGTTCGGACCGAACTCGACCAGTTCGGTCAACCAAACCCAACTTCTGAACCAATCTCAATTTTCGAACCGAATTTCCAAACTCGGTTCTGTTCGCCAATCCCTAAAAGATAATTTTCCACTTAGTTCAATGGGGTTTGAATTTCCGAACTTTGTTCGGAATTTCGGAGTTTGGACCGAATTCGAATAGTTCGGTTGACTGAACTGAACTTCTGAATTGAACCGAATTTCCGAACTGAACCGAACCAAATTTCCGAACTCGGTTCTGTTTGCCCATCCTTATCAGCCATGCAGTCATTTGGTAGGTTCTCTTCCTTCTTCTTTTGATTTGTGACATACTTTTAATCTGGGCATCTAAGGTAGTTGTTTTCATGAGCCTCCATGCCTCTTTCAGGCCTGTGTCCCTGATGATGACTTCTCCTTTTAGTTACCCCTTAACTAACTTCCTCATCTCTGCATAGCTCCCTTTCTTGAAGTTAAACACCCTTGTGGCAGACTTATTAGGTAATCTCTCTGCTAATAGCATGTTGAACTTAATTATATTGTGTTTACTATTTTCAATTGGCTCTGCCACCATTACTCTTTCCACTGCTCCAGTTAGGGCAAGATATAAACGTCTACTCTTGATGTCTTCCTGTTTACACTCCCTGCCCATTCTCTCTGTGCCCCTGTCCTGTGTGCTCTCTGCCTGCCCTGCTCTCGGCACCTGGCTGGCACCACGTCTGCTTCTTGCTTTGGAAATCCAGCACCTCTTTGAGAAGGGGTCAGGAGCAGGAGCTGCAGTGGCTTCAGAAAGTCCTGGGAACACACACTTGGTGTCATAGAGGTCCTATAGACTGCAGCTATGAATGTGTTGCAGTGCATTAAGTAATGGCTAACTTGGTCCTGGTCCATCTGCACAGAACCACTGATTTTGGGGAGGTTTCTAGATTGCAGAAATACCAGGGGAGGCAGCACAAAATATTTGCTTTTGAGCATGTTTAGGGAAGATTGAGTGGTATGCATGAGCAACACTTTTGCAGGTAACCTCCATCCTTTTTTGAGATGACCTCCCCATAGTTCGAATTCTGTTTGACCCGCAAGCTAGTATAACCCCTAAGATGGAAAGCTGAGGAAGTCTAATTAAACAGGAATTGCAGAGTTAGGCTACCCTTTCTAAGCCAGAGGCATTCATTACAATCTTCAACTTTACATTGATGGAGGCTATTTTTCTCAGTTCTGACGTTTTCCCTGACTTTGAAACTGAAGAGATTAGAATGTGGTTAAAGGAACATTGAAGCAAAGAGCACACATTGCTTAAGACCACCCTCATTCTCTGGAGGCTTAGACTGAATTGGGCATGATTAACTTTCTGGAAGACCTGGAGAATGCCAAAAGTCCAGAAATACAGTAGGCTGCTTAAAATGCTTGTAATTAGTTATATTTGTAACAACAAGGAAACAGGAGAACTGGGACATATAAATGCCCCCCCAAACTACTTTGGTTCAAAGATAAGGGGTTCAGTCCCATGGCCCAGGGACTCCTGTGGACAAGCCGTGCATGCATGCATGTGTGCTGTTTCTGTAACATGCCAGCAATGGAGGTGCATGCATGGTTGCGCATGGGATCCACAGACAATAGGATTGGACCCAAGGGTGTTACTGTCCACTTGGATAATTGATGATGATGATGATGATGATGATGATGATGATATGAGCTCTTAATATATTGTTGTTATTGTTTATTATTAATTATTATTTTTTTATTATTTTATTATTTTATTAATCTCAGTCCTACAACCCGATCTCCATTCTGTTTCATTTTCTGGTAGTGCTTGTCATTCATGCCCACTGCCAAAGCCATCCTCACATGCCAGATAGTTTCCCTGCATTTACTACAGGTAGTTTTTTGTTGTTATGTATGCACTGTTTCTTTAAAGAAAGTCTGGGAACTTTGTAGCTATTTTGTTAGGTGGGGCCTCACTCCCTCTTCCTGTGTTTGTTAGATTCAGTAAACTAGCCATCCTCAAATTGCTGTGTTCAACCCAGTTCTGATTCCTTTCTACTGGACATGGGGGCACAGACATAACACTTGTGCCCCCAGTCTTCAGTGTAATGCTCACTTGGTGCATTTTTTTTTTGCAAAGGTTAAAGGTGTACACATTTGCACCTATGACTCCCCATAGGAAGGTGCCCACTGGAAGAGTTTGTAGGTTGAGGACTACCCTCTGGTCATCTTCCCCATACACAAACTCAACACAGAATTTTCCCTTTGTGCTCTTTTTTCAATCAGTGTAGCCGCACCATCAAAGAAACTTGCAATTCTAAGTTGTGGCCCTTTCCACTTTCCTACAAGGAAAGTTTGAAGGAGCTGGGTATGTTTAGCCTTGTGAAGAGAAGACTAATGGGAGACTTGATAGCTGTCTTCAAATATCTGATGGGCTGCCACATAGAAGATGGAGCAGACTTGTTCTCTGTTGCTCTTCAGGGCAGGACTAGAACCAATGAAATCAAATTACAAGAAAGCAGATTTCTGCTAAACATTGGGAAGAACCTTTTAATAGTAAGAACTGTTTGACAGTGTAAGAGACTGCCTAGGGGGGTGATGGGTTCTCCTTTGCCAGAGATTTCAAACAGAGGCTGGACGGCCATCTGTCAGGGATAGCTATAGCTATAGATTTCCTGCATTGAGCAGAAGGTTGGACTAGATGACCTCAGGCGGAGATTGTGTGGGAGGGTTGGGTTAGGGGACAGGGTTCTATATTTTTTAAATTGTAATTATTATTGTTTATTTTAATGTTTTAAAATGTTTTTTAAATGTTGTGAGCCACCCCAAGATGCCTAAGGCAGAAGGGGGCAGCATATAAATTTTAAGATAAGATATAAGATATTCTATGATTCTGTGGAGCCTTGTCTGGTGTGATCCCTTTAGACTTACAGCTTGGTGATCCCCTTTTGGCCCCTGGTGTGCTTTCCCAGCCTAATAAGTTTCATTCTTGCTTCCTCCCCAGAGTGTTCCTTGGTGATCTCCCAGCTCAGTCAGGAGCTCAGCTTTATAAAGGCTCCTGCTCTGCCAATTACAAAATCAAATATTTATTTCAGTTCTAGCTCCACCTTGCTCAAGTGAAGCCAAGAGAGGCTAGGGTGCTGGCACTCACCAAAAGCGTGCTCCCACAGGGATTTTCATTACCTTCCTCTTGCCCAGACTATGCAAACCCAGACTCAAAAAAGTATGGAGAAAATCTCTTTGCCCTCCAGTTCTCTATTCCTTTCCCTTCCTCCTCAACCACACCATTGTTTGAAAAGACATTATGCGCTATTTCAGCCCCACACTTTGGAGTATATTTTGCTTTTCCCTAATGTAGAAATGGCGGTTTGCTTTTGCAAGAAGCAGAAAACCAAAACTTTTTTGCTTCTTTCCGGCAGGTCACTGATGCCACAATGATGGATGTGTTGTAAACACCTAAAAGGTAATATCCACATTTACTTGGGTTTCAATTTGAATGGGTAATTTTTTCCCCCAGAGATCGGAGTAACACCTGATACCGGTACGGCAGAAGAGATAATTGAGGTGGAAGGTTCTGAATGTCAAGGGGACTGCTACATGAAAATGGTTGCTGTTTGTTTATAAATATATTTCTAACATTTATGCCAAGCAGCTGCTAACAGCACAGTCAACGACTTCCACTGTTTGGGAATGAGCAAAAAACAAAGGAAAGCTGCTTAGAAGAAAACGGTTGCTTCTTTTACTGCCACTCCATTAACTACTGCTACTACAGGATCTGCCACCCGTCGCTGCATTTCACTTGTAACAAAAGGGTTCTTCATTAAACAAGTGCTAGGAGCTTTATGACAAAAGCAACGTCAAGTGCATTTCTGCTCTCCAAAGCAAAATCCAAACCACTGATAGTAGGGTGAAAGTGCAATCACTTGAACTCCCCGAAATGGTCACTGAACAAGTAACACCCAGAGACTTGCATGCACACAAAGCAAGAGAGTAAATAGCCATGGAAAAGAGGAATAAAAAAGATGGTCAAAACAGAACAAGGAATGAAGGCCAAGCAATGCCTAGAAAAAAAACCTGTGAGCAAAATAATACATAGTAGCCTCTGGTGCTGTCCTGCCTAGTTGGTAGATCTTGAAGAAGAAAAACAATCTCAGTTCTTCCAAGCCTAGAAATCAAGGAGAATGCCAATACTAGAGTTATTGTGACTGTTATATTTAGTGATTCCTGGAACAGAGAAAGCAAGCTAGTTGCATTCCAATAAAGGAAAATTAGTTTAGAAGTCAACATTTTTCCTTATCTGTATTCTGTAAGAGAGAAACTGACAAATGGAACACCACAGCAATCCTGATCATTTGTGTTATGGGATTTGTTCTGCTTATTTCAACTTTTGAAAAAGATTAGTAAAGAAAGAAGGGTTGAAACCACAGGAGATGCGATAGGCCCGATCTCCCATGTGCCCTGTGGTGGGCAAGTGCAGTCGGCACAGCTTGGGCAGGCAGGGTGAGCTGGTCACATGGTCGGCTTCCCTGAAGCCATCACTGATTCACACCCTGTGAGAGGCTAAGAAGCCAGCTACACAGGGCCGAATACTTGAACTTCTGCTATGCTTCAGGAGTGGGCTTGTAGGAATAGGTGAACGCGGTTCAGAAGTTTGGAGTTTGGACCGAACTCGATCAGTTCGGTTAACCGAGCTGAACTTCCAAACTGAACTCGATTTTCAAACCGAATTTCTGAACTCGGCTCTGTTCGTCCAGCGCTAAAAGATAATATTCCATTTAGTTCAATGTGGTTTGAATTTCTGAACTTTGTTCGGAGTTCAGACCAAACTCGAATAGTTCGGTCGACCGAACTGAACTTCCGAACCGAACTGAATTTCCGAACTTGGTTCTGTTTGCCCATTTCTATGGGCTTGCCGCTGCTAGGCATCCATTGGAAGGCAAAGGAGCACGCGTGTGCTCCACCTACTGGGCAAACATCTGATGGGGGAGGGGACCTGGGAGGAGCATGCATGCTCCTCCCCTGATCTACCCACTGAACAGCTGATCAGGGGGAGGGGACCTGAGAAGAATATACATGCTCTTCCCAGGTCCCCCTCCCTCACAATCAGCTGTTAGGCAGTGGGGAAGAGGGCTCATGCTGTTCCCAGACTCTCTGATCCACATGCCTAACAGCTGATCATGGGGGAGGGGAGACTGGGAAGAGGCCACATACTCTCCCAGACCCCCCTCCCCCATGATCAGCTTTTAGGCATCTGGGAAGAGGGCATGCACTCTTCGCAGGTTCCCCTCCCCCACAATCAGCTGTTGTGTGTGGGAAGGAGAGCACTCCTCTGGGCCCAATCCACAGACCCCACCTCATGACAGGGATGCACATCCTGGCCACTAGGGATGGACGAATGCATTTTTGAAGTTCGGAATTCAGCCCGAACTTGGCCTGTTTGGACGACCGAACCGAAAGTTCGAACAGCCGAACAGTTTGGAAAAGTTCCGATGAGTTCTGGGTCGGGAAAATTGTGACTGGAAGGGGGAGGCAGCTGAGCATCAGACTTCCTGGCACCAGGGATGGACACCAGGGGTGGTTTCAGGGCCAAAAATACCAACACCAAAAAAATTCATTTTCGGATTTGGTATTGATAGCACTTTTTTGAATGTTCGGCCGAGTTTGACCAAACAGAACTCCACCGAATCCGAACTCGGGTTTTAAACCGAACATCCGAACATCTGAATGGCCAGGGGCGACTGGTGGGTTTTGAGGTTGGAGGGGCAGTAAGGCTGGCGGGCAATGGTGG
>QEPC01011583.1:241184-254229 GCA_003113815.1 Sphenodon punctatus | reverse complement strand
AGGCCCTGGCTGGCAGCCTGTCAATTCACCCCGGAGAGGCGTAGAGCCCTGAGCCGCGCATGGGCTCTCCACCACCCATGGTGGGCCCGGAGGCCCCTGGCAGCCATCTGGGCCAGGGCAAACCGCAACCGGGTGGCCAGGTGCACCTCCGCGGTCAGGAGGCGCAGCTGCTCAGTGTGGTCACGGAACCACACAGCTGCGAGTGCTAGGAACATCCAATATCCAGCTGACGTGTCATGCTCCATGGTGGTGGGTCCCCAGGGGGGGGCCAGGAGCACTTATACAGGGCCTCTTCTGGAAGGGCTGTCCGGGGGGTGGGCCCTTGGGGGGGCATTGCCCCCCCTGGTGGGCGCTGGGGCATGTGGGCGTGCAATTGGGTGCAGTGGCAGGCGGGGCACCTAGCCTTGCCTCCCAGCCCTGGAGGGTGTGTGTGCCCCCAGGGCTCTGTCTTATTCTACCTGTCATGCCGGGCCATGGCAGGCTGACCATCCATGGGGCTCCCACTCCCCGGTCCCCATGGGGCCCCGCATATCTGGTCCTTCCGTGAGACCATGTCTCTGTGTGACCTGTGGCATATCCTGGCCGTGCAGCTGTTCCTGGGCACCCCGGACAGCCGTGCGGGTGCCTTTGAGAGCTTGAGATCTGGACTCCGTTACTTCGGCTATGAGGCGAGCGCTCAGGATTGCCAGCTGCATACGGAAGCCCTGGGGATGGTTCGTTTCCCTGAGGGGCACGTCCCAGACAAGCTGTGCTCTCATGTGCCCTGGACCAGGGCAGAGACCGTGTCTGCGCTGGTGGTGTGTGGCCTGAGCGCCTACATGGAGTGCCTTGCTGAGGGTGGGCCACCCTGGCCCTGGGCCCGCAGTGGCCCCCAGCGGCAGCCTGTGACTCCTACTGCTCCTCCCAGCCCCCCCCGGTGTCCTGCCCCCTTGTGGCTGTCCGCCCCTGTCCGGGGGGGCCCGGTCCCTGATGCCTGCTTCCACCCTGATGTCTCCACTGTGGTGTGTTCCAGCCTGCTTTGTGGGGTGGTGCTGCCCCTGCCTGTGGCCCTGGGACCCCTCCGGGCCCCCCCATCCCACCCCACCCCACCCCGGTTGCCCATTCTGGTGCCTGGGTGTGGCGCTCTGTGAGGCCTCTTGACCCGCCCGTGTCCAGCTCCTGGTCCTCTCCCATTGGCCCTGCCACCTGCTGCACCCCCCCATTCATGGGTGCTTTTGTGACCTGGGGGTTCGGGTGCCCCCGGACTGGGCCATGGAGCTTCCCCGGGAGGGTGCATGTCACTGGACCTGCAGCACAGCTCCGCCTGACCTGGCTGGCCTCCATCTGCCCCTCTGTGACTGTGGGGCCACCTTTCTCCTCCGGGACCCTCTCTGCCTGGCTTGCTGTGCATTGTGGGTCCCCATCGTGCCTTGGTCCCGGGGTCCGGGCCCCCCCTTTCTGAGAGTGGCTGTGGGGGCACCTATGTGGACTGTGGTGCTGTGGGGGTGGGGGTTGCTGCTGCCTGTGTCCTGCCCTGCCCTTTTGCGGTGCCCCCCTTTGACCCTCCCACCCTGCTCCCGTTGTTCCTTGTGTCTTTGTCCGGGCATCCCTGCCCCCCAACCCGGCCTCTCCCTTGTGTGTGTGTGCATGTGTGCATGTGCGTGTGTGTGTGTGTGCATGTCTGTGCCCGGGCATGTGGTCGCGCTGTGTGTTCCGCTGTGGGTCCACTGTGTGTGTGCGTGCTGTGTATGGTACCTGTAAGCCTCTTCTCCCTCTTCCCCCTTCCCTTCCTGTTTCCCTTGTGTGAGCATTGCCTTTAGTGCCTTTTGGCTTCGTTTGCCCTCAGGCGGCCATGTCTGTGTCCCGCCCCTGCCTGGTGTCTTCTGGGAGTTTTGACCATGGCTGGGGATCGGCGTCACATCTGTTGCGCTGCCCCGATTCATGATCTGTCGGCCCGATTCCCGGTTGTGGTCCCGGGGCTTTTATTCACCCCGGGGCGTGGTTGTTTTGTTCACACCCACTGGGGATCCACTGTGGTGAACCGCCCGCCCGTAACATCTGAAAACACCCAATGCTGAAATTATCAGGCCTCACAGAATTGGGCACCCAAGACAAAATGATAATGACTGGCCATGTACTATTATAGTAAAGTTTGCCAAATATCAATTGAAAGAAGAAATTCTAAAAAATGCTAGGCTCAAAAGGAACTTAACATACAAGCAGCAGGCTGTAAAAATATTCCCTGATTATGCAGCAGAGACCATCAAGAAAAGAATAAATTGGAACAAATATTTTGGGACTCTGGTGGAAGGAACCTGAAACCACAGTTAATCTTCCCAGCCAAAATGATGATTCAGTACAGAGGAAACAGGAAGATCTTTGAGAGCACAGAGGACTTGAAGGCTTTTCTGTTGACCATCCCTGAAGTGCCTAGGGTGCAGGCAGTGGTGTAAGAGAAAGAGGGACCCTCAAGACAGATACCACGGGATGCTTTGTGGAGGAGGAAAGGCAAGAGGCAAGGGAAGATTCTTATGAAAGATTTGAATGGACAGTGAGCATTTCAGAGCATCTAAATGACACCAGGGGGGACAAAACATTATTTTGTTGTTAACTGGTTAAAAAATATGTTATGTGAGAAGATGGCATAGGGAATCCTATGCAAAGAGCTGGGGGGAGGGAAACGGGGTAGGGGACACCTGAAGGTGTTCCATTTCAGATGTAAAGGGATTCCAGCAGATCCTCTAAGGATGGGCAGGGAAGGGGTGCCTGGCCAAACATCATGGTGGCAGGCAAAAAAAGCAGGGAGGAGGGAGGGACAGGAGGAAGGGAAGGGAAAGTTAAGGCTAGGGGATAAGGAGAAGCAGAAGAGGTACAGTCAAAAGAATGGGAAATGGGGGAATGATCTAAAGAAAAAATCTCACAGGAGGATTGTCAGAGACTCAATAGAGGCGCAACAGGATAGGCTCAAGACATCTGGAATTTCTAGGAAGGGTCTAATAAAGCAGAAGAAAAGGTATAGATATGATAGCTGTAACAATACAAGTAAAATAAAAAGGTGTAATCAGAGAACTTAAAACTATTACTCTTAATGTAAGGGGACTGAACTCCCCACAAAAAAGGAAAAGAGTCAGGAATTTGATAGAGGAGCAAGATGCAGAAGTTTTCTTTTTACAGGAAACACATCTACTGGACAGGGATGTGAAAAGGTTTGCAAATGCAAGGATGGGTGAAATATATTCTTCCTGCTGTCAATCGAAGAAGGCAAGAGTCATAATTGGTTTTTGCAGAGGGAAATCTTTTATCATAGAAAAAGTAATCAAAGACAGTTTGCGCAGATTTCTATGTTTTATTGGGAATCTGGAGAGGAACCTGGTAACATGGGTAAATCTTTATGCCCCTAATGAAGGGGGGTTCGAATACTTTAAAACATATATCAAGAAAGTAGCTGACAATGCAAAAGGCTGGGTCATTATACAGGGGGATCTTAATATCACCTTGACACGGCTAGACCACTCTGGGTTGAAAGAACCCAGAGGGGAGCTGAAGAAAATTGCTGAGCTCATAGAGTCATATGGTTGGACTGACATTTGGAGGCAGGTTAATGGCAAGGAAAGAGATTATACTTTCTACTCAGCTGAATACAATAGTTACACACGAATAGACTTTGTATTAACAGATAGGACTGAAGCACACAGATGTAAAAAGTGCCTCATCATTCCAACCGTTCTATCAGACCATAATTCAGTGGTCACTATTTTTAGAGAGATAGGGGCAGATAGGACTAGGAAAGGTAATTGGCATCTGGATAGAAAAATTCTTAATAATGGGGCAACTATTAAACAGATAAGGGAAGATTTAGAGGAGTATTTGAGTTTAATAAAAGGTCAGTGAAATCCCCAGCAACCCTTTGGGAAGCGGGGAAAGTGGTTATCAGGGGGGAAATAATTGCATTACAACCGAGAAAAGTAAAAGAAAGGAGGAATTTAATAAAAGAAACATATGCAAAGCTGCAGAAATTAGAAGCACAAAATAAAATAGCTCCTTCCATCTTCTTAAAACAAGAGATAATAGAGAATAAAGAAATCATTAACAACGCAGAGCTAGAGAAAATAAAAATTCAACTTCAGAAAATTAATTGCCATTTCTATGAGACTAACAACAAGGCAGGAAGTACTCTGGCGAGGCTGGTAAAAAACAAGCAAAGGAAATCATATATTCCAGTAATTCAAAACATGAAGGGCAAAAAGGGAACAGACAACACACACATACAGGATGACTTCATGGAATTTTATAAGGGAATTTACAGCTCCCATAAGCCAGATAGGGCAGAATTCTTTTCCTTTTTAAGGAATATTCAACTGCCTAAACTGAGGGTATTTTCAGACGTTACGAGATCACAGTGAGCCACGGTGAATACCCACCTGTGGTCACTGTGACTTGCACGTCTGTTTGGCGGCCGCCAAATGTTCGTCACGCTCAATCCCCACATGGGGTCAGTTTCAACCACGCTTCCCAGGCTAGCCACACCAATTCCCCGGTAAGCGTGGTGAAGGTGATCCCCAGCGGGGATAAAAGAAAAGTAACTTCTGGTCGGTCGCCACGGCCCAGAAGCACCGGCGGGATTCCGGGCCGTGGCGGATTCGGCCAGATGCTGCAGCGGCATTGGCCCCGCCGCCCGCCCGTCTCCCCAGAGGGCGGGCGGCGGGGAGCATGGAGGGGGCGGGGCCGTGCGGCCGCATGTTGCGCGGCACCGCCCCGTCCCCAATTTCCTGCCGAGATCCCCCGGCACGTCTGTTAGGGCGTGACGGGGTTGTCCTGGCGGGGGATGAATTTATTGTTTTCGTGACGGGGTCAACTGGCCCCGTCACGTCTGAAAACACCCTGAGTGAGACCCAAGGTTGCTTTCTCAATGCAGTAATCCCAGAGCAAGAGGTGAAGGAGGTGATATTGGCTTCTAGAAATAATAAGGCAGGAGGTCCCGATGGATTCCCAAATGAGTTCTATAAGGTTTTCTCAGTGACAATCACACCTTATCTACAGAAGTTTTAAATATTTTGGATTGAAAACAAAATGCCGCAAGAATTCTATAAAGCAATGATTACCTTAATCCATAAATCAGGCAGACAGGCAGAACAGTGCAGTAGCTACCGGCCTATTTCTTTACTCAATACAGATTTCAAATTATTTTCAAAAATACTTGCCACCAGATTGAGAGTGATAATTGGTGAGATAATTCATACAAATCAGTCGGGATTCACACCTGGTAGGCAAGGTAAAGATAATATTAGGAAGACCATTGACATTATTTATGAAATACAGAATCAGAAAATTCCGGCTATGGTTATATCTGCTGATGCAGAGAAGGCTTTTGATTTTGTGGAACCAAATTGTCTTTTTTTGGTGTTAGAAGTAATGGGCTTTGATGGAATTTTTTTAAATTGGCTAAGAGCAATTTACAAGCACCCACAATCGAGTTTAATGCTAAATGGCAATTATTTTCAGATTCAGAGGAGTACTAGACAAGGATGCCCACTGTCACCTCTGCTCTTTAATTTAGTTTTGGAAGTCCTTGCATGCACTATAAGACAAAATAGCAAAATTGAAGGGATCCAAGTAGGAAGCCATACAAACAAGCTGTCACTGTATGCAGATGATTTGATTTTAAATATAGCAAATCCAGAGAAGTTACTTCCAGAACGTCTTAAGGTAATAGAGCAGTTTGGTGAGATTTCAGTCTACACAATTAACAAAGAAAAGTCTTTTGCTTTGACTTTTGGACATAACAAAGTTCAGGAGGAGGAATCTGAAAAGATGTCACCCTTTCCTATTGCGAAGGAAGGTATGAAATACTTGGGAGTTACCATCACAAAAAAATTAAAGTATTTCTATGCAGCCAACTTCACCCCCTTGCTTCTTAAACTGAGGGAGGAGGTCAAGTCATGGCAGAACTTATTTGTGTCCTGGCTAGGAAAAATCAATCTGTATAAAATGATAATACTTCCAAAAATACTATATAGATTTATGACGCTGCCTATCCACATACCAAATTCCTTCTATAAGATGAAGGATTTTTTGGTGAAGGAAATAGTATGGAATGGTAAAAAGCCAAGGATAAAAAAACTAACGCTATCACGTAAAAAAGAGAAAGGAGATCTAAAACTTTACCATATGGCGGCATCCCTGAGTGCATTGCCGGAATGGTACAAAGAGATGCATGCCCCAGAATGGGTGGGTCTGGAGAGGTAAATACTTCAAGTAGTCTCCGTAAAAGACCTTATAGTAGATCAAGGTCCCATGGGAAGCATCCATAGCAGAGAACATCCCTTCTTAGGCACGCTCAAAAGATACTGGTTCAAAATACAAGCAAAATTGGGAATTGTAGGAGGTCTTTCCCCATACACGTTAGAAGACTCAGTGTAGGCCAGAGAGGAAAACTTGGCCCCTAATCTAAGAAGAGGTTAAAATAAAAGGGTATTTTGAAAATGCAGCAGCTATATTCAGGAGGGAGGTTGTTGCTACACCAAAGGACAGATGAAATACTCCAAGATAAAGTAGATCCCTTTCAAAACCTGCAGTTACGACACATGGGAACGTGCCTAGAAAACGGAGACAGCTTTGGCAGAGAGTCTTTCAAATTAGAAAAAAAACATTATTCATGCAAAGCAAGACTGCTGGCAGGATAGGGAGGATATATAAGAAACTTAAGAATGTATTGTACAAAGACTCAGCAGCATATGTAGATAAATGGAGCAAGGACCTAAAAATTGAATTTGGAGAAAAAGAGAGAAAAAAGATCTGGCAGCATATGAACACGTGTTCATACTCACTAGAGGTAAAGGAAATTCAGATTAAATTAGTTACAAGATTTTATTTGACTCCATCAAGGCTCAGTTGCGGTGCATTTGGGAAGAGAAAGCAGGTGCTGGAAAGATTGTGGAGAAAGGGGGGGCTATCAGCACTGCTGGTGGGGCTGCAGTAAGGGGCAAACTTTTGGGGGGAAGGCATGGAAAATGGTGAATAAGGTAACAGAGGAATTAGTCCCCTTTAAGCCGGAGACGGCGCTGTTGGGCCTATATCCGGAGACAAAAAACATGTTGGCATATCAAAAGTCTTGCAAGTCTTGGCAGCTCTTAATATTATTGCCAGACACTGGAAAGGAACGGAAGAGCTCTCAATCACAGAGTGGACCAATAGGCTCTGACACATGTTCAGGATGGAAAAGTTGCATTACATTATGAAAGGTGAAGCTCGAAGCTTCAAAAAAGTATGGATGCCGATTATCAAGGCGTTAGAAGGAAAGGAGCTGAAAGATGACGAGTACAAGGACCTGTTTGAACTCTGACATATCTAAAGAACCGGATCTTCCTAGAAATTGAAGATAGGTGTACTTTTCTCTTTTTTTGTATTGCAAGGATGGGGGGTTATTCCTGGTTTGTGAGTTGTATAATTGTACTATGGAAATTGCAATTATAAAATAAAAATAATATTAAAAAAACGGAGTCTCAGCAGCAGCACACACTATCAAACTCACACAACATGTGAGATGGAGAAGAAAGCTAAAAGCCCACGCGCAGTAGAGCTCCTCCTGCTCTCTCCCTCGCTGCCTGTGTGCCTGCCTGCCTGCCTCACTCCTGGATTTCAGGTTCCACCCATCTCATCATCTCCCCAATCCCCCCCCTCAAGTGGTGCAGTTCCCAAGCGGCCTTCTAGTCAGTGCCTGGGCATTTACTTCTCCCTCCCAGGCATCATTAAAACAGTTCAGTATTTCCCACACCATAGGACTCTCTGTAACAATGCCTTCAATGGCTACCTGTTGCAAACACTGTTTACCATTCCCTGCAGTATGGATGATGCACCCAGCTGTCCATACCATAATTCATTGTGATTGTCCATTAAGGCTTCCCTCACCTATGGTGAGGGGGCTCCTGACCCTTTCAGACTTGTGTCTGCCCATTCGAATCCCAGACCCAGTCCCTTCAGTGGCCAGCCTCCCATCCCCCACTGCGCAGCTGCTGGCTGACTAGCTTTCTTCTTTCTTGTTGTTTGGCCCTGGGCCAGCGTAGCATGCACACACATGAACAAATGACTCGCCAGAATAGAGGCTGTTGTTAGGAAACAGCGTGGTGGCGCGCACATATGCAAATCATCCCCAAAACCCAGAAATGCGGCACAGAAGGTTCTTTGAAGTAGTGGAACCACGGCACTGCAGCAGTAAGGCAGTGAGGTTTCTCACTCATGCTTGCGGCCCTGTCACAGCCACACAAGACTGTACGAGCCTGGAATGGGGGGCTGACAGCTGGGTGGTCAATGCCCCCAATGACCAAGCATGCACACCACGCCTGGATGTATTAAACCACATGGCTCCAGTTATCAGAATGAGCCTTAGATGTGGATGACACTAGGAGTGTGCATCCATAACATTTTCTTATCGTTATGAAAAAGAATGGGGCCCCATTCATTTTCATGACTAATGTTACAAAAATGGATGAATAATCAAATGATTGTTGTTTGCTTTCATTTGTTTTTTCCCCCCATTTATGAAAAATAATTTAAAAATTTAAAACTCACTGAATGCACAAAATGGCTGCTGGGGCCATTCTGAGAATGTGCGCTCTTTTCCAAAATTGTGCCAGCAGTGTCGGTGCCATTTTTTAAAAGGGCAACCAGTCTGAGACTGAACAAAGCAGTCTGCACTCCTAACTCCTGACTTGCTTAACACAGGACCCTGTGAGGTCCAAAAGCTTGCATACCTCCACCACCTACAGTTGGTCCAATAAAAGATATTACTATACTACTTTGTCTCTATTGTCTATATTTGGGACCAATACAGCAACCTTACTTTCTTTACACATCAGCCTATAAACAGTCATCCACCTATCCAAATACTTATGAAGTTCCAGCCAAATATTTTGTTAAATATTAGGTAAAACTTGTGTGCAAACTCTACAAACCTACATTTAAAATATGACAATCTGAGAAATGTGCTCTTTTAAAAATTGCAGCAAAAGGGATGGGCATATTTAAATACAATCTGAAGCACCGTAATGGACCATTTCCATCTGTAGCAACAAGTTCTTTTCAAATATGTGCTTTTCTAAAGTCACCCCACCACCCCTCATAAAAAGTGCAACTCATTGGACTGCAGCTTTTATTAAACTTGGTAGGAGTCATTTAGGTCACACATAAAAGAATGCTGTAAATCAACTGCGACAAGACACTGTAATTCAAGTAATTGCTATTCTCTTGCTTTTTATTGTCCATATTTCATTTCCAAAACTAATAAGTCTGGGGCCGATGCTACTTTGTGAACTTTCTAATCTTCACTTTCTCACATTCTCTTGGGTGGAAACCAACTTTCCTATACCTAATCATATTCCCTCCCCACCCAAACATTACATGCCTTGGTAGGATAGTCAAAGCATAGCTATTTACAAACTGTTCATCATAACAATTGGGCTAGTATGGAGAGGAACTCAATTACAGGTCATTGTCAATTCACCTCTGGGTCATTGTTTGGAATCCAGATTAGGTTAGCAACAGAAAGATATTATCCACCTGATGCTTATATAAAATGAGTTGGTGGTCTTAGTACACTTCTTACAAGACCACCTGGAACAGTCACCCACAGGTGGCAATATTAGTTGCCAAGTAAAGTGCCCAGGTAATTTGAGTAGGATAATTAAAAATCATTGAGGAATTAGAGATTATATACCAGGAGACTTGTAACATTAAGATGGGCCCTCTGCCACCAAAATCTAGGTGGGGGGAGGTTGCCGTGATGGGCACGGAGAGCGGGTTCCAGGGATTCAGGACACCCGGCGTCATTGGCCTGGGGGCATCCTAATTGGGTCCCTGTGATCACGAGCAGTTGGAGGCTTGTGATTGGACGGCACGGGGGTGGCCCCTCCCCTTCAGTAGGAGGTGGGGGAGGAGTTACCGCTCGTGTGTGTTGCTCTTCAGGCCCAGCATTCGAGCAAAGACCCCGAGCAGTCAGCACCCACCCACCCATCCCTCTAATACNATCCCATTTGCTTCAGTCTGTTTTATATGATTTTCAGCATGAGCCTAGAAATATTTTGTGCCATGGGTCCTGCACCAGTACTAAGTGTCAGCATGGATGCCAAACACTTTAAGGATAGCTCCCATACTCCCCTCCCCCGTCCCCAATCTGTGAGGGGAATGGTGATTTAAGAGAGGCTGTGCTGGCAGTGGACTTTTCATCCCCTCCTTCATTTCCCTCTCCTATTCAGTTAGTTGCCAGAAAGGGAGAGATGGAATTAAAGGGAGAAGGGCAGAGACTGGAGTGCAGCATTTGAAATAAAGCTGTTTCTCCATCCAGGGAATTTAGGTGGGAAGGTAGGAGGCGGGAACTATCCCTCGATGAGGGCATGTAGGCTCCATGGCAGGGTGGGCTCGTAAGGCATTGAATCTCACTGTGGGACACAAAGGACCTGCACGCCTGCTTGGACTGGTGATATAGACTCAGCTGGCCAGCTTGATTGAAGCCAGGAAGGAATGTCCTCCTAAGACTGGGATAGTTGGACAGAAACCAAGAAGGTGATGGTGTTTTTTTACCATCCTTGTAGTGCCATACTCCCCAGTGTGCAGGTTGTCCAGCTAAAGGGGCATTCAGGTTGTGCAGTTATTTCCACTGTTCATTGTCACAACTCGGAAGTCCAGTGTCAATGATAAAGAGAGCTCATGGAATTTGGATTGGACATGGAACAGAATGTATGAAAGTTGAGGCAACTCCTACTGAGGTGAGGAAAAGGAGAGTCAATCAGAGGATAAGTGACTCATGGCCTCACCCAACTCTTTGGGAGTGGCGGGGACTGTGCCACTATGCGGGATACACGCTGTCCCTAGTTGGTGCAGGAACCATCATCCTTTCCTCAGGACCCCAACATGGTGGGTCCAAGTGGCTGGAATGGAATGGATTAGGATATCTATTCAAGTTCAGTGAGCTGAGGCACTGGACATGTTGGTGGAAAGGGATGTGGTTCAAGGTTTTGTTTGTTTGTTTACTCCTCCTATGTTTTACCCTAGACTGCCAATTTTTGGTAAATAAAGAATTGCTGTCAGTTTAATGCAAATTTCTGTGTCTGTGTGTGGGTGACAATACCCCAAAATGTAATTAAATGTGTCAGTAAAGCAACGGCTGAGGTACAAGTAAAACTCTTATTTCTCCCCCAAACTTCTCTAATAGTCCTTTTGGGGAGCACATGAATTGGTAATAGGTATACATTAACCAATTGGTGAATAGGCCTTTTAGCCAGAGTCTCACTGGCAAGCACATAAGTTCATTGAACTTCATTGTAGCAGCTGGGAGTTCGGGAGGTGTTCTCTCTGCTCTTAATTGTGTCCTCAGGCTCTGGACATCCTCACCGCTGTGCTGGTCACTAATGTTAACTTGGGGAAATAGCACCCAGTCGACAAGTAGTCCCATCGCCTTCTCTGTTGGAGATCCCTCTCTGGGTAAATGGTCCATGCTTCTCCCAGACTGTGCTTGACAGAGTCCTGAGCAGCTGGAATATCACAATCAAGGTCTTCCCAGTCCACTGCCTACGTTCTTCTGTTTCCCCAGCTGGTCCTCCCTCCTGGAGCCCTCACCAGACCCCAGGATCAAACCTGGGACCTGCCAACTGGCTCTGGTGCTTTGAGAGTGCCTAGCCCCCAAGCTACTTTGCTTTGCAACCCCTTGCAGCTGGCCCCATCAGATTCTTGGGTTGGAACTGCAGGTGTTACCCCCAGGTTGCCCTGCGCAGGTCCTACATTACCTTGGCTTCCCCAGAGTGCCAACTAGGCCCTCCCACCTGGAGTCCTAGCTCTGCCCTGGGTCACACCAGTAGCCCCAGTGCCAGGGTCCTCAGAGATCACAGCTTCAACCCCAGGTAACTCCCAGTTGTCTCTATTTTTCAGCAGGAGTTCTCTCTCTAGGCCCCACACCTGGACTATGTACTCCTCAGCACAGGGCTCAGAGCCCTACCCATAGGCCCTACCAGGCAGACACAAGGCATCTTTAGACATAGCAAAGATCAGATGTCAAAACTCATAAGCATGTGTTTGGCCATTGTGTGTAAGCACCATAACAATCCCAACACCAATTTGGCCACCCGTTAAACACACGATGTGAACACCATTGCATCACAAGGTGAATTTGCATGTTCCGGCTGAACACGTGGCCAACGTTGTGTCTAATGATATCCTGTGGTATGTTAGCAGGTACAACACGAGAAACAAGGCGGCAGCGCTTGCGTGTTGAGATCTGGTGGTGAGCAAAACACCGATTTACCCCAAGATGAGCTGTGTGTCTAAGCAGCGCCACATGGTGAACACAGGGCCAAACCGGTGTTCATATCAAGGTCAAAACACATGTTCAGACACCCATTGGCATTATGGGTGTCTTTAGAAATAATTCTGTTCAGTGATCTGAAACACAGTGTCCTACCGTTACAGTGTTTAGACCGTTACAGTGTTTAGTCAACATAGTGTTCACCCCAAACACTGGAAGTGAATGCTGCCAGGTCTTGACACTTTAATCAGTTTTTGGGGTGAATACTGTGTTGACGGTATGTCTAAATAGTAGGGCCGGGAAAACCGGTAAATCCGGAATCCGATAATGCCGGTACTGGGCGTACCAGCATTATTGGATTCAACCCGGTAATCCGGTCCAGTTACCGGATTCCGGGTACCGAATTTTTTTACATTGCAGCCATTTAAATAAATGGCTGCAATGTAAGCAATGAAAGCCCCACCAAAAAGTAAAAAAAAAAACCCTCCCCGAGTCCAGGCTGCACGGGTGGAAGGGGGGACACCCCCCACCCACCCTGCCCAGCCTGGATTTTTGTTTAAAAAAAGAGCCCACCCCCCAGCACCAGCAGCCGCGGCGTCCCCGCAGCCGCCGGTAAGTATAGACCCGATCCCTGGGGGGGGGTGTTTAACACCTCCCCAACCCCCCAGGGATCACCCCTACTAAAGTTAAGTGCTTTGTTTACCTTTGCAGAGCTCCGGGTGCGGCGGCGGCGGGCGGTCCGGCGGCCTCAGCACCGGCTGTGGCTGCCGGCGT
>QEPC01011583.1:221343-241084 GCA_003113815.1 Sphenodon punctatus | reverse complement strand
AACTTTAGTAGGGGTGATCCCTGGGGGGTTGGGGAGGTGTTAAACACCCCCCCCAGGGATCGGGTCTATTCTTACCGGCGGCTGCAGGGACGCCGCGACCCCTGGTGCTGGGGGGTGGGCTCTTTTTTTAAACAAAAATCCAGGCTGGGCAGGGTGGGGGGGGGTGTCCCCCCTTCCACCCGCGCAGCCTGGGAGGGGGAGGGGGGAGGAATTAATTGTATTTATTTCATTGATTTCAATGGGGACACAGTGCCCCATTGAACTCAATGAAATAAAACTGGTACCGGTATACCGGATTTAATCCGGGAATCCGGTTCTTTGAGAACCGGAAACCGGTAAATCCGGTATCCGGTATTTACCCCGGGGTCCCAACGCAACTAAATAGTATGACACTGTGTTTCAGAACACTGAACAGTGTTATGTCTAAAGACACCCCAAGTCTAAAGACACCCACAGTTCCTCCTGAAGCTAATTTATCTCAGAGGCAGAGCCCTCCCTCCATGCCTCTTGCAAACTTGTAGCCCTTGCAACTGGGTTTTTTAGTTTCTTTTGAACTAGTTTCCTCATTTTGTCATAGTCTCCCTTTTTAAAGTTAAATGCTCCCGCTGTACTTTTGTTTATCTTTCTCCCTACAGAAATTATGTCAAATGTGATCATATTATGATGGCTATTGCCTAGTGGCTCTGCCACAGTTAGTCCTTGCACCAGGTCCTGCGTGCCACTCAGGATTAGATCTAGAATAGCTCCTCCTCTCATTGGTTCAAGAACCAGCTGTTCTAGGAAGCAGTCATTTACAGCATCCAGAAATTTGACCTCCATGTCCTGCCCCGAGGAAAAATTCCCCCAAACAATATTAGGGTAATTGAAGTCACCCATTTTTATTATTAATATGTTGCCTACTTTAGTAGCCTATCTAATCTCTTTTAGCATTCTTTATCAGTCTCTCCGTCCTGGTCAGGGGGATGATAGTATAGCCTTACTGCGATACTCTTCCCCTTTATACCTGGAATTTCTATCCATAGAGATTCTCATTCTAGGGAAAAGTTTGCATCCTTTAAAATTTTAATTGTACTTGACTCAATGTTGTCTTTTACATATAGAGACACGCCACCACCAACTCTATCTACTCTGTCATTCTGATATATTTTGTACCCTGGTATTACAGTCTCCCATTGGTTATCCTCATTCCACCATGTCTCTGTGATGCCTTTAATGTCTAGATCTTCATTTAGCGCCATACACTCTAATTCTCCCATCTTACTTTTTAGGCTTCTAGCTTTTACATATAGACATTTTTATGTATTCTTTTTATTCTTCTTACTTCTCTGCACCTTTTATATTTATATCTTTTTTGAGATGAAGCAACCAGAATTGCACACAATATCAAGGTGTGGTCGCAACATAGATTTATATAGTGGCATTATGATATTTTCAGTTTTATTTCTGTTATGAATAATTCCTAACATTCTGTTTTCTTTTTTGATGGCTGCTGTACACTGAGCTAAGGATTTCAATTTATTGTCCACAGTGACTCCAAGATCCTTTTCCTGAGTGGTAACTCCTAATTTTGAACCCACCATTGTGTACATAAAATTTGGATTGTTTTTCTCTGTGTGCATCACTTTGCACTTATCCACATTTAATTTAAACTGCCATTTATATGCCCAGTCCCCCAGTCTCGCAAGATCCCCCTGCAATTCTTCACAGACCACTCATATTTTAACTACCTTGAATAGCTTTGTGTTGTCTGTAAATTTGATCATTTAACTCCTTACTCCTATTTCCAGATCATTGAAGAATACTTTAAACCACACCAGTCCCAGTATAAATCCCTGGGGCACTCCACTATGTACTTCTCTCCATTGTGAAAACTGACCATTTAATCCTACTCTTTGGATGTTAACAGAAATTATACCGGACTGGTTAGGCCTGCTTTGGCCTGACTGGGCCAGTGTCATGTCTGTATATTTGTTCCAGGGCTGCCAGATATGGGCCGGGAGAAAAGTGCCATCTGAGCCTGCACTGTGGGCCTGGATCAAAGTGGGCCCACAATCTGAGCCCAGCAGCTGCCCAGCTTGGCCAAAGCAGGCGAAACCAGACAGAAACATACATTACTGACTCCAGCTCCTCCCGGCATGGGGAATTTCCACGGCATCTACTCATGGCTGTCTCACATGGTGGGGAGGTGGGCCAATGCCAGAAGCACGTTGATGTGGCGGGAGGCCGCACGTCACTCCCCATCACCCCTCCTCAGCCTGGGAACATTAATTCCCATGGCTGGAGCTTGCTCAACTGAGGGAAGCCCTCCCCTCTCATGTGGGACAGACATCCAGACATCCATGTTAACACCCTTTGTTTCTTAGCCTTTAACCAGTTACCAATCCATGACAGTACACTGCCTCCAATCCCATGGCTTTTTAATTTCCACAAGTCTCTCATAAGGGAACTTATAAAATACTTTCTAAAATCCAGATACACTATATTGACTGGCTCCCCCTTATCTAAATGCTTGTTCACACTCTCAGAAAATCCAAATAGATTAGTGAGACATGACTTTCCTTTTCTAAAGCCATGTGGGGTCTTCCCCATTAAGCCGTTTTTTTCAATGTGCCCCATAATTCTGTTTTCAATATTAGTTTCCACCATTTTGACCAGCACAGACGTCAGGCTTACCGGTCTGTAGTTTCCAGGATCACCTCTGTAGCTCTTTTAAAATATCAGCATTACATTTACTACCCTCCAGGAACAGTGGCAGATTTTAGCAATAGTATACATTACCAGTAGTAGTTCTACAATTTCATATTGGTGTTCCTAGGGAACTCTGGGATGTATACCATCTGGTCCCAGTGATTTGTTACTATTTAGTTTGTCAATATGCAATAGAATGTCTTCCAGAGTTACATTGATCTGTGACCGCTCTTTGAATTCATCACCTACAAAGAATAGTTCTGATGTGGGTATCTCTCCAACATATTCTGCCATTAACACAGAAGCAAAGAATCCATTCAGCTTCTCTGCAATGACCTTATCCTCCCTGACCACCCCTTTTATCTCCTGGTCATCTAATGTCCCAACTGGCTCTCTAGCAGGACTCTTGCTTCTAATGTACGTTAAAAGTTTTTATTATTAGTTTTTGCCTTTTTACCAAGTGTCTCTTCAAATTCTCACTTGGCCTGCCTTATTAACGTTTTACATCTAATTTTCCAGTGCTTATGCGCTTTCCTATTTTTCTCATTAGAACTAGCTTTCCATTTTTTAAAGGACACCTTTCTGGCTATAATAGTTTCCTTCACCTCACCATTTAGTAATGCCAGCAGGCGTTCGGTCTGAAGTACTGAAGTGGCTGAAATGCAGAAGCAAAACAGACAATGACTAAACAAATGAAGATTCAAAACTGCAAACATGAATAGAAAGAAGCCTTTGTGCCAAACATTGGGAAGTAACTTCTGAGCATGTTAAAAATCTTTTCTGGAAAAGCTGGTTCATCTTATTTGGAAACCAAAGTAATCTACACCAATTTCCATAGTCATAACCTAAGAGCATTGCTTTTCAATTAAGTCTTATGTAGGTTAAAAAAAAGGGGGGCTTTAGAAAGATTCACTAAAGCAAACATTATATTGAACAGCTATAACTGTGGTCTGATCTTGAATTCATATTTTTATTGATATGATTTAATTTCTTGTGTTACTAAAAAAATACAGTCTAGACAGTACTTTCTAATATCTGAGACTCTAAATCTCATAAAACTTAAAGGACAATTCAAAACCTACTGTATCTTCCTTCATCTAAAAAAAACCTGGCCTCAAGATTTGGGATTCTAAGCTAGAACCCTGTTTCATTCTCCCTTATAGTAGCAAGAGATAGGGGATTGAGGAGGAGCTGAGAGAAGATAGAGAAGGCTGGAAGCAGAAAATGAAAATTGCAGACTTGTAGATTTAAGCTACCTTGAATCAAAAGTTAGAAGTCTCTCTCCTTAGTTACAAGCAGATAGGTGCTTCTAAGCCTTTTATAACTGGTAGTCTTAGCCTGCATAATGGATGTGGAAGCCAGACAGCCAGACAGTTGCCTGTCCATCTGTTAATTAATCTGGTCTTGTTTTTCCTATTTAAAATGCTAGATTGTAACATCTACAAGATGAGCTCAGGTGGAAATCAGTTTGCAACAGTCAAACTCTATTGATCTCCAAATAACTAAAACAGTTACTTACAATAAACAGATTAAAAATAAAAAGGATACATTTAAATGTCTATATACAAATGCTAGAAGTCTAAAAAGTAAGACAGGAGAATTAGAGTGTATTGAGTTCAATGAGGATATAGACATCATAGGAATCTCAGAGACCTGATGGAATGAAGTTCCCCGGAAGGCCTAGTAGCGTGCTGAAGCCTGCAGCCACAGCCAGCACTGAAGCTGCAGGAGTGCCACCGCCGCCTCCACCCTGAGCTCAAAGTAGGTAGCCGATCCCTGGATGGGAAGTAGGGTGATCCCTGGGGTGGGGGTGGGGTGTTAAGCTCCCACCCCACCCCAGGGATCAGTAGTACCGGTACTTACTTACCTGCTGGCTGCTGCTGGACGCTGGCGCTCGGCTGACTCTGGTTCGCTGGCGGCGGCCCGGAGCCCGCAGTAGGGGTCACAAATTTTTGTTGTTGTTTAAATCCAAGCTGGGCAGGGTGGGTGGGGGGTGTCCCCCCTTCCACCCACGCAGCCTGGACTTGGGGAGGAGGGAGGTTTTTTGTTTTTTCCATTGATTTCAATGGGGACAGTTCCCCATTGAAATCAATGGAAAAGATCCGGTACTGGTAAACCGGAATTAATCCGGTAAGCTGGTATTCTTAAATCCGGGAACCGGTAAAACCAGTTCCCGGTATTTGCGCTGATGCGCTCCCCTATTGGGGAGATACACACACCTGAACCTTACTTTGTAGGTGATGAATTAGAAGAGCTGTCACAAATCAACATGCCTCTGGATGAGTTCCTAGAGCAAGTTGACAAACTAAATACTAACAAATCACCAGAACCAGATGGTATTCACCCCAGAGTTCTGAAGGAACTCAAATATGAAATTAAAGACCTACTGTTAGTAATTTGTAAACTATCATTAAAATCTGCCACTGTACCTGAGGACTGGAGGGGTCTCTTCAGCTTAGAGAAGAGAAGACTGCTAGGAGACATGATAGAGGTCTATAACATCTTGAGTGGTATGGAACAAGTAGATAGGGAACAGTTATTTACTCTTTCAAATAGTACTAGAACTAGGGGACACTCCATGAAACTAGCTGCCAGCAGATTTAAAACAAATAAGAGGAAGTACTTTTTCACTCAACGCATAAGTAACTTATGGAATTTGTGCCAGAGGATGTTGTCAAGGCCAGTAGTATAGCTGGTTTTAAAAAACGACTGGATAAGTTCTTGGATTGTAGGTCCATTAATGGCTGTTTACCAAGTAGCTTACTGAATGAACTTCTTACTGTTGGGAGCTGGGAGTGAACAACGGGGAATGGATTGCCTATTGTGACCATTGGTTCTTCTCCCATGAGATTGAGATTGGTCACTGTTGGAGGACAGGATGTTGGGCTTGATGGACCATTGGTCTGACTCAGTATGGCACTACTTATGTTTTTATCTCTCTTACAGTTACTCTTGCAGTCATGTCAGGTATTGTTTTAGCTGCATTTGTTATACTGCTCACTGGTGAACTTTAGCATATGATTTATATTGGTCATTTGCTTGTGGCACATACGTTTTTCATTTGTTTCTGTTTTGTTAAGAATTACCTTATAGCTTCCTCATAATTTTAGGCTCCGGTTAACTGTTACATTTATTATGTGTGTGAGCACAATAAATGCAACAATAAATTAGGAGCATACAATTATGATCGTATGACACATGATTGCAAGAGAAATCTCCAGGCAGAGATCATTGACCAAGGCCACATGTGTGGTCTCTGTGCTATACCCAGGATGAAAACAAAACTGAACTAGGTTCAGGAATATGATAACATCAGTATGAGCCAGGAGCTTTAGGACAGCCACCCATTCAATAAGAAATGCCCTACCACATCAGACCAATGGTCCATCAAGCCCACCATCCTATCTCTGACACTGGCCAAACTCAGTTGCTTTGGAGAAGTACCCAGCAGACCACAGTGATGGAATCCATTCCCTGTTGTTCACTTCTTCCCTAAAAAGGGAGGTTTAGGCTGCTTTTAGATGTGCACGGTGCACACACAACATAAAATCATGCTAGATGTAAAAACCCTGTGTTCAGGATTTAGGCCACTTTCAGACCTTCTCCCCCTGTGCATATTATGGCTGGGGGTGTGGGGGGGAATGTGCAGCCAGGATATGTGTGGGAATCAGCTGGTCTGAGCCCCCCCCCGGTGTAACTTTACCAGCAGCCACATTCAGGGATGCAGAGCAGGAAATCAAGTTCTGCATTCTTGTGCATGCCTGCTGGCAAAGCCATGCAGGGGGGCTTTCAGACCGACCAATCCCCATGCATATCCTGGTTGCACATTAGAGATGTGTGAACAGAATGGGGTTCGGATGTTCGGCTGTTCAGTTGTTTGGTTCGAAAACCAAGTTCAGGTCTGGTCGTTCGGTTCGGTTGAACGTTTGGTGGATTTTGGATCTGCTGCAAGGCTTGGGGTACTTCAGGGACTCCCAGGATTTCCCGTGGTGTCATGGCAGGCTGTCAGAGACTCAGCAGCAGCAGCAGCAGACACCGGGAAGGTTTGGTGCTTGGCACCCAGGGTTGCCCAGGCATTGCAAGCTTGGCTTGTATTCAACAGAACTAAAGAAGCTCTACTGCCAATTGGTCAAACCTTGCCTGGTGGTGAATCACGTAGACATCCAGTAGCAGAAATTGGATTGCTCGGCAGCAAAACCTTTGGCACAGACAGCTTAGGCGGCATTGGCAGCAGCAACGGAGATTGGATTACCCTGGCACAGAACCCATGGAACAGAAGAGATGGCAGCAGCAGGATTTCCCTGTGTGCAGCACCCATGGAGCCAGGATGATAGGATTTGCAAGGAAAGAGCTCCCAAAAAGCAACAGATGGCAGCACCAGGATTGCTTGGGCAGAGCACCCATGGACCAGCAGACAGCAGCAGCAGGATTATCAGGCCAGTGGTATGAGCGGCAGGCAGGCTGGGGCAGGGTTCGAGCTTTGCCTACAGGGTGGGCAGAGAGGCAGTGTGGAATGAGCAGAAGACAGGCAGACTGAGGCAGGCTTTGAGCTGTTCCCACAGGGCAGGTGGGCAATATGGAAGAATCTCAATATGGCTCCTTGACCAAACTTTAGGCCAGAGCTTATTGCTTTGCAAGAAAGGGACATGTCTTGACATATCCATCTCAGCTGGTTTGTTAAAGTTTCATGAGCTATTGTTAGCATGAATACTGAAGTTTCCTGTGTATGTGGGTTTTGTGGTTAGCTACATTTCCTGACAGATACCCCGCTGCACCCTTGTGCCCCCTTATCCCTAGTTCCGAGGAACTGAACTTGCTTTTGTCAGCAACCCAATTTCTACCTAGTAACAAGAGGTGTTTCCTGTCAGATATGGTTATCTAATACCAGCATGATTGAACCACATATGGTTGCTTGTTCGCCACTGTGTATATAAGGAAACTTTGTGCTGTAAGGCGTGGTCCATTGGTAGAAATACCAGTGTGTCCCACAGCTGTGTACCTGAATAAACCTGATGGAATGTTCCTGCTGCAGCCTCCTCTCATTTCAGCCTGAAAATCCATGACAGCAGGCATCGTGGCATGTGCATAAGGCAGGCAGACTGAGGCAGGCTTTGAGCTTTGCAACCTGGGTGAGCAGAAAGGCAGTGTGGCATGAGAGTCAGTAGGGAAGGCAGGGCACTCAGGTAGACTGGCAAAGACTATCTGACTGCCAATCAGATATGCTGGCAAAGACATTTTCGTTATTGTCAATATTGATACCGATACCAATTTCAAAGATTTTATTTTTGTTATTAATATTGGTATTGGTATCATTTGCAGTTCCATAGAAATAGAGTTAATGCACTCTGAAAAATTTGTTAATTTTTGAATTATGATAATAAATGAAAGTTTATTTTATTTATTTATTTATTTATTGAATTTATACCCCACCCCTCCTGAATCCAGCTCGGTTTAATAATGTAAAAATGTGAAAGTTTAGTTCTTGATAAAAACGAATAAAAGTATGTATGGTAAGGAATTAAGTACATATATTATATTTATGTTGATGCAGATAAAATACTAAATATTCCTCAAATTCTGATATAATTTCCATGTTTTTTGGCGTTTACATTTTGTTGCAATGTATGGAGTGGAATGTTTTTAAAATTGTAATTGTAATGAATTTGTATGTTTTGGGGAGATTAAGCAAGAGTCAAAATGATTTTGTGATGGTTTTGAAGAGGAAAATTTTTAGTTTTAAAAACTGTTGTGCATTTAAGGTTTTTTTAAACTGTAAAGTTTTTTGTTTTGGTAAATCTAACTAAGCTAACTCCTATAGCTATCTATCTATAGTAATGATCTATCTATCTATCTATCTATCTATCTATCTATCTATCTATCTATCTACACAGGGATGGGGGGGCACAGACAGCTCACAACAAACAACACAGGAAGGGGTACAAAACTGAAATGAAACCTAAATCAATTTAATCCTACCCTAAATAAATTCAAAAACAGGGGAAGGGAATCAGGGATGGAATATATACAGAGAGGAGGGAAGGATTCAATGGAGGGTAGGGAGAAAGAACACATGGAGGGTTAAAAAATAAAAATAACACCTACATCTATCTAATCAAATCTAAATAAATGAAACTAGGGAGGTAAATGTGTGAGATGGGTGAAATAGGAGGAGGATAGCAATGAATTAGGAATAGAATGGAACAGAAACTGCTGGGAGAGAGAGCCTTCTGAAAATGCCTGCTGTCAGGATCAGTGGCTAGCTCAGAAGGTGTTGGAAGGGGGGAGGGCAATGACTTTTTACCACAAGACCCATTGGCTCTATGCAGCCTAACCCCATGTCCCCTATGTCCAATCACAGACTGCAAAGCCAGTGGTCTGAGGAAAAAATGGATGGCTGCTACTCCAAGCCTCTAAACCCCTGGTGCCAAGAAGTCTGCTCCTCAGCTGCCCCCCTCTGGTCTTAAAGTCACAATTTTGCCACCCGAACTCATCCGAACTCACCCAAACAATACCGAACTATTCTGTCATTTTCAAGTTCAGATCAAGTTCAGTTGGGTCAGTTCAGGTTCAGGTTTGGTCATTCAATTTGTTCATCCAAATGGACCGAGTTCGTCCAAACTCCAAACATCCGAACCACGTTCACACATCCCTATTGCACATCCCCCCCCCCAGCCATAATATGCACGTGGTGTGTGTGTGTGTGTCTAAAACTGGCCTTAGACACAACATTTCATGCATTAAAGCCAATTGCACATTATTTTAAAGCAGCAAATTAAATACTTCAATGGTATTTAATTCATGGCTTTAAATGAATATGCTACCAGCTTTAACGCACAAAATGTTGCATGTAAATCCTGCACATTGGATTTTTTACTAGGGATGTGAGAACACCGGGGGGTTTGGCGTTCAGTCGAACCTGAAACCATTCAGTTTAGCCCATTCAGGCAGGGGGGGCCCTGTTTTCCCTCCCCCTTCCAGGTTGTGTGGGTGGAAGGGGCACCAGGCACCTGTGTGTGGAAGGGGCACCTCTCCCCCCCCCACCGAGACATGTAACATTTTTTTTGTTAACCTCCCCACCTCAGGGGTCACACTACCTGGTTGTACTGCGGCTCCAGCCCCAGGTCCAGCGGAAGCACGTCCGGAGGCGATGGCGCTCCAGAGCACTTCAGGCCACTACTAGGCCTTTAGGGATGTGTGAACAGAACCGAGTTTGGAAATTTGGTTCAGTTCAAAAATTGAGTTCGGTTCGGAAGTTCAGTTCAGTCAATAGAACTAGTCGAGTTTGGTCAAATTCTGAACTTCCAAACCAAGTTTTTAAATTCAAATCCAGTGTTTAGGGAAGGTTATTGAGTGGGCGGTCGCGATATAGCTCCAGGCACATCTAGATAGCATCGGTTTCCTGGACCCTTTTCAATTGGGGTTCCATCCCAGCTATGGCACTGAGACTGTGTTGGTGGCCTTGGTCGATGATCTCCGCTGGGAAATGGACGCAAGATGTTCTACATTTCTTATCCTGCTATATCTCTCGGACGCATTTGATACCATGGACCATGGGCTGCTGAGACGGCTATGTGACCTGGGGGGTCTGGATGGGACTGTTCTTGAATGGTTCCGCTCATTCTTCTCGGGGACAAGCCAGTGGGTGGTGTTGGGAGCTGAAACATCTTGCTCCCGCGCCTTCTCCTGCGGCATTCCGCAGGGTTTCATTCTGTATTAATTATTATTTAATGTATACATGTAGCCCTTGGAGGAGGTCGTGAGAGGGTTCAGGGTGCGATTTCACCAATATGCTGATGATAGTCAGCTGTACCTCTCTTTTTCAGCTGACCCAGACCCTGCTGTCTCATTGTTATCCCAGCGTTTGGAGGCCATGGCGGAGTGGATGTGGCAGAGCAGACTGAAGCTCAACCCTGATAAGATGGAGGTGATGGTGGTGGGGAAAGTGAAGGAGGTGTCGGCCCCCCTGATTGGGGGGGTTTGCCCTCCTATAGCTCAGCAGGTTTGGAATCTGGGGGTGATATTGGACTCTGATCTCTACCTGGATCGACAGGTGGAGGTGGTGACGAAGGCTCCCTTCCACCAGTTATATCTGGTACGGAGGCTGTGTCCATACATCTCTGGGCCGGACCTGGCCTCCATTGTCCATGCCTTCGTCACCTCGAGGCTGGACTACTGCAATGCACTCTACGTGGGCCTGCCCTTGTTCCAGGTTCAGAGGCTGCAGCTAGTGCAGAATGCGGTGGCCTGGCTCCTGATGGGGACGGGTCGTCGGAAGCATATAACACCTGTGCTCCGGACTCTGCACTGGTTGCCAATAGCATGCCAAGCCACATTCAAGGTATTGGTATTGATTTATAAGGCCCTTCACAGTCTTGGCCCATCGTACCTCAGGGACCGCCTCACCCGCCGTGCCCCAGAGCAGCTCCTTCGGTCTGCCTGGGGTGCCTTCTTGGAGGTCCCCCATGTTAAGCAAGGGGCCACAATGGAGAAGGCATTCTCGGTGGCCAGGCCGTGTCTTTGGAATTCCCTCCTGGAGGAAGCTCGCCTGGCCCCAAGCCTTTTAACATTCCGGCNGGTGAAATAGGAGGAGGATAGCAATGAATTAGGAATAGAATGGAACAGAAACTGCTGGGAGAGAGAGCCTTCTGAAAATGCCTGCTGTCAGGATCAGTGGCTAGCTCAGAAGGTGTTGGAAGGGGGGAGGGCAATGACTTTTTACCACAAGACCCATTGGCTCTATGCAGCCTAACCCCATGTCCCCTATGTCCAATCACAGACTGCAAAGCCAGTGGTCTGAGGAAAAAATGGATGGCTGCTACTCCAAGCCTCTAAACCCCTGGTGCCAAGAAGTCTGCTCCTCAGCTGCCCCCCTCTGGTCTTAAAGTCACAATTTTGCCACCCGAACTCATCCGAACTCACCCAAACAATACCGAACTATTCTGTCATTTTCAAGTTCAGATCAAGTTCAGTTGGGTCAGTTCAGGTTCAGGTTTGGTCATTCAATTTGTTCATCCAAATGGACCGAGTTCGTCCAAACTCCAAACATCCGAACCACGTTCACACATCCCTATTGCACATCCCCCCCCCCAGCCATAATATGCACGTGGTGTGTGTGTGTGTGTCTAAAACTGGCCTTAGACACAACATTTCATGCATTAAAGCCAATTGCACATTATTTTAAAGCAGCAAATTAAATACTTCAATGGTATTTAATTCATGGCTTTAAATGAATATGCTACCAGCTTTAACGCACAAAATGTTGCATGTAAATCCTGCACATTGGATTTTTTACTAGGGATGTGAGAACACCGGGGGGTTTGGCGTTCAGTCGAACCTGAAACCATTCAGTTTAGCCCATTCAGGCAGGGGGGGCCCTGTTTTCCCTCCCCCTTCCAGGTTGTGTGGGTGGAAGGGGCACCAGGCACCTGTGTGTGGAAGGGGCACCTCTCCCCCCCCCACCGAGACATGTAACATTTTTTTTGTTAACCTCCCCACCTCAGGGGTCACACTACCTGGTTGTACTGCGGCTCCAGCCCCAGGTCCAGCGGAAGCACGTCCGGAGGCGATGGCGCTCCAGAGCACTTCAGGCCACTACTAGGCCTTTAGGGATGTGTGAACAGAACCGAGTTTGGAAATTTGGTTCAGTTCAAAAATTGAGTTCGGTTCGGAAGTTCAGTTCAGTCAATAGAACTAGTCGAGTTTGGTCAAATTCTGAACTTCCAAACCAAGTTTTTAAATTCAAATCCAGTGTTTAGGGAAGGTTATTGAGTGGGCGGTCGCGATATAGCTCCAGGCACATCTAGATAGCATCGGTTTCCTGGACCCTTTTCAATTGGGGTTCCATCCCAGCTATGGCACTGAGACTGTGTTGGTGGCCTTGGTCGATGATCTCCGCTGGGAAATGGACGCAAGATGTTCTACATTTCTTATCCTGCTATATCTCTCGGACGCATTTGATACCATGGACCATGGGCTGCTGAGACGGCTATGTGACCTGGGGGGTCTGGATGGGACTGTTCTTGAATGGTTCCGCTCATTCTTCTCGGGGACAAGCCAGTGGGTGGTGTTGGGAGCTGAAACATCTTGCTCCCGCGCCTTCTCCTGCGGCATTCCGCAGGGTTTCATTCTGTATTAATTATTATTTAATGTATACATGTAGCCCTTGGAGGAGGTCGTGAGAGGGTTCAGGGTGCGATTTCACCAATATGCTGATGATAGTCAGCTGTACCTCTCTTTTTCAGCTGACCCAGACCCTGCTGTCTCATTGTTATCCCAGCGTTTGGAGGCCATGGCGGAGTGGATGTGGCAGAGCAGACTGAAGCTCAACCCTGATAAGATGGAGGTGATGGTGGTGGGGAAAGTGAAGGAGGTGTCGGCCCCCCTGATTGGGGGGGTTTGCCCTCCTATAGCTCAGCAGGTTTGGAATCTGGGGGTGATATTGGACTCTGATCTCTACCTGGATCGACAGGTGGAGGTGGTGACGAAGGCTCCCTTCCACCAGTTATATCTGGTACGGAGGCTGTGTCCATACATCTCTGGGCCGGACCTGGCCTCCATTGTCCATGCCTTCGTCACCTCGAGGCTGGACTACTGCAATGCACTCTACGTGGGCCTGCCCTTGTTCCAGGTTCAGAGGCTGCAGCTAGTGCAGAATGCGGTGGCCTGGCTCCTGATGGGGACGGGTCGTCGGAAGCATATAACACCTGTGCTCCGGACTCTGCACTGGTTGCCAATAGCATGCCAAGCCACATTCAAGGTATTGGTATTGATTTATAAGGCCCTTCACAGTCTTGGCCCATCGTACCTCAGGGACCGCCTCACCCGCCGTGCCCCAGAGCAGCTCCTTCGGTCTGCCTGGGGTGCCTTCTTGGAGGTCCCCCATGTTAAGCAAGGGGCCACAATGGAGAAGGCATTCTCGGTGGCCAGGCCGTGTCTTTGGAATTCCCTCCTGGAGGAAGCTCGCCTGGCCCCAAGCCTTTTAACATTCCGGCAGGCTTGTAAAACCTGGCTGTTTGCCCAGGTCTTTGGGGAGGGTGGGAGGGTGGTTAGGGTTTTTAGCTCCTCCCTACCCTTATTTTTATTTTTATTTATTTGTCCTAACCCTGTTTTTAAATTGTGTGCTGTTTTTAAAAAATTGTTTTATTTAATTGTTTTTATCGAATTGCACGTCACCCTGAGATGTCGTAGGCATATGTGGAGATGAAGAAATGCTTAAAATAAATAAATAATAATAAATATTAAGCTGTTTTTGGCCTTCCGAACTGGTTCGGATTTGACCAAACAGTTCAGTCGAATTCGAGTTCGATTTGAATGTTTGGTTCAGTCGACCGAACTAGTCAAGTTCGGTCCAAACTCCGAACTTCCAAACCGCGTTTGCACATCTCTGTAGGCCTTCCAGGTCAAACCAGAAGGCCTAGTAGTGGCATGAAGCACTCTGGAGCACCACCGCCGGACCCACTGCCGCTGCCGCTGCTGGACCCAGAGCCTGACCTACCTGGTGGTGCTGGCGGTCTGTCCCCGGGTCTGGCGGTGGCAGCGGCAGTGGCAGTGGATCCAGCAGCAGCAGCACTCCGGAGCACTTCAGGTTGCTACTAGGCCTTCTGGTTTGACCCAGAAGGCCTAGTAGTGGCCAGAAGTGCTCCAGGGCACTGCTCCCCGTGGACCCGGCGGTGGACCCGCCGCCAGCGGACTCGGTGCCGGAGCCCTGGCACCACCAGGTAAGGTGATCCCTGGGGGGTGCTTAAAAAAATGATGAGGCTGGGCAGGGTGGGGTGGGAGGTGCTCCCCAGTGCCCCTTCCACCCATGCAACCTGGAGGGGGGAGGGAGAACTGGGTTCCTCCCTGCCCCCCACGCCCCGCCCGAACCGATTTGGAACCCAAACTTTGTTTGGCCAGTTCGGGCGGGGGCGGTTCAGATTCAGGGTGTTTGCGAACGGTCCGAACACCTCAAATTCGGACCGAACCCAAACCCGAACTTCTGAACCACGTTCGCATATTCCTAATTTTTACGTGTTGTGAGGATAGGGATGCCTCACAACGGGGGAAGGGTAGGAGAGCCAGAAGGGGGGGTCTAATGATCTGTTCAGACGAGGGGTGCAACCACGAGGCGATGCCTGGAAAACTACCCTCAGGATCGTAAATGGCGTTTAGGCTCAAAAAGAGACCCCAGCCTGGATCATCACGGGGTATCTGGGTTAGCGCAAGCCTCAGGCCAGTTCCCTCAGCACAGATATTCCAGGTCCCAGGGACAGGGAAAGGAGCGTAAGGAATGGTGGTGCGGGAAGGGGAGTGAGAGTCCCTAGGGANGCGTAAGGAATGGTGGTGCGGGAAGGGGAGTGAGAGTCCCTAGGGATGAGGAAGGGGGTCAGGCTAGGACACTCACACCAGGGTTCCAGGAGCACCACCGTGTGAAAGGGATGGGTCAGGCTTACCTGATGCACTCTGGTCTCAGTTGCCCACGCACACACACTTGTTCCCAACACCAACACTCGTTCAGTGACACACTCTATAGTACTTCGAATCTGTTGCAAGTCACAATCACTAGGCACACAAAACGGGGGGCCGGTCTCCCAGGCAGACCACTGTTCACCAGCGGTGAAGGCTTGCAGAGCTCTGCCTAATATGAGGTCTGAGGGGGGCGGAGCTGGAGACGCTCTGATCGGCGCAGCGTCGCCACAGGGGGCGTGGCTGGTGTTGCAGCTGCAGGTGCTTTGGCTGGAGTGTTGCCAGAAGTGCCTGTGTCGGCAAGAGCCTTGCTTGCGGCACCCGGGCCACCTTTCTCCTGCTTCCTGACAGCCACGAGTTGTCCGTGTGGGGGCTCAGGATCGGTTTACGACGCTGAGCTCTTTGGGCCCCGAGGTTTGTGGAGCGGGCTGGGGGCGTGTCTTTGTGGTCGGGCAGGCCGGAGTCTGACAGCACCCCCCCTCCAAGTCCTTCGGAATGCTGTAGGATGGGACTTTAATGGGTAGTGAAGATGGAACAAGCAAAGGAGCCGCGGAGCGTGCACATCCTCCGCTTTTTCCCATGAGCAATCCATGGGTCCATAGCCCTCCCAATCAATGAGGTAATAGAGATGACCTCGGACTCGTCAGGAATCCAGGACTCGCTGAACCACATATTCCGGGTCGGTGTCCTGTGGGAGTGCGTTCGGGGAGCTACTGCTGCTTTTAAGAGGGACACATGAAAGGAGGGATGAATACAGAGTTGGGGAGGTAATCGGACGCGATAGGTAACATCGTTAATCTTGCGGAGAATTTGAAAGGGGTCCATATACCGATGATCCAATTTTGCTGACGGTCAGCGCGAGGCATAATGGCGGCGGTCAACCCAAACCCAATCTGTTGGTTGAAAGGACAGTGCGGGACGTCTATGGATGTTAGCTTGTGTTTGATAGCGTTGTCTCTCTGCCTGAAGGGTTTTCGTGGCAGCGGCTTGGGCTTGTTGTATTCGTTGGATCAAGGCGCCCGCAGCAGGGAGTGTTAACGACGGAAGCTCGGGTAGGCAAATGCGGGGGTGGTATCCATACATCACAAAAAAGGGGGACGTGCCAATGGATGCATGTAGGGTATTATTATAAATGAATTCTGCCGGGGGAGTAGTTCAAACCAATCATCTTGCAAATAGTCCGTATAGCAACGTAAATATTGTTCAATAGTTTGATTTGTTCTCTCAACTTGACCGTTGGCTTGCGGGTGGTATGCTGATGTGAAGTTGCTCTTGACCTTGAGACTGGTTAGCAGGGCCTTCCATACCCGGGATGTAAACTGTGTGCCCCTATCTGTAATAATTTCTTGTGGGATGCCATGAAGCCGGATAATGTGATGGAGAAACAAAAGGGCGGTTTGTTCTGCTGTCGGAAGTTTTGAACACGCTACAAAATGCCCCATCTTTGTAAAGTGGTCTACCACAACTAGGATAGTGTTACACCCGTGGGATGGGGGGAGCTCTACAATGAAGTCCATTCCTACCCGTTGCCAGGGCCCCTGCGGTTGGGGCATTAATTGGAGCAAGCCTTGAGGTCGTTGTCTGGGCACTTTAGTCCGTGCGCACATGTCACATTTCTCGACGTATTGTTTAACGTCTTGTCGTAAAGACGGCCACCAGAAGTGTCGTTGAACCAGATGCCAAGTGCGTTGGTAGCCTGGATGACCGGCAAGTGGGGCATCGTGATGTCCCCAAAGAAGCGCTGACCGGGCCTTCTGGGGTACGAAGATTTTCCCATGATGGTAATGAAGTCCTGTGGTAGGATCTAGGGTAATGTCGCCCTTTGCCATCTCTTGCGGGTTCGGGCTTTCCTTCAGTTGTCCCAGCGAGGGGAGCGTGGCGAGAAAAGCCTTCGGATTAAGGAGAAGGTCCCCGTAGTTTTCCGGGGGGGGCCCGTCCTCTGTACATCGAGACAGGGCATCCGCCAGTATATTCTGGTGGCCTGGGCGGTAAATAATCTGAAAATTAAAGCGAGAAAAGAATAGTGCCCAGCGCCCATGACGGGCATTGGTGATCCGAGCAGTCTGTAAGTACACTAAATTCCGGTGATCTGTGAGTACCACCACCGGGTGTTGGGCTCCTTCCAGGTACTGTCTCCATGTAGCGAATGCTTCCTTAATAGCGAGTAATTCACGATCGAAGATCATATAGTTCTTCTCAGCGCTTGAAAGCTGCCGGGAGTAGTAGGCACAGGGCATTAACGGATTGGTTCCCGTTTGCGCCTGGAGGAGTACAGCTCCCAGTGCTACACTTGAGGCATCCGTCTCAATAGTGAAGGGTTGTTCAAAACAAGGGTACTGCAAGATTGGGGCACAGGTAAAGGTTCCCTTGAGTCGTTCAAAGGCCAATTGTTGCTTGTGGCCCCATTGATAGGGTTCTCCTTTTCGAAGCAGACGTGTAAGGGGTTCTGTGAGGTGCGCATATTTCGGAATATACTGCCGGTAGTAGTTAGCTGTCCCCAAAAATCTTTGCAGCGCCTTCACGGAAGAGGGGGGGGTCCAGGTCATAATTGCGGCTACCGTCTCAGGGTCCATCTTGATACCCTGGGGGGAGATGATGAAACCAAGGAAGGTGATAGTCGTCTTGTGGAAGGTGCACTTTTCGAATTTGCAAAATAGTCGGTTATGCAACAATCGTTGGAGCACTTTCCACACATGTTGTATATGGGCTTCCATTGATGTGGAAAAAATAAGGATATCGTCTAGGTACGCCACTACAAAATCATCCAGCATATCTCGGAGTACATCATGAATAAGGTGCTGAAAGGTGGCCGGTGCATTTGCGAGACCAAAGGGTATTCATAATGCCCGTATCGTGTCCGGAAGGCCGTCTTCCATTCGTCTCCTGCGCGGATCCAGAGCAGGTTATAGGCCCCACGCAGATCGAGTTTCGTAAAAATGGTAGCGCCCTGCAGGCGATCCAAGAGTTCAGGTATCAGGGGAAGGGGATATCGATTTTTAATGGTAAGGGCATTGAGGCCCCGATAATCTATACAGGGGCATAGCCCCCCATCCTTCTTCGACACAAAAAATAACGGGGCCCCCACAGGGGAGGAGGAATGGCGAATGAACCCATTCTTCAGGTTGTCCTCAATATATTGCCTCAACGTTTGCAACTCCAGTTTTGACATGGCGTACAGCTGCCCATACGGGGGTTCCGCTCTTGGAACCAAGTCAATTGGACAGTCATAGGCCCGATGGGGCGGCAATCTTTCTGCTTTTTGTTTGTCAAATACCTCCCTGAGATCCACGTATGGGGCTGGAAGGGTATCGTCCGCTCCCGTCCAAGTTCCTCCGGCCAGGGGCAGTGTCCGGGGTGGGGGTTCAACCTGACATGTCGCGTGGCAATACGGGGTGCTGCAGCTTACCAGCTTTCGTTGCCAGTCAATCTGGGGGTTATGCTGCTGGAGCCACGGAAGGCCCAGGACCACGGGGAACATTGGTGTGGCCACAAGATCAAAGTGTAATTGTTCCCTGTGGTTTCCGTAGATCATAGTCATT
The DNA here is from genome assembly GCA_003113815.1 of Sphenodon punctatus. Lineage (NCBI taxonomy): Eukaryota > Metazoa > Chordata > Lepidosauria > Sphenodontia > Sphenodontidae > Sphenodon > Sphenodon punctatus. The sequence continues at coordinate 222,413 of QEPC01011583.1, read as the reverse complement.
TGTGTTGTTTGAAAGGTGACGGGCCCCGAAGTCAATGGAGATCCATCGATGGAGTGGATGATTTCTGGGGGCACTCGGGTTGTTTGGGAATACCCCATTGTTCCCCACAGTCTTTGTCCATGAAATTCCCGGGGGCTCCGGAGTCAATCATGGTCCAAACCACCCGGGCCCGCGGGGGCTGGAGGTGCAACACCACTGGGATCAGGACATGGGGCCCCTGGGGCCTCAGGGACTTGGCCAGCAACCCAACCTTGGGCAGGGGCGGTCGTTGCTCCTCGGGAATTCCCCCTATGGTTCCCGAGGCTTGGCTTTTTCCCCGGCCGGGTGGGCCTCCGGCTAACGCCGGGCAGTTCCGGGCAAAATGTGAGGAGTCCCCACAATAATAACATTGCCTCAGGGTACGATGGCTCTCTCATTCTGCTGTGGTTAGGGGTCCTCTGGCAACCCCCACCTGCATAGGTTCCGCCCCACCACTCTTTGGGGTTTCCACGCTAGTAGTGAACCCTGGGGGCCTCCTGGCTGTTAAAGGGCAGAATGTACCTTGTCGTTGCTCCCACCTACGTTCAGTTAGCCTCTGGTCTATCTGTACTGTCAGTTTAACCAAGCCCCCCCATGTCGCTGGACGGGGGCTAAGGGCTAATCGGTCCTTTAGCTCGTCATTGAGACCTTTATGAAACAATACACGGAGCGCATGGTCTGATCAGTTAAGTTCCACAGCCAACTGCTGAAAGGTCATAATATAATCAAGAAGAGGGCTTTTACCTTGTTTTGATCCCATAATGGCCATCTCGGCTTCTTGTACTCAATGGGGGTTATCAAACAGAAGAGCGAACTCTCGCAGGAACCCCTCGTAATCCTGGAGGAGGGGGCTCCCCTGGGTCAACAGGGGGGTAGCCCACTCTAAGGCAGTGCCCTCCAGGAGCCCAATAATGAATGCCACCTTCCTTTCATCTGTGGTTAGGTACGGGGCTGGATTGAAAAGGTCAATTTACAGAGGGTCACAAACCCGGCAAAACGGCGGTGATCCCCGGAAAATTTTACTATCACAGGGCCCTTAGGTTCTCGAGGTT
>QEPC01011583.1:179786-215793 GCA_003113815.1 Sphenodon punctatus | reverse complement strand
TCCATTCGCACAGCCGTACTCCAAAACAGGCTGGCTTTAGACTATGCCCTGCTTAAGTTGGGCCACGGCTGTGAAGAATTTGAAGGCATGTGTTGTTTTAACCTCACTGACAACACTAAGACCTATGAACAAGGGTTAAAGGAGCTTAGGGACCTGGTTGAGGGCATGAAACAAGAAACGAACCCTTGGGGACTCATGGTTTAGTGGCTGGGGCCTCCCTTCTTGGCTTTTGCACATGTTACAACCTGTCTTTATTGTGCTTGTAATTATTGTTATATGCCTGTGTGTTTGGAAATGCTTGTGGCTGATCATTGCAAAGAGTTGTTCCTCTAGCTCCCCTGAAAAGGTGACACAGATGGTCAGCATAAACCCCAGCCCAGCTTACGCCACTCTTACAGCCCCTCGGCGGCCCCCAGCCAAGGGAACCCTCAGAGGCCCATGGGGACTTAGGACTAGGTGGTGGTGATGCCCTTTAGGATGATCTAAAGGGGCATCAAAAGGGGGGACTTGAGGTGGAAAAATACAGAAAACCAGCTAGAACAGTTATAAAATGTGCCTATGTGTCAGCAAGAAGGAACATTACTGATAAGAATGAGAAGGATGGGCCTGGGAGTAGAATGGAATGCAGGGAGCAGATAATGTGAGCAACTAGGGGCATAACCAAATGTACTGTCTTAAATTAGAGAAACGGTCATGGTGAGTTGGCAAGTGGAAAAACCCAGCTATATAATTGTATATGCGCATGTGCGAAGCACGGTTTTGTATTTTTGTATAAAAGCTTGCTGAACTGTCCCAAGGGGGCAGCACTCCTCTGTGGTGTCTGCCCAACGCGTTGTACACTGAATAAACTCATGTTCATTACCCAGACTCTGTGTACAGCCTTGAATTGGTGAGCCCACCAGAACCCAGTGGATCTAGAGGAAAATCCACAACAATACTGTGGTGGGAGCTTTGGAGCAAAGTCTCTGGGGACTGGATACAGAGAACTTGTGACTTGACATTTAAAAGTGGTATTGTGAATCCTTGGTTAATCATCATCTTGTAACTGGAGCTGAGGACTAGAGTTATTGTTCCAAACAGAGTTGTTAGCCATGATGGTTTGAGTATGCTCTGGTAGTAAGGGGTTTCAAAACTGTGGGGTGTTTACATCTTGTGGGTTATCCAGGTCCCCCCTGGGTTAAAAGGCTTGGGGTACTGCACTGTGAAACTCAGGTCACGAGTGATGTCAGTGCAAATGTCTCTGGTGGAGGAAATTAAGCAAACTGAACAGCTTCAGCTGCTATCCAAAACTCATGCCTGAACTCAACCAAAGCTGACTTCCTTCTTCCCCCCCTGCAGGAAGTAATGTGCGGCAGGGCCCTCCTATAGCTGTAACTTTAGATAGTGCTATTGTCCAAGGGTCTTCCCTAGTGCAGGATGCTTCCTCTGCGGACCCTACTGAGCTCACCCCCCCTATATAGAACAGTATCTGGCATGCATCTACCTCAAGTTGGAGGATTTAGATGTCAGGCTTGAATTAGATCTGGACAAGAAGTTTAAGGAGCTGGAGGAGAAGATACTCCAATTAAATGAGTTATTGTTTGCCATGAAGGTTCTAGTAGGGGGTTTGTGGTTGGAGTTCAATAACTGGACAACTAAAATTTATTCTGGGGGGAAGGGAGAGGGGTTTGCATATAAGACAGATGTAAGTAGTCAAACGGAAGAGCCAGATAAGGAGCTAGTTAAGAGCACCTCTATTAAGGTACAGAATGCAACTCAGATGCTACCCTTGGTGAGGAATATCAGAGACGGGCCAGAGACCCCAAAGAGGGAAAGCTCAGGACAAATTTTGTGCACGGTTAAATATTTGGCTTCTGTCCCCCCCCCCTACTTTGAGAACCAGCAATGCTGCAGCCCCTAAGCAAGTTGTGAATCTGTCTTCACCTAAAATATGGCCCCAGGATACTAATCAGAGGTGGGCCCCTGCTCTGATGCTTCATCTCAACAAAAGGAAGAGGTATAGGTTCCTTTCGCATGGAAAGTTAGTTCCCCAAGCTTTAGCTGCTTTTTTCCAAATGCAGATGGGAATAGATATAGCTAAAACGGTTATTGTAGCAGCCAATCCTCTGATTGATAGAGGATGATTTGGTAGATGGGAGCTGGTTTTCCCAGATTCTAAATGGCAGAAAAGACTTTGGGGAAAGAAGGCTAAGTTAAGGAGGACAGGGATATTCCTAAGGAATATTGGAAAATACATTGGCCAGAAATATTATGTGCAGAAGTGGAAGTAATCCTTACCCTCTAGGAACCTGTAATTATGGAATTGGGGAGGAAGTGGGGTATTTGCCCGGTTGGAGGACCCTGAGTGTTAAGGGATCACCTGAATTTATGGATCTGAATGGTTTTTTAGAGGGAGGAACGAATTTGGAACTGTTGGAATCTCCACAATTGCAGAGTGCTGGGGAGGGTTGGGAAGAGGCCAGTAGCTTCGAGGCTCCCCTGTTAGGCCATATAGTACCTAATGGATCCCTTTCCCTGGATATAGGTGGAATTACCCATCCAAAGAGAGATCTTAACAGGTGTGGGAGTAGTGCTGTACTCAAAGGCCCTTCCCCAAAACTTAATTTGCCCCACTGACAACGATTTGCGGAAGCCTTCAACTGTCTCTCATGGAATATAGAAGGTGTGAAGCTGAAACTGATGGATAATGAATGGAGAGAATTTGTTGGAGATTTCCAAGTGATCTTCCTGCAGGAAACATGGTTGTCAGAGAGAGAAGCCTCTGCTTTCAATTTATTTATTTATTTATTTATTTTACAGATTTATATCCCGCCCCCTCCTGCAATGCAGCTCGGGGCGGCTAACAACAACAATAAAACATTAAAATTCATTTAAAATATAAATATAAAATACATCATATAAAACACATCATATAAAAACAGGGCTAGAAAACACATAAATAAATGGGCGGGGGATTAAAATCACCCCCCCCCCTCCCTCCCGAAGGCCTGGGCAAACAGCCAGGTCTTACAGTTCCGCCGAAATGTCAAAAGGCTTGGGGCCTTAAGCTATGAGGGGTACTTAAGCTATGCGGTCCCAGCAGTCTCTAGGTCAGGCAAAGGGCGTCCGTCGGGAGGAGTGCTTACTTTCATCTCTCTTCGAGTGCAAGTGGAAGTTCGGTTACTCCATTCAGGAATTGACCATTGTCTTGCACTGGAATTGAAATCCCGAAGCTGGGGTAATTACATTGTGATTAACCTCTATATCCCCCCAGTAGGATCCCCATATTATAACGCAGAATTATGGGTCCAACTAGATACCCTACTTGACAAAATTGCAGGCAACTTGGCCGGTTGCACCATATTGATTCTGGGAGATTTTAATGCCAGAGTGGCGGATGCTGATGACTTTCTATTGGATTCAGCCCAACGATCATCCCTTATGCTCCCGAATAGGAGATCTAGGGATAGTATCATGAATACGCATGGAAGATGTTTCCTTGATCTCCTGGTCACCCAGGGTTATATGATACTTAATGGCCGCACAGATTCGGACCCCCGGGGAGAATTTACCTATGACACTGTCTTGGGAGTGAGTGTGGTGGACTACGTTTGTGTCCACCACACCTGCTTCCAAGCAGTCCAGGACCTCTGGGTTATCCAGAGGCCAGAAGGGAGTCACTTACCAGTTGCTTTACAAATGAAGCCGGTGGGTGTGACCTATAAGACAGGGAGAGATAAATATACTCCGCCTGGTAGGATAACTATTATATTGAATATGGAAACCCAATTGGTGGTTGCATCCTCATTATTTTCTTCTGAAGGGCTCCAGATTAGGGCAAAACTTCTTAATATTGAAGGCTCTATAGCAGTATATGATACCTTAACAACCCTGCTGCATTCCTTTACCCCTTTTTTTGTCAAGAGCAATCTACAGAAAAGTTGGAGAAGAGGTGTTAAATATCTAGTATGGTATGATAAAGATTGTTGGATAATGAAAAGGATGTTGGGTAAAATTAGGAGGATTTGGAGTAATGACCGCTCAGAGATAAACTGGAGGCATTATATTTTCACTAGGCAGGCTTACCTTCAGTTATTAAGAAGTAAGAAAAGACAGAGGGCAAATCAAGTATGGGCAGAAGTGACCATAGCAGCAAAGCTAAAAGACTCTGCTAGGTTCTGGTGACTGATAAATAGCTGGTGTAATCCCAGACAAGCTGTCCAGGAAGCTTGGATAGAGGAGGATACTTGGGTTGAGTATTTTAAAAAGATGTTTCAAAAGAAAGAAGTTTCTAGTGTGCAACTGGCTGAATTTGAGGGGGAACTGTTTCAAGGGGAAAGCAGTACCCCTTTTTCCTCACTGGTTACTGAACAAGATGCTCTTCTGGCAGTTGATAAACTCCTTCTGCGGAAAGCTGCAGGGTTTGATGGACTTCCCCCAGAGCTGTTAAAGATCTTTGCTACTTGGTGGGCCCCTGTGTTAGTGAATCTCTTCACGCAGATAAACTGTTCAAAGCAGATCCGGCAGTCCTGGGCAAGGGCAGTTATAAGTCCCCATTTTTATGACCTGGAACCTAAAGGACCCTGCCTCTTATAGGCCTATCAGCCTTCTCCCAATTATGGGGAAATTGTATTCCAGAACCTTATTGACAGCTTTGGAACAATGGGTTTCAAACAAACAGAGGTTACATGAAGAGCAGGCAGGCTTTCGAGAAAATAAGTCAGCCCTACAGAATGTTTTTATACTTAACCATCTGATTGACAAATATGTAAATATAAGGCAGGGAAAGCTTTACCTTGCCTTCATAGATTTTGCCAAGGTATTTGACTCCATTAGTAGAGAATTGCTTTGGATTAAACTTAAAAAGATGGGAATTCCAGCAGACCTTTTGGACCTTATAGTCAAAGTACATGAAAGAACAGAGGCAGTCATGCAAATGGATAGTAGAGGCAGCTATACAAGAATTTTTCCTCTTTCGCAAGGAGTGACGCAGGGCTGTCTTCTTGCCCCTCTACTTTTTAATCTATAAGTTAATTACTTGGTCCCAGTTCTATCTCAGGAAAATTCTGCCCCTCCATGCATTAGGGATAGAGCAGTCACAATTTTGATGTATGCTGATGACATCATTCTTCTTTCTCAGACCCAACTAGGCCTGCAAAGATCTTTGGCAGCCCTGTCTAGTTACTTCCAGGGGAACCTGTTGACTGTTAATAGTAAGAAGTCAAAGGTTATGTGCTATGGAGCTGCTCGTCCCTAATGTAAATGGAGATTGGGAAATCAGGAGTTGGCATATACTAACAAATATAATTACCTGGGAGCAGTCTTTACTTCATCTAAGTCCTGGAAGGCACATAATGATGCCCAGATAATAAAAGCCCGGCAGATGGTGGGAGGAATCTTGAGACTTACGTATGTTACTGAGGTGTCAACAGTTAGTCAAACCTTGGAGGTTTTTCAGCTAAAGGTTATCCCTTACCTGTTATATGGAATTGAAGTAACAATCTCGGGATATAAGGAAAACCTGGAGCTACCTCAAAATTATTTTCTACGTGCTCTCTTGAGAGCCCCCAGGGCAACTCCTTTGCCAATAATGAGGGCCGAAACAGGATTTCTAACAGTGTATGCACAGGCAATAACCAGAGCCATAATGTTCTGGCGGAAGTTAGCAGCGGGTAATTCAGCACCGCTCCTGAAAGATTGCTATCTGGAAGAAAGGGACCATGAAGGCTCTATCCCCTACACCTGGCTGAAGTGCATTAAGATGCTGGCTGCTCAAATAAGCATAGCAGCAGAAGGAAATCTCCTCCCAGATGTTGGGCTGTCAAAATCTGAATTAAAAAGGAAGATCAAGGACTGGGCACAATCTAGTGATTTAAATCTACTTGCAAGAGTTAAGATTGCTCCACTTTATTCTAAAATTAAGACCGCGGTCATCCTGGAAACTTATTTAGAACAAATGCAGGATGCGAGGCTGAGGAGAATGTACACTCTCTTTCGCTTTGATCTCATTGAAACAGAGGAAGTGAAAGGCAGGAGGTTAGCAATTCCCAGAGCGGAGAGAATCTTCAGAAATTGTGGTGTGGTGGTTGAGACGCTCCTCCATCTTACTCTTGAATGTCCAACCTATGCCCTCCTTAGGGAGCTCTGGATTGATCCAATTTTTCAGGGTCTTACTTTGGGAAATACAGAGAAAATTGAAGTATTATTTACTCTTACTGAAACCTCACAGGTTAAACTATTGTCAATTTTTCTCTTGCTAGTAGAGAAGGCCAGGAGGCTCAGCCCCCAGCCCTCCCAGTGATTCTAATGATCTCCTGGTGTGTAAATTCCTCTGTACCTTTGTACCCAGATACAGATATGTTATTCAATTATTTGGTTTATATTGTTAATTGTTATTGTCTCTTTTGTATGTTGGTTTTAATTTGATATAGCATTTAGTGCTGACTCAATAAAGAATTGGATTGGATTGGAAATAAATTGTCTTCAGCCATTTGATAAAATTGCCCACAAAACCAATTTTTGCCAGTGTGGCTATCAGACATTCTCTTTCTATTGAATCGAAAGCTTTATGTCCATCCGCTGAGATGATTATCGATGGGATTTTTTTTTTCCTGAATGTAATTTTCCATATTAACCAGTCTCCTGATGTTGTCCATACCTACTCTATTGGGTATGAATCCCACCTCCTCAGGATGGAGGATTTCCGTTATTATGGCTGCTACTCTATTCACCAGTATTTTGGTGAAGACCTTACAATCTACATTGATCAGGGATATTGGCCTATAATTCTCACATATCTCTTTAGGTCTATCCTGCTTATGAATTAAGGTGACCCTTGCCTCATAAATTTCTCTGTCATATTCTGCTCTATGAGTATTCTGTTGTATAACTCTGGGTGATTTCAGACGTTACGTGGTCCCGATTCACCACAGTGGATTCCCAGAGGTAGCGAGCCGCCCAACCACCCCCCATGGTCCAGGAAGACCCTGAACAGATGTGATGGGAGCAGGACAACAGCAGGGAATCGGCTCAACAGACCACGGTCCAGGGCAGTGCAACAGACATGATGTCGATTCCCAGCCTTGGTTAAAACACTCAGAAGGCACCGGGGAGGGGCGGCAGGCAGACATGGCCATCTGAGGCAAAGGAAACCAAAAGTACCAAAAGGGAATGCCCGCACAAAGGAAACGGGAAGGGAGGGGGAGGAGGGAGAAGAGCCGCTGAGGTGGCACACACAGCAGGCACAGAGAGAATGAGGTCACAGTGGAACACACAGCACAAACACACGCCTGGGCCCATAAACACCCAAACGGGAAAGGAAGGGAAGGGGTGTCACAGCAGGACAACACACATGGCACAATGGGAACAGTGGGGAGGGAGGGGGTGCATGGACAGGGAGCAGGGGGGGGGAAATTGGCCCAGGGGCAGGACTGGACACGGGGAACGGCATCCAGAACCACCACAACAGCACAGTCAGCATGGGCACACCCAGAGCTACACAGCCAGTCCAAGAATGGGGGAATCCCGCATGGGCAGAGCACAGGCACAGGAGGAGGCCACACGGAATGGGGAGCAGCCCAGGAATGGTCCAGGAGGCAGACAGGCACCCCAAGCACTGGCGAGGGTGCGATGAATGGGATGGAGGAGAGCCGGAGCCATGCAGCTGGTTCAAATACACACACACACCCTGGTAGGATGCTGGGAGGTGCAGTCCAGGGGCCCCAGGTCCCCGCGGTCACAGAGTCACCCAAGGGGAGGCACGGGCACAGGAGGGATCGCAGGCAGATGAGGAAGGTCAGCAGCACCCCGGGGTGCTGGGTGCCATCTTGGAGATCAGGACACTGCCACCGGAGAAGGCAGCCATGGAGGGGAACACTGGTTACAGAGATGGATGGGGGGACCCGTGGAGGGAGCCCAGAGCCACAGGAGCTCACAGTGGGGCCAGCAACTGGGGCCCGGAAGGCACAGGGGGCCTCACAGCCAGCTGCAGGGGGCCACGAATGGGCCCGGGGCTGGGTGACCCACCAGGTGCACCAAGTGGGGCCACTAAAGCACATCCCGATGATATCCCAGTGCTGCCATGTGGTGGGCAACCAGGTAGTATGCCTCAAAGGGATCCTGCATGGCGAACCCCACCTGCACATTGTAATGGGACCACACACCAGTCAGCGCTGCCAGTTCCACACCGGTGGGCTCCAACAAGCCATAGTCAGCAGCTGGGGGCCACAAAGGTGACTGAGCTCCAAAAGCTGGTGATAGACCACCCTGCAGGACCACTGGTACCCACGGGCCCCATGAACACAGCCAAGGAAGGACACAGCCAGGGCGGGGTCCACCTCCATCAGACAGGCCTTTTAAGTGGCCAGGCTGCACACTGAGAGGGCAGACACAGTTTCCACAGCTGACCACCCCACATGCACGCACCGCATCTCCGGAATGCACCCATCGGGAAAGAGAAGCAGGCCAAGCATCTCTGCATGCAGCCAGCAATCCCGGGTGCTCGCCTCATAGCCAAAGTAGTGCAGCCCGGAGCTCAGACTCGCATAGGCACCTGTCAGTCTGTCCAGGCAGCTCAGGAGCAATTGCACAGCCGGGTAATGCCACAGGTCACACAGGACCATGGTCTCGCGGAGGATCCAGCTATGGGGAGTGCCGGGGGTGGAGGGGCCCACTGGCACTAAGGAAGCCATGCCAGCCATGGTCCAGCATGTGCCTGATACTAAAAGGAACACAAGAGTGGCCCCACAAACCCTGGAGGGATGGGAGGCGAAGCAGGGGAGCTCTAAGGCCAAGCAATAAGGCCACAGGCTGCAACATAGCCCGGCTAATGAGCAAGGCGTGGGCTGCAGACCCAGGACAGCTGTTGGCACCGAGCACACATACAGGACATTCTACACACCACTCAGGGCTTTGAGGACAACAGGCAGCCAAAACACAGACAGGGAGGAGGTGATGACAGCAGGAATGCAGCTGCAGGCCGCACACACCAAGGCGCAGGCTGGACCATGCACCAAGTCCCATGCAGGAACCGCAAGTGTGCGTAATGGGACGCCCACTGCTGCCCCACCCCTGTCACCCTGTGGAAGCCAGCCTATCTGGCTGAGGGGGGCAGAGGTGACCCGGGGCCACCTGGTTGGTAGGCAGGTCTCAAACAGGGGGTATGGTGACACGTGCCCCAACCTATAATGGGTGCGGCTCCAACCCGCCTGGGCCACCATTCACCATGAAGCTGGGCCGGTTGGGCACCTGCGGGATGCACCTAGCAGTCTGCGCTGAGTGGTACCACTCGCACACGGACCTCCTGTGTATCCAGACCACAGAGGTGCACCTGACCGCCTGGCTGCGGGTGAGCATGGCCTGGAGTGCTTCTAAAGCCCGGCAAGCCAACCACGGTCGCAGGTGCTCCCTGGACCGGCTCAGGGCCCAGCTGGTGGCTGGAACAACCAGTCAGGCCCTCATCTTTGCCCAGCAGCAGGCTGCAGTGTTCTGCGAGGCAGCCAGTCGGCTCCAGTGGAGACCATGGGTTGTGCTTCCCAGCTCGCTATGCCCATTGCCCGGTGCCTATGGGTCACAGAATGGGCACGAGGGTGGTGGGCAAGGGCGCTGGATCAGTGGGATGAGACTGCCTGGAGAGCGCACTTCCTGATGGACAGGCGCACCCTACTGCGACTCCCGGAGCTGTTAATGCCCTGGCTGGAGTGGCAGCGCACCCCCATGCAGACCCCCATTCCCATAGTCCAGCGGGTGGCCATCGGGGTCTGGGCACTAGCAACATTCAACTCCTGCCGGTCTGTCTCACAGTATTTCAGTGTCGGGGTGAGCACCATTGCCGCTATCCTGGGAGACATCTGCAAGGCAGTGGAGGGCGTGCTCCCGGACGGAGTGATCCAGATAGTGGACCAGGAGGCTGTGATGGCCCTCTTTGCGACTGGAAGGTTACCCAACTGCATGAATGCCATGGACAGCACCCACATCGAGATCCTCCACCCCTCAGAATATGTCAACAGACATGGGTACCACTCTCTGCAGCTGCAGGCAGTCATGGATCACCAGGGGCAGTTCATAGACATTTTCACGGGCCACTTAGGGTGCAGACATGATGCCCGGATCATGACCATCTCTCCCTTTTATGCCCGGATGTACCGTGGGGACTTTGCGGATATGGGGATGACCCAGATCAAGGGGGTGCTCATGCCCCCTGCATTCTGTGGGACCTGGCCTACCCACGCACCCGGTGGTTGATGAAGTCATACCCGGTTGGCAGGAACCCTGTGGAGGCACTGTACAATACCCACCTGTGTGCAAGCAGGATCGTGGTTGAGAGGGCCTTCGGGACCCTCAAGCAGTGCTGGAGGAGTCTCGCTGGCCACCTGGACTACATGGTGGAGACCTCAGCCCTGGTGATTGTAGCCTGCTGTGTGCTGCACAATGTGTGCGAGACCGATGGGGCTTCCCTCAATTACCCCGTGCCCCGATACCCTCCCAGCCCCGTGCCTCTCTATGTGAACGCAGAGAACCTGCGGGAGTACTGGTACACAAAGTGCATCCGTGCAGCCCTGGTCAAGCGAATTAGCCAGGAGGCCAAGGTGTGAGGGTGCACACCCCAGTCTCCACCACCCCGGGGCCCCAACCAGCACCCTAGATGCGCCCCTCAATCCCCTCCAACCCCAATCCTGGGCCCATGAACAGAACCACGGAGGCGATTGTGGTGCCCGTACATTTTTGTGACCACCAGCTACAGGTGTCCCCACCACCACCACCACCACCACCACCACCACCACCCACCTCCTGGTGCCATGTCCTCCCCTCTCAGGCCGCCCTCCCCCTCCCCCTTCCCCTTCCCTCCATCCCCCAAATCCTCCACATCTCCAGGGTCTCCCCCTCAGCCTCCCTGTGGGCACTGTGGAGCTCTGGGATCTCCCCTCCCCCCTGCTGTCCATGTCCCCAACAGTGTCCTGGGAGGCCTCGGTGTCCTGAGGGGCAGGTGGTGGTGGGAGGGAGGGTGGCCCCTGGGCCAGAGGGGCCCCCCCTGCAGCTGCTCCCTCCGGAGGCTTAAAGGGACCAGTAGGTGGATGCGTGGGCCCAGCAGCCGTGCCGTGGCTGGGGCAGTTGGGGAGGTGGTGGGTATGCAGAGGGGCCCAATATCGGGGCCATGGCAGGCAGGTTGCCCAGCGGTGCGGCTGCCATCACGTACGCGCTCATGGTCCCCATGTACAGGAGCAGTGAGGTACCGATGTTGTGGGAGCGGTCCATCTCGGCCGAATGCTCCCTCACCATCCTGTCGATGGCCAGTTCCAGCCGCCCAAACGCCTCCACCCGCCTGCTGTGCTTCAGGTTCTCCCGCTTTCATTCCAGTCTCACCTCCGCATGGAGCCTCCAGTCCCTTGCCTCCACTTGTTCCTTTCCATGGCCGCCTCCATCTGATTGATGGCCGCGATCTTCCACTCACCCTGTTTCGTGGTTGAGAGGACTATGTCCTCTGCCTGTTCCTCCCTCTGGCACCATACCCATGCCCAGTGCTCCCTCATTCGTTGCACCATGGGCATGTGGCCGGCCCTCCCCCGGTGTTTCCCTGTGCCCAGGCCCCCCCTCCCCCACACCGCATGCCCCGAGTCCTCTGCCCGGCCTCCTCCATTTCCCTCTCCCCCCACTTGCTGAGTTGCCTCACCTGGGACCTCAGGCTGCTCACAGGGCTGCTCTCCACCATCCTCCTTGCCCGCCTGTCACAGGCGGGCATGCCGCCGACATGCCGTGCCGTGCCCTGTGAGGATATGGGAGGGGTTGGGTGGGGGTGGACTGAACATGTCCCTCAGCACCCCCCCGGGCCTGCTTCCCATGGTCTGGGGTGCCCAGGGTTGCTGGGAGCAGTCCTGTGCCCAGTGTGCCCCGCTACCCCCTAGGCCCATCCCTCCCAGTCCATCTCTCCTCCCACCCGCATGCTTACCCTCGATGTCGGTCTCAGAGCTGTCTGAGGCCGGTCCCTCGATGTTACTGGGGTTCCCCTTTGTCCACTGGCATGGACCCTCCTGGTCCCGGTCCTCCTCCTGCTCCTCCTCCTGTCCTCCGCCCATCTCCTCCAGGGGCTCGGGCTCCTGGGCCCGTTTCTGTGTCTGTGGGTCATAAGGAGGGGGATGGTTGGTTTCCAGGTTCCCTCATCCCCACGGCCCTCCCCCTGTGCCCCCACCTGCCATCCTGCCCACCCCCCCTTGGTGCCCCTGTGCCCTTCCCCCCCCTTCGGTCTCCTTACCCATTTCCAGAGTGCCTCGTCCCCCATGTCATCTCCGGGGCGGTCTGTCCCGCCTGCTGCTGCTGCTGCTGCTCTCCCCCCACCGCCTTCATGTGCAGCATGATCTCCTCCTCCACCTGCACCTCCTCCTCCTCCTCCCTTGCTCTCTTGCCCTCTGCCCTCCTCTCCCTTCTGTCTCGCTCCATCCCGTCATGTTCCCCTGCTGATTTGTGTCCTTTAACTCTCCCTCCCTGGCCTGTGTTGTTGCTTGTTGCCTGGCAGTGATGCTGCATGCTTTGTCCCTGGCTGGGAAACATTTTGCTTGATTCCGGCCAGTGGTTGCCGTTCAGACGTTACTTTTTGTTGTTTCCGGGCAGGAATTGCTTTGACCACGCTTTCAGAGATGGTCTGGGCTGGAGCTCTGGAAGGGTGGTTAGTTTTGTCCCCTGCTGGGGATTGTCTTTGGTGAACATCTGGCGGTCGCCGAACAGACGTTAAGGGCCCTTTGGCCCCACCACGGGGTTGAGTGTGGTTCACTGTGGTTGACCGTGATCTCATAACATCTGAAATCACCCTCTGTTAAATGTGGTGTTAGTATGTCAGCGTATGTTTGATAAAATTCAGTGGGATAGCCATCAGGTCCACCTGCTTTGTTTTTTGCTGGGGATTTTATCGTTTCCCGCGCTTCTTCTGCTGTTATTGGAGCATTTAAGAAACTGTGTTGGTTGGCGTTTATCTTGGGAATATTATATTTTTCTAAACAAAAATTTATTTTTGTAGGGTCTGGTCTCTTTGAGGAATACAACTTGGAGTAAAAATCCAAGAAGGCAGACTGAATATCTTCTGTTTTTGTATATTTCTGGTCATTTACTTGTATTTCTGTAATAATGGTGTTTTTTCTCTGCTTTTTTACTAAGTTAGCTAGTGCTTTGCCGGTTTATTTCCATTTTCAAAATAAAAGCCTTTTATAAATTTAAACTGTTTCATTGTGTTTTCTACTTCATGTGTATTTATTAGTGTTTTCACTCTAGCCAGTTCACTTTGCAATGTCAGGGTGGGGTTGTTCTTGTTAAGGTATTACAATTTTTAAAGTTGTTTATAGAGCTCTGTTGTGTAAGCACTTGTTTCTTTTGAGAGCTCATTAATATACATGCCCCTCTAATGGTGGCCTTGGCTGCTTCCCATAGTGTTTGCACTGATGTGACCGAATTGTTCTTTAATTCGAAATATTACTTTATCTGTTCAGTCAAGATCTCTTCATATTCTTTGTTTTTAAGTAATGCTTTGTCTAAGCGCCAGGTTTGTAGTCCCTTGGGACTTTGGGCTCCCCAAGCCAAAGTAGTGAGTATTGCATGGTGGTCTGATAATACTACTGGGCATATCTGACTATTTATGCAGTTATTCATTAGTTGTTTGTCTAACCATATATGGTCTATCCTTGTGGATGTATTATGGACATGAGGGTAGAATGTAAACTCTCTAACTTTAGGATTCTAGTATCTCCATGCGTCTATCCAGTTATTCGTGACCAGTGTGTTGTATACTTTTTCCTGCCATTGCTTTAATTTAACCTTACATGAGTGATCTAAGCAAGATAAGGGTGTATTGAAATCTCCCTGTATGATCACCGGTCCATACGTGTGATCGGTGATTTTTTTAATTGCCTCCTGCAAGAACTCCCCTGTAGTTTCATTGGGGGCATACAGATTTACTAATGAATTTTTTCTGCCTCCAATTTTCCGTTTACCATTAGGAACCATCCCTCCTTGTCTGTTATTGTCTTTTTATGCACAAAATTCCATTTTGACGTTATCCCTATCAAAACCCCAGCCTTTTTTTCCTCCCGTTGATGCAGTGAAAATGTACTTAAATTTTTTATGTTAGAACCTAAATATGTCTCCCTTCTTCAAATGTGTTTCCTGTAAGTAAAAAATGTCAGCACCATTTTGTATAAGTACATTTTTAACTCTTCTCCTCTTAATGGGTGCATTCAGGCCCTTTACATTCAGAGTAATTATTTGTAAGCTATCCATATTTTTTGAGATTGATGTCCCTTCCTTTTGTTATTTCTTTTTTTGTTTATATTTCATATCCTTTTTACCTGCCCCAGATATTTGTCTGGTAACTAGTCAAAATCTTCCAGATCAAACAAAACTTAACACTTCTGTCAACATGACAGCTTAACTCTGTAACCTTTATGTCTCTTCTCTCCATATTTTCCTCATGGGTCTCCCCATTCATTTACTTGTTGAAGAACAGAGCTGTGTGTGGCTTTTAGTCTCACCATTCAGATATTACAATGCTCTTTCAATACAGCTTTTCTCTAGAGCTCGCAAAGCCTGTTTCATTACAGGGCTTGTCTCGCCACCCCTTTTCTCTACAATAATAGCCCTCCCATTATACATTATGATTGACAATTAAATTATGCAGCTAAACTTTACTTTCCTGCTTCCTTTCTTCCAGATTCCTTTCTTTTTCTCCAGCTGATGATTCCTCTTAATCATTGTCCTCATGGTGTTGTCTGTTGGTACGTAGGAGGAAAATCTCTAGT
This sequence comes from Sphenodon punctatus, assembly GCA_003113815.1. Taxonomy (NCBI): domain Eukaryota; kingdom Metazoa; phylum Chordata; class Lepidosauria; order Sphenodontia; family Sphenodontidae; genus Sphenodon; species Sphenodon punctatus. Next base: position 201,037 of record QEPC01011583.1, on the reverse strand, counting down.
TCCTCCATTTCAGAAAATATCTTTCTTTTGCTTCTCTGTGTTATCACTAAATTTGCTGGGGCCCATACTTGGGGTTGCAGTCCTTCCTCAGCGAGTGTGCCCATGTATTTTATCTAATTTCGTCTTTTGCGCATTGTTTCCTGTGAATAGTCTGGGAAAATCTTTACCTTTTCTTTGTTGAATTCCATATCCTTCTTTTTTGCCCGGCTAGTTTTCAAATGTCCTCCTCGTCTTGTAAATAAGTAAGTTTAAATATTATAGTGCATGGGGGCTTAGCATTATTCATGGGAGGGCAACCAGTTCTGTGTGCTGTGTCTATTTTGGGCTTGTGTAGCCTGGGTTCTTCTGGAAAGATTGCCTCCAATCTTCCCATATTAGTTTTCTCATTCCCCTAGTTTCAAGACCTTTTCTGATTCCCACAATTCTAAGGTTTGAGCTCCTTAATCTGTTCTCTAGAGGAGGAGGAGGAGGAGGAGGAGGAGGCGGCACAAATGGAGGAGGAGGTGGTCATGCTGCACCTGGAGGCAGTGGAGGGGCAGCAGCAGCAGAAGCAGCAGCAGCATCTGGGACAGACCAACCCAGAGCCTGCTACCAGCCCAGGGGACGAGGCACCCTGGAAATGGGTAAGGGGACTGAAGGGGGGGCAGCAGCACAGGGGCACCAGGGTGGGTGGGTGGGCCAGTGGGGGGGAAGGAGGAGGGACTCTGGGCTGTGGCAACCTGGTAACCATATCCCCCCTTATGACCCGCAGACACGGAAATGGCCCCGGGAGCCTGAACCCCTGGAGGAGAGGAACAGAGGGCATGCGGAGGAGCAGGAGGAGGCCCTCTGGGTCACGGTCTTCCCTCTCCTCCTGGTCCTGCTCCCTGAGGGCACAGGGAAACCCAGGACTTTATTCAGATCTGGGGGAACCTGGAGCACCAGCTGGAGCTGGTTGTCAACCAAAGCAATGAGCACATCTTCAAGGAGATTGTGCGGGAAATGGAGGCGGCAGGGCATCACAGGACAGTAGCCCAGTGCCGGTCGAAGGCTAAGGAGCTGAAGAGGGGGTACAAGGCCATTAAAGACAACAACCAGTGGCCCGGCCACGGAGCCCAGTCTGCCCCATACTATGATGCCCAGGACCACATCCTACACATGAAGGGGTCCATAGTTGCCCCGCACCTCGTGGGGAGCACCATGGTCCAGGGCAGGGAATGGGCCAAGGTACCCCCTCCCATCACCGCCCCTATCAAAGACACCAGCTCCAGGAGCCCCGCCCCCAAGACAAATTCCCCGGGACCTCAGAGACCAGCAGTCCCCCCTTGAGTGCCAGCCCTGGGAGCCCCCAGCTGATGTCCATAGTGGGAGGATCCGAGGCCAGCACCCTGGTCACCATCAGCCAGTGGACACAGAGGGATCTTAGCCACACTGAGGAGTTGGCCTAGAGGGTAAGCAGGCGGGTGGCATGGAAGATGGACTGGGGGGAGGCCTGATGAGGGGAGGGGGCACATAGGCCATGGGCCTGCCCTCAGCAACCCACCTACACCCTGGACCCCAAAGAAGGGGTCCAGGGGTCACTGGGTGGGACAGACCACAGACCGCCAAAGACCCCTCCCCATTCCCGCATAGGTCACGGCATGCCCCAGCACCTGTGACAGCCTGTCAAGGGGGATGGAGGCAAACAGCCCCAGGAGCATCCAGAGACCCCAGGTGAGGCAACACGACAAGGGGGGAACAGGGAGCCAAGGTGGGGATACAGGACCCTGGGTTGGGGGCAGCCGGGGAGGGCACCAGCTGCCCTCCCAAAGGGGGGGCAGGGCCCCCATACATGACACGGGAGGGGGGAGGGCATCTGGGGTGGCTAACCATTCCCTACCATGCACCCCTACAGAGCGACCCACCGGGGACCAGCAAGGCGGTCACGTGCCTCCGGCCAAGCAGATGAGGGAGCACCGAGCACGGGTACAGCACCGGCCCCTCAGCACCCCCACCAGCCCCTCGGCACCCCCACCGCCTCCACCACCACCCCAGCCACCGACTCGCTCACTGGGGCCATGCTTTCACCTACCAGTCCCTGTAGGCCTCCGGAGGGAGCTGCCAGTCAAGGGGTCCCCTCTGGCCCCGGCCTCACCCTCCCACCACTGCTGGACCCTCAGGAGACCAAGGCCTCCCAGGACACTCTTGGGGACACAGACAGCAGGTGGGGAGCCCCACCACCTCCACCACCACCCCAGCCACCGACTCGCTCACTGGGGCCATGCTTTCACCTACCAGTCCCTGTAGGCCTCCGGAGGGAGCTGCCAGTCAAGGGGTCCCCTCTGGCCCCGGCCTCACCCTCCCACCACTGCTGGACCCTCAGGAGACCAAGGCCTCCCAGGACACTCTTGGGGACACAGACAGCAGGTGGGGAGCTCCCAGAGCTCCACGGTGCCCATCGGGCGGCCGTGATGGAGGCTCCAGAGACAGGGGGGACAGGGGGAAGAGGGAGGGAAGCCTGAGTGGGGGTATCACTGGGAGGTTGGGAGTGGGCGAGGTGGTGGGAGCACTTGTAGAAGGGTGAAACAATAAAAGCACGGGCATGACAGTCAGCTTCGTGTGTCTGTTTGTGGGCCCAGGGTTGGGAGTGCATAGATGAGATGGGGTGCAGCCAGGGTGCTGATGGGGGCCCCGGAGTGGTGGTGGGGGAATGTGCAGCCTCAGCCCTCGCCTGCCCGGCTGATCAACCTGGCCAGGGCGGCATGGATGCACTTTGTGTATCGGTACTCCCATGGGTTCTCAGCATTCACAAAGAGAGACACGGGCTGGGAGGGTGCCGGGGCACGGGGTAGTCGAGGGCACCCCCCTCGGTCTCGCACACATTGTGCAGCACACAGTAGGCTCCTATCATGTTCTCCACCGTGTAGTCCAGGCGGCCCGCGAGGCTCCTCCTGCTTGAGGTCCCCGAAGGCCGTCTCGACCACGATCCTGCTTGCACACAGGCGTGTATTGAAGAGCGCCTCTGCAGGGTTCCTGGTGACTGGGTATGCCTTCATCAGCCAGCGGGTAAGTGGGTAGTCTGGGTCCCAAAGGATGCAGGGGGGCATCATCACCGCCTCGATCTGGGTCATCCCCATGTCCGCGAAGTCTCTGCGGTACATCCGGGCATAGAAGGGCAAGATGGTCATGATCCTGGTATCGTGGCTGCACCCAGAGTGGCCCGTGTAAATGTCTATGAACTGACCCTGGTGGTCCATGACCACCTGCAGCTGCAGGGAGTGGTACCCGTGTCTGTTGACATATTCTGAGGCCTCCCCAGCAGATGGGTGCAGGATCTTCATGTGGGTGCCGTCCATGGTGCCCATGCAGTTGGGGAATCCCCCAGTCATGAAGCCAGCCATCACGGCCTCCTGGTCCACCAGCTGGATCACTCGGTCCAGGAGCACACCCTTCACCGCCTCGCAGACATCCCACAGGATCCCAATGATGGTGCTCACCCCAATGCCAAAGTGCTGCGAGACAGAGCGGCAGGAGTTGGGTGTTGCAAGGGCCCAGACCCCGATAGTCACCCGCTGGAACATGGGTATGGGGGCCCGCATGGGGGTGCCATGCGCTCCATCCAGGGCGTTAACAGCTCCGCGAGTCACAGGAGGACGCGCATGTCCATCCAAAAGTGTGCTCTCCAGGTGGCCTCATCCCATTGGGCTAGTGCCCTAGCCCACCAACCCTGTGCCCACTCCGTGACCCATACCCACCAGTCAATGGGCATTGCGAGCAGGGCAGCACGCCCCATGGTCTCCCTCCACCACTGGAGCCAGCCGCCCACCTCGTGAAGTGCAGCAGCCTGGCCCCGGGCACGAAAGAGGGCCTGTTGGGCCGCCTCAGACCCCTGCTGGGCCCTGAGGCAGGCCAAGGAGTGCATGTATCCGTGGTGGTCTCTCCGGGTTCTGGCAGCACTCCTGGTCATGCATACGTGCAGCCGAGCGTCCAGGTGTACCTTTGTGGTCTGGATGTGCAGGAGGTCTGTGTGAGAGCAGAACCACTCTGCGCACATGGCTAGGTGCATCCCGCAGGTGCCCAACCGGCCCAGCTCCATGGTGACTGGTGTCCCGGGTGGTTTGGGACCACACCTGTTGTAGGTTGGGCCCTGTGTGACCCCGCCCCTTGGTCACGCCCTGCCAACTGGGCTTGGGGCCCCAGGTCACACTGGCCAGCCCCTAGGCTGGCAGGCATGGCTCCTGCAGGGAGAGCAGAGTGGGGAGGCCACAGGCAACCCAATGCATGCACATGCCTTCCCTGAAGGGGCCATGGCGCTTGGTCCTGCCCTCAGCAGGGCGTGTGCAGGCAGCATTTGCATTCCTGCTGTCATCACTCCCCACCTCCCGGTGTCGGCTGCCTGTTGTCCTTGGGGCTCCGCTTAGTGTGCAGGCTGTTCTGTCTGTGTGCTCTGTTCCAGCTGCTGTGCTGGGTACGCACCCCACGCCTCGCTCTGTAGTGGTACAATGTTGCAGCCTGTGCCCTTATCGCTTGGCCTTGGAGCTCCCCTGCTTCCCCTCCCATCCTTCCAGGGATTGTGGGGTTCTCCTTTCCTTGCACTTTGTATCTGCCTCTTGCTGGACCATGGATGGCTGCTGTTCATAGGGCTCCCGGGCTGCAGCACCCCCGGGGCCCCCCATAGCTGGACCTTCCATGACACCTTGGCCCTGTGTGACCTGTGGCATTCCCCGGCTGTGCAATTTCTTTTGAGCTGCCCGGACAGCCTCACAGGTGCCTATGAGAGTATGAGCTCTGGGCTGCGGTACTATAGCTATGTGGTGAGTGCCTGTGACTGTCGGCTGCATGCTGAGATGCTAGGCCTGTGTCCCTTTCCTGACGGGCGCATCCCAGAGATCAGGTGCTCGCATGTGGGGGAGATGTCAGCGTTGGCTGGTGTGTGGTTCAGATCCGATGTGCAGGTGCGGCTCGCTGCTCAGGATCCCTTCAAGGAATACTACCTGGTCACCCACCACATGTCTGCGCTGGGGTACCATCAGGGCATGCTTCAGTGGCCCCACTTCATGCACCTGGTGGACCACCTGGCCCCGGGCCTCTTCGTGGCCCCCTGAAGCTGGCTGTGAGGCCCCCCTTTTCTTCCGGACCCTGGATACTGGCCCAGCTGTGGCCTCCCGACTCCATCTCAGTGCCACGAGTCGCTGCCGCGAGTCGCTGCCCACTCCCTCCATGATGTCCCTGGCTCGGTGCTGTGCTGGCTGGTGCCTGGGGTCCTGCTGCCCCTACCTGTGGCTCTGTGCCCCCTCTGTGGGCCCCCCTGTCTGCCTCTGCGACTGGTGTTCTACTCCGTGGTTGTCATCTCCTGTGGCTGTATCCTGCATGCTGAGGTGGCTCCCGGCACCCCGTGTGCTGCTGTCCTTCCTGGTTCGGCCTCGATCCCTCCTGTGCCCATGCCCCCTACCCCCTTGGGTGCCTCTGTGACTGATGGGTGCTGGGGCCCCTGGACTGCACCTCCCGGCATCCTCCTGGAGGTGGGACAGCTTGTGGAAGGGCTTCTCTGTTCTTTGGCCCCAGCTCACCTCTATCCCATCCATCACCCCCTGGCTGGCGCATGGGCTCACTGACAGTCTCCTGGACCATTCCTAGGCCACTCCCTGGACTGTGTGGTCTCCCCCTGTGCCTGTGCTGTGCCCCTGTAAGGTCTCCCCGTTCTGGGACTGGCAGTGTAGCTGTGGGGGTGCCCGTGCAGGCTGTGCTGTTGTGGAGTTCTGGTTGCCATTCCGGTTATCCTGCCCTGGCCCCAGGGCTGATTTCCTCCCCTCCCCCCATCTCTGCCCCCCCTTTCCCCCTGTGCCCATTATGCTGTGTGTGTTGTCTGTCCTGCTGTGTCCCCCCATCCCTTCCTTTCCCATGTGGGGGTATGTGCGCCCGGGCGTGTGTCTGTGCTGTGTGTTCCACTGTGACCTTGTTCGTATTCCCTGTGCCTTTTGTGTGTGCTGCCTCGGCGGCTCTTCTCCCTCTTCCCCCTCCTTCCCATTTCCCTTGTGTGGGCATTCCCTGTAGGTGCTATTGGCTTTGTTTGCCCTCAGCCAGCCATGTCTGTGTCCCGCCCCTCCCCGGTGCCTTACGGGTGTTTTGACCATGGCCTGGGATCGGCATCATGCCTGTTGCACTGCCCCTGGCCGTGGTCCCGGTCCCGTCACAACTGTTTGGAGCCTTTCTTGACTGCGGTGTGAGAGTGTGTGTGTGTGTGTGTGTGTGTGTGTGTGTGTGTGTGGTTAGACAGGTTGCCACAACTGGAAATCCACTGTGATGATTCGGGTGCCCGTAACATTTGAAATCACCCTAAGTATGGTGATTACCTCTCCTCTTGCAGTTGCAGACTCTAGAGACTCTGTTTTTGTGGCGTGGGATGCTTTTCTTCTAGCATTATCTCTGCAATCTCTGCCTGCTTCCAGTGATGGCCTCAGGGCCCAGAACGAGTAGTACTTAGTAATCACACTTTTTTTGGTTGTTTGAGTACTTCACACCTTTTGTTAGTCATTAGTTTGAGCTTTCCCTTTGTTTTGATCTCTTTGTCACCACTGTTTAGCATATTTGGGAGGGTTTTCTTTTAGGCTTTGTCGGAGCTCCAGCTCCCCATGGCTAGGCCTGTCGGCGCATGCCCAGTTCTCCCCACGTAGCATGATGTTAGGCTGCATGTGCACTGCACACATCTAAAAGTAGCCTTAGAAACAGGCGGTTAGCTGGGGAGTCAACGTCCAGAGATGGGTTTTTGAGCAGGGGCTGGATATGACTGTAGTTTTAAGGTTTTTCAACAACCTACTCTCCCCAAGTAAGGCATTGACAACGGCATTGACAACCCCAGCGAGCAATGGTCCCAACTTCTCCCAGCCAGGACAGGCAAGTATCTAATTCACAGCCAGTTGCTTGCATTGTTCCAAGCACATTCTCCACAAAAGGGTCTTATCTCTTTTTATTGTATTTATTGTCTTTGCAACCCCCCCACCTTTTTAATATCTTTTTATATATTTTTATTTGTTTTAACTTATGTAAGCCACCCCGAGTTTCCGTGAGGCTGGATGGGGCGGGGTATAAATCATCAAATAAATAAATAAGTAAATAAATAAATAAATTACACTAACTGAAACCGATCCAAGCAAACAGAACAAGGTTGAGCTTCCACAAGCCCAAACTCTGACTTTGCAGTTGAAATACCAGCACACATGTTGTGGTGAATAGGAGTGATTTTGTTTGCAAAATAATTAATATAAATGTCATAGTGGGCAATAGATGACTTTAGTTCCCCATAGAGACAGAGTAGATCACCCAGGTCATAACAGCTCTGTTTATTTCAAGATCTTTAAAAATATCATCCATGGTGGTGCCATATAATATTAATCTGTTATATAATGGTCCACTTTGCCAGTAAAGCATGCTTGGAAGATGCTTTACAGGCTTTGGAACTGTGATAATGCAGTATGGTTAATGTATCCCAAGGATTATTACTATGTTTTACTGCAGTCGCTGGCAGTTAAAATATTAGGCTTGAAATTAATACATTACACCTTTCAAACTAATGTTCTCTAAAACAGACTGAATTTATCCAGGGGTATTTTTCCTAAAAATACATTAGCACAAACAATGTTACCATCAGCACTTTTTTCCTCCCAGATGCTCATATACAGCATAATGTTCATGCCAAGATTAATATTTATGAAGTCGACAAGTTCCTATTACATTCAAAACATGCATAGTATTTGAGGTATAAAAATACCAGCATAAACCAATATAATAAATAGACAGTTATATACACATTAATTGTGATATTATTTTTTTGCCAACTGTAAATATATTGTTTTAGGAAACTGGAATTAGAATACATGCTTTTCTTCTCGCATTAATAGCAATGATCCACAATAGCCACAGGAAACTCAAGGGATCTAAATTCTCTAATTCAAGAAAGAACCTCAAAATTTGTATCAACAGTGTGCATTGTGTAATGTCCTGTAAAAATCAATATTCCGTTGCCTCCAGTGTGAAGGAGCATACTCCTTCAGTGGTATTATTTATGAAAATGATTCCTAAAGTTTTTGTATGTGTAACCCTTTTCTGGGAATTAAATCTAATTCTGTCATCCTACACGTAATTAAAGACCCTTTATTATATATACATACTGCCAACAATGTGCCTGGTACTGAACAGTTGTGATTAGTGGCAGGCCTCTGCCCTGGGGGGTTTACAGTCTAAGATGGACAAGGACGGGGAGACAAGGGGCACCGGGGGATAGGGTTGCCACCTATGCACATTTTAAGGAACACTTATGAAAAATACGTGTTGTAGGGTCTGCATTGGTGCCTTAGGCACTAATGCAGACCCTGAAACATGTATCGTTTATAAATGTTCCTTAAAAATTTGCATAGGTGGCAACCCTAACGGGGGACATAGGTTGAGACAGGGATGCCATCAGAAGCGCACTAGAGGTTTGCACCAGGGGCCCATTTCATTTTCATTTTTGTTTTTTGTTTTCATTATTTTAATCTGTCCTTTTTGTTTTCATAAATATGAAATTGTCGTTTTCGTTTTTGCTTTCGTTTTTGTTTTCCATTGGTTTCAATGGAAAACACATTTTTGGCTGTAACTTTTTTGTTTTTCAGTATATTTGTCTGCAACATGTAGTGCTTATACCTCCAATGGAAGGCATTAGGAGTACCAAATACCAAAAATAATGGATAAAGGAGTCCAATTTTATAACCAGTTGAATTAATTTATTTTGCAAACATCTTCATATACATTATTAGGTGTAACTTCTTTGCCTAATATTTAATGTAGATGAAACCTTGCAAGTTTATACCACTTCCCATATTTACTACCTCTGCCAGCTTTCAGAAGGAGTGGATAAAGCATCCTGGTGGTATAAGCAATTAACTTATACATGCATATCTGACTATAACAGCTTTTTAGTTCAACCAGTGTACATGACATTTGGCAAGGACCTATATCATACTTTCATGATCATCTCTGAAAAATATCAGAAAGATGTGATAAAGGGTTCCAATTGTATCTGTTTTCACAGCATATGCAGAGATGGAAACTATGCCAGCGATTCTCTTACGTGTCACTGTGGTATAAGATCGGTTTGTGANAAAAAAAAAAAAAAAAGTAGTCTGTTTACTCTGCCAGGCTCCGCATGGCTGACTAGGAATTAATTTGGAAGCCTTTCCTGGACTGTGCTTAGGAAAAAGACAACCAGGACTAATGTACAGCAGCATAATTAATCACATATAATTGAATACTTATTTATTTATTTATTTATTCTTAATTCAGACTTATCATTCCTCCTAAAAGTAATATGTGAATTCCCATTTTCTTTGTGTGTTCCTTGTTTGTTGCTTTATTTGGAGAGTTTCTGACTGACTTAGTGCCTTGTGATTATTTTTTTTTCCTTTAATATCTTTGAATTTGAGTTCTGTTACATGCAACAGGGAAAGAAAATCATTACATCTGGGTGATAAAACAAAGAGAGGAATTTATCTCCAGATTCTCAAATTAGATCTGGCCCATTTGTGCTGTTCAGGTGCATAACGAGGCACAGTGGTGGTGCGCCCCTAGGATGTCAGGGGCAATGCCTCTCCTGGTCCCAGGACTCCCCTGATGGCCGACGCAGTGAGGCATTCTGTTTAAAAAAAAAATTGGTCTGTCCTGAAGGTTGCTACCTCTAAAACAAGGTTCTTTGAGATGCCGTCCATACCGCATAAGGAAACCCAGCAATGAAATAGTGCCTCGGGGGGCACTATTTCATTGCAGGGGGTAGCACAGGGCTAAAGTCCATACCCAGGTGCCACACAGAGGTGCCAGGGCCACAGGACTTCCCAGTGGCTATGTGGGGGGCCTGGAAGCTGCCATGTGCAGCTCTTAGACTCCCCCTTCCTCCCACCTTCCCTCCCAGTCAAGCTCTATTCAAACTTTGACTTGACATAGTGGGAGGGAGGGGGAGGAAGGCGGGAGCCTAAGAGCTACGCACAGCAGCTCCCAGGCCCAAGAAGTGAACAGTGCGCCATCCCGCTGCAGCGCTACCGGACTTTTGGCGGTGACTACTCCTGTAAGTAAATTGGAGGGGGGGGCAGGTGTGTGTGAGAATGTCTGCTTTTTAACCAGGGGACTTGGCTACTCTGCGGGTGGGGGGGGTTGGCTACTCTATGTGAGGGGAGATGGTGGCTCAGCTACTCTATGTGTGGGAGATGGGCGGCTCAGCTACCCTATGTGGGGGGCTCAGCTACTCTATGTGGGGGGGCTCAACTACTCTATGTGGGGGGCTCAGCTACTCTATGTGAGGGGAGATGTGGGGGGCTCTGCTACTATGTATATGGGGGGTTTGGCTACTCTGTATGGGGGGAGATGGGGGGCTCTGCTACTCTGTGTGTGTATGGGGGAGCTTGACTACTCTGTGTGGGGCTGTCTCTTATACACATCTACTCCTGTGCCAGGTGCCTGCCTCTGACTGGCAGTGCATGTGCTGTTATTTATCTGAATAATGAACTTCAAGGGGCAACTTCAATTGCTTATAAAATTGGGTCCCTTTATCTTATTTTCCTGTAGTTTGGCAGAGATTTCAGGAAAGTTATGTGATACATTCCTAGGAAATATCCTTTAAACTTGATGGAATATGCAAATGTTAATGATGGAAAAGTATTTTAAAGTTAATGTCTTATACCATCAGGACCCTTTATCCAATCTTTCTGAGAATTGGCAGGTGTGTTAAGCTTGTGGAGGGACATAATATTCTCCGGTTTCATGCAAATTGGATGGAAGATAAAGAAGGTGTAGCCATGAATGTGTATGGAGCTTTTCTTAAAATCACAATGTTCAATTGCTTCTAAAATCTGTTCCCTTTATCGAATCGTTTCAAATATTGGTACAAATAATGCCCTCCAAAAGTCATCACAATTGAATAATAAACAAAAAAGTTCATCCCGAAATATGTTTTTCAGTGTTTTTCCTTTATTTAAAAAATAAAATGTCACTTTTGTTTCTATTTTCATTATTATTATTTTTTTGTTTTCATTATTTAAATAATGATAATGAAAATGACAATTTTTGTTATCGTTATTGTAATAACGAAAATGACGTGCACACCCATAGCACATGCCATGGCCCACTTTGGGGTCATGCCCGACACCTTGGGAAGCGTGGTATCATACATTGGAGACAAAGTAGTTCAGTGTGTATCTTTGATTGGACCAACTATTGTGGTTGGGAGTATGAAAGCCTAAGCCTTTGGTCTCTCTCTAGTCAGCATCATGAGTAAGTGAAAATTCTTTTACAACACTGACATAATGTTTGACATGACCTGATTCTAAAAATAAATAGTTGTCAATGCACATTTTTTCACAAGACCACCCTCCACCCACCAGTGCTTTGCACATGCTCATTTCAGACTGCACAAGACAGTTGGCTTCTCTTCCCCATGAGAACCTGGTTAATGCCATCACAAATCAGAGGAGGCTGTGCGATGCCTATGTGTAAAACACACATGTCAAAATCTGGCCTGTGGTGGAAATCCATGGTGTACATCATCTGGGCCATGTCAGGGCACCGGCCATACATACCCACTGCCTGACCACCATCCCACTGCCCACATGGCCCAGAAAGGGCCACAGCAGACATGTGGGTAGCCATCCCCACTCCCATGCTGCTCCCAGCCACAATGGGCAATCATGGCAGCCAATCCTGACCTACCATAGTGGCTGACAATGGTGGAACCCAATTCTGACTGGGCGGTGGCAGGTCACACAGATGTGCTAGCTCACTGTGGGCCTTAGCCTAGTCAGGTGGGCCTTAGCCTGGACTGTGACTTTGGGACTTCCCGAGGTCACAACCCGGACTAGCTGACATGGCCCAAACCAATCCCAGGACAATATCTGGTGGTGCCAAAACAGATGTTCCAATGGACCGCAATCCAAGGTAGGCCACAGTGGATGGGCCACAATCATGTCTGGTTTTAGTAAATGCATCTGAAGGCTAGGTCATCTCTCAAATTACATTCATGCATGCTCTTCTGTAGCCACAGTCAGTTCTACAGGTGAAGACTATTTTCCAAGCCCTTATAGTCCTCTGCTGATTCATGGACCACACACAATTTGGGAACCATCAATTTAAACAATCAGTAACTGTCAGGAACTTCTATAGGAAATTGACCTCCGGCTGTAATGTCTTCAATTTTTATCTGACGTTCTTGAAATTTCAACTTATCGTACCCTTTATCCATATGATCATCCCTGCCAAATTTAATAAAGATTGGAAAAAGGGTCCCAATTCTGCAGGCACTAAGGGGTGTGCATGTTGTTTTCATTATTACAATAAAGATAACGAAAATTGTTGTTATTGCAATAACTAAAATGACAACCGAGAATAATGACAATGATAATGAAGACAACAACTGAGAATACAACAATGACAAACTAGAATACTGACAACAATAATGATAGCGGTAATGAAAACGAGAACAAAAATGAGAACAAAACCAAAAAGATAACAAAAATTATAATAAAAATGACAAAAAAAGATAAAAACAAGAACAAAACTATGAGAGACAAAAACAACGATGTCATTATCGTTGTCGTTATTATTAGTGCTGTGGAAGTTGGGTTTTGGAGGGAAAGTGTGGAGAGGGAGGAGGGAGCAGACATCTTAGAGTCTCAACAGGGCTGGACTCTTGAACTCGACCTATGTTGGAAGAGGCGAGCACCTCAGCAGTATCTGATGGATGCATCGCTGGCCAATGAGCAGTACAAGTAGGCCCCAGCAGTCTCACGGCGCTGTGATAGCTCAATGCCTGCTGCCTCCCACAACCAATGAGTGGAGCTCTGGGGGAAAGCACTGCAACCCTTTATAATGGGAGGGCCAGGTTCTTTCTCTCTGTTCTGCGAGAGCTGTTTGTCAGGTTGCATTTGCAGAACTGTGGTGCTGGCACACACAAAAATCCACCCTAGCGCTTATTGTATTACCACCAATACGTTTCCTTCCTTATACCCTACATTTTACCTTCTCCTTTCCCTGCCCTTCTCCCCTCTATACATTATATATAGTTAGGTATTATAGATTAGATATAGACATATATTATAGACATATAGATTCGATTAGAATATTGATATAGATAATTGATTAGATAATAGTTTTCATTTTCCCTTCCCCTGTCTCCCTTAGATTTAGATAAATATTAGTTGTGCACAGGAATCAATAACGATACCAATGCCAAAAATAAAATCTTCATTTGAAACGGTACTGATATCGATAACAATATTGATAATAATAATGAATATCAATACCGATAACGAAAACAATACCGATACCAATAATGAAAATTATAACAAAACCAATAAGAAAACAAAAATGAAATTTTCGTTAACGATAACAAAGATTACATTTTTAAATAATGAAAACGAAAACAAAAAAAACAATAACATGGGGGCCTGGTACACACCCCTACTTTGTAATTTACACACACATTTGCAGCTGTCACGTCTTTGTTTTCCATACTATTTGGGTGGAATTTGTACTCATTGTACCCATCTTGAAAGGGATCACCCCTGCCAAATTTCAGGAAATTTGCATAAAGGATCTTCATGGTGTGTACACACATTTCCAGGTGTAGCATATTTGTTTTCCATGCAATTTTGTGGAATGTTGGAAAGTTTGTTCCCCTCTCTCAAGGGAGCCTATATGAAAAATTTCAGAAGGATTGGATAAAGGGTTCAAATTTTATAAGCAATATCAATTTCATGATTTAAATAGAATTTGTAAATGTCCTTAAGTCATTTGCAGGCGTTGCCTCTGCTTAAACTATAGAAGTTTTACTAGATACAGATATCTGCTTTTTGGAACATTTGTACAGACTAGAGAGTGAAGAAGATAGGAGGAGGTGGGCAAAGAAGAGGAGTAGCAGGTGCCAGAGAAACTGACACTGGCACAGGTTTCAGTTATTGGCACCTAAAAATTTGTGGGGCCATATGTGGGGGAGAGTAGGTACAAAGTTCTGCTTTTTTGAGCACTTGCAGTGAGACTGAAGACTACAGCACAGTCAGTCACACACTGAGAGCACTTAACTATCCGATGAACCACACACGATCTAGCCAAGGTGGGGGATGTGCAGCCATAAATGCATTAAAAAAACCTTAATACTTATACAATCTAGACCCTACATCCAATTCTTCTGAAATTTGTCAGGCTTACTTCTTCTGGTGAGAGGTATAACATTTCAAAATCTTATTAAATGTTAGACACACACACAAAATGTTACAGCCTACGGCATGTGTCCCACAGTCAGAAAATAACAAAAGAATTACAAATTCAGACATTTTGTTATTATTTTGGAATTATTAAATTCATTTTTGTAATTATAATTACAATAATGATATGACCAAATTTGTTACTGTAATATAATTATATCCACCCCAGGGAAGTCCTGGGCTAACATCTGGCTGCAAGTAAACAGACATGATGGTGGGTCCAAGACTACAGCAGGCCAAAGCCGGTCACCGTCATGTCTGTTTTTATCCTACAATTGATAGCCCAACTAGCAAATCCTCCTGCCACCTGGTATACACTTTTTCACCCCAGCCTCCTACTCTTAAAAGTTAATTGTCAGATTCTTCTTCTTCTTCTTCTTCTTATTATTATTATTATTATTATTATTAACAAACATTTATATAGCGGCAGCAGTGTACCTGGCACTTTACAAAGTAATAAAACAGACACGGTCCCTGCCCCTAGGGCTTACAATCTGAGAGACAGGAGCTGGGGGAGAGACTTAGGAAGGGGAAGAGAGGGAGAGACAAGGGGTCTAACATTCATGAAGATGCGAGGTCTCAAGTGCACGTACTTGGCTTGGTTACGATGAGAATGACAGCAGGCAGGTCCATGTTGCAAGGATAAGGGTAAACCGATCGTAGGTATAGGAATAGTGGCTCAGCAGGATAAAGAGTCAGACAGAGCAGAGCGAAAGAGGTGAGTTTTAAGGAGAGATTTGAAGGTATGAAGGGAGGGGGCAAGGCGGATGTGGACAGGGAGGGAGTTCCAGGCATGGGGGGCAGCAAGTGAGAAGGGACGAAGGCGCTTAGGGGAGCAGGGAAGGCGTGGAAGGGTGAGAGAAGGGACAGAGGAGGAGCGAAGTGCACGGGCTGGAGTATGGAGGGCGATAAGTGCAGAGAGGTAGGGGGGAGCAAGGTTGTGAAGAGCTTCATAGGTGAAGATTCTTACATGCATATATGTTTGTTCTTACATCTCCCATCTCTGACTCCCTATTTAAGGCAATGATGGAAGGCGATTTTAAACTAAATTGCAACTGCATCGACAACCTGAAATAAAATAGCTCCAGGTTGTAGGTGTTTCTACTTTGTATTCAGAGACCTAAGTCTGACACAAATTGCAAGCAGAGTCATTCACAAAATACTAACTGTGCAATAGGAGCACAGTCTTGTTACAAACTGGTTAATAATTCTGGAAATCGAAAATAGACAAATGCACAGCATTTTAAATGGCATTAGTGGATTCAAGTGCTGATGAGGGATACTCTAGGCGACCAAAATTCTTCAAAATGATCGGACAAAAAAATATAACATTTTGCATGAATAAAAAACAAACATTTATTATCTCCTTCCTTTAGTATTTGGATCCTATTTGTTTATTATTTCATGTTCTCATTCAGTGTTATAGACTGATAAAAATAACCAGGGATTAATATATTAAATGAAAGGTCCTGGGCTGGGCCTCTGTAAACAAAGCCATGTCTCTCAAGTAATAAAACCAGGTCCCAAGACACATTCCCGAACAGTACCACTTTTCCTAAATCAAGGACATCAAACATACAATATAGGGAGGTTTCAGATGCACCCACAGTGCTTCTGGGCAGGTGTAGCAGGTCCTCCTATCAGCTCTGTTGTGAGGCATATTTGACACCCAGGCCTAAGCCATGTGGTAGATCTTGCTTGGACCATCTGGTGAAGCCCAATCATAGCAGCTGAGCTTCCAAAAGAAAATATTTCCGTGTCTATGGTGTCAATCCTCCAACTGCTCAGTAAGCTCAAGTCTTACTCATTTCAGTGGGGCTTGTGCCAATGTAGTGCTTTGAGGACTGGGTTGTCCATCTTTAACACAGAGCATCAGCATTTGGTTCCGAAACTAAACTGGGAGGGTAATCTGGGTCAAGAATCAAGCTGCAGGCAGAGATCTAAAATGTTACATCATTTAAAACGAGATGCATGTGCAGGCTATCTTCTCTCCCCCAAATAAAAAAGTAATTTTAAATTTTAGTTATGGCCTGAGGTAACCCAATGAAAATCACATCCAGGATTTGACAGTCGGCAAGTTTTCTGGTTGGTGGACTGGACCTGTACTCTGATTAGACCAGACTTCTCTGCTCCCCACGCCCGCCCCCCCCCCGTATAATTTCTTGAATCAGCAACAAGTCCCTGTTCAGGTTTCTCCTCCCCCCTTTCCCTCCCCCAAGAGACTATATGAATTTGATAGCCTAGCTCTAAAGATCCCATGACTCTTACTCAGAGTCCTGTAGAAAATTGATATCTTAAAGTGACCATGCCCCTCCACATCATATTCCTATTAATAAGCCCTGATTGAGGTGAAGTCTGAAGTTCACACACTAGCTTAAGCAGGGGTAAACAGGGAGGAACTCAAGCTCATGCTTTAAGCCATTAGTGGCACCCCTGTTGGAGGTCCCGTTTGGAACTCCCTGTCAGGGTCCAATAGGGTGCCTCTGAATTGACTAGGACACAAAATATTTTCTTTAAATCACTCTTTATGTAACTTTTCTTAGCAAAATGAAAACAAGGGAAACAATTCTATTCAAGAGAAACTTAACGATCTTTTTGGCTACCTGTGAGAGGCACAGACATTCTCACCAGATTCACATGCACACTGTTCCTAGTTCGAGCTGGTCAGGCACATCATTGGAGGCAGCGGGTTTGATGGTACATCGAGAGATGAGTGGAGTTGGGGTTTTGTTGCTCCTGGATTTTTTTGTGTGTGTTCCTATTCTCCTTATCTTTCACACAGTTTTTATACACTTTTAAAGTCCGTGTGATAAAAGACTGACATCTTTCAATCCCAGAGCAAGACAAGGCACCCTTCAGATTTATGTAGACCCTCATCTCTGCTCTTCCTCTTTCTACTCAGCCAGCCAGACTTGGGATTTATAGTTGCCTTTCTCAATAGCATTCCAGTCCCCCTCATATATACCTGCTCTACATTTGCTCAGTTTACATATTTCTACTGACTACGCTGCATGCCTGAGGAAGGGCCCTGTATGGCCCGAAAGCTTGCTTATTTCCACCAACAACACTTGGTTCAATAAAAGATATTGCTTGAATCTCTTGGTTTTTCAAAAGCAATTGGTGAGCCTAAAAGTCTACATCGCAGTTCTCATCCAAAGCGGATGCTTTTGGACATTCATAATTGAGTTAGCTAATGCCAGATAATATATAGGACACTTCAGTGACAGAGTGGTTTTTCTTGGACTACTTATATTTATTTATTTATTTTTATATCCCTCCACAAAGGATCAGGATGGCTCACAATAAACAGATAAAATACAAATATCAAATAGATAATTAAAACCCCACAAAACTAAAAACACTCCCTCCCCCAATCTATCTCTGTCCATTGAATGCCTGGCCAAATAAAAAGGTCCTATATGCTGCCCTCCAGAAGACACTAAAACTGGGGCTCAGGAAGGGATTTCCAAATTATAGCTTTAAATTCCCGCCTGATGTACTGTTACTAGTTAGAAAGAGCAGTAGACATACTGCTGCAGATCAGAAATACATAGACATCGGCTTTGTGGAAAAAAAAAAAAAAAAAGTAGTCTGTTTACTCTGCCAGGCTCCGCATGGCTGACTAGGAATTAATTTGGAAGCCTTTCCTGGACTGTGCTTAGGAAAAAGACAACCAGGACTAATGTACAGCAGCATAATTAATCACATATAATTGAATACTTATTTATTTATTTATTTATTCTTAATTCAGACTTATCATTCCTCCTAAAAGTAATATGTGAATTCCCATTTTCTTTGTGTGTTCCTTGTTTGTTGCTTTATTTGGAGAGTTTCTGACTGACTTAGTGCCTTGTGATTATTTTTTTTTCCTTTAATATCTTTGAATTTGAGTTCTGTTACATGCAACAGGGAAAGAAAATCATTACATCTGGGTGATAAAACAAAGAGAGGAATTTATCTCCAGATTCTCAAATTAGATCTGGCCCATTTGTGCTGTTCAGGTGCATAACGAGGCACAGTGGTGGTGCGCCCCTAGGATGTCAGGGGCAATGCCTCTCCTGGTCCCAGGACTCCCCTGATGGCCGACGCAGTGAGGCATTCTGTTTAAAAAAAAAATTGGTCTGTCCTGAAGGTTGCTACCTCTAAAACAAGGTTCTTTGAGATGCCGTCCATACCGCATAAGGAAACCCAGCAATGAAATAGTGCCTCGGGGGGCACTATTTCATTGCAGGGGGTAGCACAGGGCTAAAGTCCATACCCAGGTGCCACACAGAGGTGCCAGGGCCACAGGACTTCCCAGTGGCTATGTGGGGGGCCTGGAAGCTGCCATGTGCAGCTCTTAGACTCCCCCTTCCTCCCACCTTCCCTCCCAGTCAAGCTCTATTCAAACTTTGACTTGACATAGTGGGAGGGAGGGGGAGGAAGGCGGGAGCCTAAGAGCTACGCACAGCAGCTCCCAGGCCCAAGAAGTGAACAGTGCGCCATCCCGCTGCAGCGCTACCGGACTTTTGGCGGTGACTACTCCTGTAAGTAAATTGGAGGGGGGGGCAGGTGTGTGTGAGAATGTCTGCTTTTTAACCAGGGGACTTGGCTACTCTGCGGGTGGGGGGGGTTGGCTACTCTATGTGAGGGGAGATGGTGGCTCAGCTACTCTATGTGTGGGAGATGGGCGGCTCAGCTACCCTATGTGGGGGGCTCAGCTACTCTATGTGGGGGGGCTCAACTACTCTATGTGGGGGGCTCAGCTACTCTATGTGAGGGGAGATGTGGGGGGCTCTGCTACTATGTATATGGGGGGTTTGGCTACTCTGTATGGGGGGAGATGGGGGGCTCTGCTACTCTGTGGGGGGGCTTGGCTACTCTGTGGGGGAGATGGGGGGCTCTGCTACTCTGTGTGTGTATGGGGGAGCTTGACTACTCTGTGTGGGGAGCTCTGCATGCTACTCAGTGTGGGGGAGATGTGAGGGGGTCTTCTACTCTGCGTGTGGGGGGCACTCTGTGCATGCTACTCTGAGGGGCTCTGCTACTGTATGTTTGGGAGGGCTCTGACATTGCTGTTCTGTGGGGGGGCTCTCCTACTGTGGAAGGGCTCTGTTAATTGTGTGGAGTGGGAGCTCTGAGCTACTCCTTGGGGAGGCTTTGCTACTCTGTGGGGCGGCTCTGAGGTTGCTACTCTATATGGGTGTGGGGGGGAGATGATGTTGGAGGTGCTCTGATACTCTGCGTGTGATGGGTAGCTCTGAACTACTCTGGGGGGGCTCTGATACTCTGAATATGGGGGGCTCTGACCTTGTTACTCTGTGTATGTGTGTGTATGGGAGATGTTGGGGAGGCTATTAGCGACTCTGTGTGGGCGCTCTGAACTATGGGGGGCTCTGTTACTCTGGGTAGGGGGCTCTGAGCTACTCTGTGTGGGAGGAGGGTTCTGCTATCCTGTGAGTTTGGGGTTGGGGGGGATCAGTTGGGGCAATGGATCACACCAAGGGGTAAAGCTGTGCATGTGTATTGGGGATGGGTGGATGTTTATCTGTATGTCTTGAGGTAAATATGGTGCTCTTGGCAATGATCCACACACCCCTTACTCAAGAATATTCCCACTGAAACCCTGGGCTACTTCAAAGTAAGTAGTTTGCGAATGGTAGCGGATGGAAGGAGGGGGATTCCTTCCCTCCAGTTGTCCCATAGCACAGCCTCCTTCTTTAATATGAAGTGAGGAAACTTCAAACCACGGGCCAAATCTGACCTGCGACTGGTTTTTATTTGTCCCCTTTCCAGTGCCCAGGTCCAATCCCTACTCTCAGGCACTTGGAAGAATAAGCTCAGAAAGAGAGCAGACCCCACCACCATCCAAATATCTTCCCTCCAGCCTGTCAGTTATTCCCATAAATGCTAAATATAATGTATGTATCCGTCCAGAACCCCTCTCCCCCATTAATAAGTAGGGCACTGATATGACCGATTGGATGGCAAAGGGACAAGCGGCCTGTGGCAGCTTCCACTTGCTGCCCAGATCCTGAGACTTGAGGCAGGGCAAATGCTGCCCCCTGCCCCAGTTTGCACCCCACAGTTGATGGCTGCCTGGCATGGAGTTTGTCCTGCCAGTCATGGAGCATCATTGAGTGACACTGGTGGCTGTCCCCCTGGGTAGAAACAAGGGTAGAAGTGGGAGCCAGCACCCCTAAAGAGCAGGGGGAGGTTCCTGCTAAAGCCCTTGGAGACAACAGGAGGAGCAGATCCCAAACCTCGATTCCCACTACAGGGAGACAAAGGGCCCCAGGGGATCATGGGTTAATGGAAAAACACAGTCCAGACTCCTGGGGACAGGGCTGTACCATTGCAAGACACAGGGAAGGGGGGACTGGAAAGCATGTCCCAGCTGAATGGACTCGCTCCTGCCCCCAGATCATCGATCACAGATGGGCTAGAGAAAGCACACTTGACAAATTGGTTGGGGGATGCAGTTGCCCATGCCCGAGGGGCTGGGAGCCAGCACAACTAGTACCGTGAGGAGATGGGGTGGCTGGTCTGGCTTCCATGCAGAGGGAGAGCTGCGCACAGAGGGGGAAGGCAGGCTGGTTGTGTCCTGGGAAGAGGCTCAGCAGGGGTGCAACTGTGTGTGTGAGAGAGAGAGAGCGCTCCCCTTAACTCCTTTCATTCTTTTGGCAGGGGAGGTTGCCACCTTGCCTTAAAGAGGCTGTGGTGCGCCCCCTGTTGAAAAAACCATCTTTGGACGTGGATGCGCTTGCCAGCTACTGCCCTGTCTCTAACCTTCCCTTTTTAGGGAAGGTTATTGAGCGGGCAGTGGTGCTCCAGCTCCAGGTGCATCTGTATAGTATCGGCTTCCTAGACCCTTTTCAATCTGGGTTCCGCCCCGGCTATGGCACTGAGACGGCATTGGTGGCCTTGGTAGATGACCTCCGCCAGGAGATGGATGCAGGATGTTCAACATTTCTCATCCTGCTTGATCTCTCGGCCGCTTTTGATACCGTGGACCATGGGCTGCTGCTGAGGCGA
>QEPC01011583.1:104277-159044 GCA_003113815.1 Sphenodon punctatus | reverse complement strand
GAAAGGTGAGACCGGGGAAGGCCAGTGAGAAGGAGGTTACAGTCATCGAGGCGAGAGATGACCAGAGCATGAACAAGAGTTTTGGCAGACGAGACAGAGAGAAAAAGGCGAATCTTAGCAATGTTATGGAGGGAGAAGCGACAGGATTTAGCAACAGTGTATATCACTTATGCTTTCTGATTTAATAAATCGGCTTTACAGGAAGGTTTCTGTGTCTGTAGTGAATTTCTGTGGGAGCAAGATTAAAAGGGAAGAGGTTGGGAAAACAATTTAGGACTTCGGATTTTTCATAAGTAGTAAATCCTACAATTGTGTTGCTGATTTTATGCTTCATGTTACATTTGTAATTTAAGATAAGTTTCCTGAAATATTCATTAAACTGCATGGTGTTTAGAGCACGATTGAATTAGGAGGTTTCTTTCAGTTTGAAGAACTGTGTTTGAATGATGCAAACTGATGAGGTTGCATCATTTTGAGCTAAGAAAGGTCAGATGTTGGGTGTTGACTGAATTTGGCACTGAGACTTAATATACAGGCTCACATCCCTAAAATTTTGAGTCTGAATCAAGAGAAGCAAGGAGTAATGTCTTGTAAACCCTTCTTCAACCAAAGCCATAGAGATGTGAGCTGCTGTAAGGCTGATGTACAGGCAATATATATAATACAGTATTTTGGATTATCTTCTGAAGTTAGAGACAAAACTATAGGGATTTTTATTTTTATTAATACTGATAGATTCCAGACTCTCCCCCCACCCCACCCCCAACCACATGGACCAGAGGGGAGGGCTGGGGGAGGGGACGTCCATGTTACCACCAGTGGGGATGGGTGGGTGGGTGTGCACGGTCCCACATCCCACCCATTTCCACCGATCGCATGGAGGCACTGGAGAAAACGGAGGTGCCTCCGTGCATGGAGATGGGTGGACATGGGTGGAAGTGAGTAGGCATCCATGTCATGGGCCACTCACGTGCTGCACACCCACTGTGAACCCCACCCATCCTCCCCACACTGCGTCTCCTCCTGGGCCCATTTGAAAAGGTCCATAGAGCTGCAGCCATTTGGAGTCAATTGCAGGATCAGGACCTATGCTGGTAAGTGCTAGTTTAAGTCTGAAAAAATGCAGGCAACCATGTCTCAATAACTATCATGCTTCTCAGTAAAGAACATGTTTGAGACTTTGCTATTTCAGTCAAAAACTTCTTTTAAGCAGAGGCAATGACTCTGTCCAACGGTAGGGCATTGTACTCTTTGAGCACTATGGGGACTAGGAGTAGTCTGAGATTTATTTTCAGTTGTGATTTAACCATAAATTGAATCTAGGTCTCAGAGGTGAAAGAGTAGTGCTGTAGTCTGAACCACCTATGCCTTGCATGCGCAATCTTGATCACAAAACAAAGCATTTCTATCTATATGGAAATGTTGTTTTGAAATATGTCTTGGGAAGCAGGTTTATCTATGCTTAAACAAATGTTTTTATTTTTATTGACATATATATATATATATATATAATTTTTCTTATTGCTATAATATTTATTTATTCATTTCATTGCAATGTGAGAAATGCAGGTTACATGGCTTGATGATTTTCAAATACAAATTTTTCTTCTAGTTATTCAGCTTTTGCCTTCTTTGATTATTGATTCCTCTACCAAATATAAATTAAGTTTGTAGAATCCGCCTCTTAGACTCTTTGAATGATATTATCCACAAACTCTTACACAATTGTTATTTTCTTTGGTTAGTAAATGTAATGAAATATACACTTTTATTATATCGCAACAAAATATTTTGGTTTCTATTGTATTCTTCTAAAATAGGTTTTATTATGATCAGACTTTTCTATTAAACATTACTATAACGCAAGAAATCTTTCAATATATAACAAAGAAAAGGACCTGTCAATCATCTAATTTAAGAGAGATTTTTTTGTATTTTAACACTAAAGCCTTTCTTTAAAATTTGGTATATTAAATAATGTGTCATTTGTGAATAGAATTCTTTCTCTATGTACCAGTTGGGTATATGCTGCCAACTTTTGTGTTTCTTCTGGGTGTATGCTCTTTGTGCATCTGATTTCAAGTCATTGGGTAATTTCAGACGTTATGCAATCATGGTCTACCACGGACAATCCCCGGTGGTGGCGAATGGTCGCGTAGCATCTGGTTGCTCGCTGCTAGATGTTCACCACGGTGAATCACTGGCGGTGAGCAAATTAACCACGCTTTCGAGGATGGTCTGGGCACCATCTCCGAAAGCCTGGTTAATTGAACCATGGCCTGGAATCGGTGACCGGTAACATCTGTTACCGCCGCCGATTCCGGGCCGTGATCCAGACCCCAGAACGGAATTGGACTCAGCAGCCGGATTGGCCTTTGCGCCCGCCCATCTCCCGGAGGGCGGCCGGCCTGGGGAGCATGGGGGGCAGGGCTGTGCGGCCGCACGTTGTACTGTGCAGCCCTGCCCCCTCCCCCGATTCACCACTGGAATCAGTCAGCTCGTCTGTTGACGGGCCATTTTGATTCCAACGGGGAATCTAAAGGCGATTCCGTGATGGGGCCAATAGGTGCCCTGTCACGTCTGAAATCACCCATTGTATACCCACTAAAATCTCCAAACTAGAATACTTAATTTGTAAAAATAAAATTTAGTAAATTGTGGATGCCAGTCATGAAAGAGACATGAATAATTTTTCACACAGCTTTCGAATTTCCCATGATTAGTAAAGATTTACAATCATACCTTTTCTTCTTTCCTAACTTAATATCGAAAGCACCAATGAAATATGAAGATCTGCAAACAGTGAATTTCTGAGTGAGAACTTCTATGAGTAATGTTTTTAAAAGGCATATAGAATTTTATGATCCAATTTGTAAACTTACAGAACCAATTCATATAAAAAACAGGATTAAAAATACCAAAATTGAAAAGGATTAACAACAGAAACTCTTTAAGTATGTTTTCTCATGGTAAACGCAAGGGGGGAAAAAGAAAGATTTATGGATTTTCCTTTGATTGAAAGTTGTGCCTGAAGCTGCCAGGCAACTGCGTATTCAAAAATGTTCCCTAATAATGGGAGGTTAGAGAGGGGGTGGTACTGTCCAGGGAGTCAATGTGTGCTTTCACATGTGATGGGTCCCACCACTGCCACAGACTGCTCTGGGCCATGGCAGGAGCTGTCACTCCAGTCAGGACTTGACCTGGCCGGTGAACAAATGTTATGGTGGACGGGCCAAGGAGGGAGCAGGGACATGCATGGACGTGCCTCTGCACGTGCCAACCCCACTATGTGGAACTGCCTCCCTTCCCTGATGGACAGCCATGGCTTCCTGGAAGTGCTGCCACTCCAAACTGAGGTAAGTACAGTGGGCCATCATCCATCACGGCCCACTTTGCCCCCAAATAGGAAGCACTTACCTGGTCAGGGGTGGGGCTTACCCCGGGCTGTGAGTAGGGGATGGTCCCAACTCACAGACCACTCTAACACCACCACTGACCAGGTAACGGTCCAGGATAACATCTGGCGGGGGCCTTTAAAATGTGTTAATCCATGTTAAAGCAGATTAAACCATGCCACCATCACCTCTGAAAACATCCAATGTCAAGACATGTTTTTTTCAGCAGCAACCAGACAGCTATAGTTTCAACGGTGTCCAAAAGCCTACCCCCTGAAGGGAAGCCTAAACAACCTCAGTCAGTGACAGCCCCAACATCTTCTGGTTAACTTTCACCATTTAGGACAGGCAAGAATATAATCTACAACTAATCATCCTCATTGCTCTGACCACATTCTCCACATCAGTGGGCAACATCAGGTGAAATTGATCAAAATAAATGGGAAAAGGCTGAACTTTCACAGTCCCAAACTCTGACTCTGCAGTCAAAATAGCAATAGGAGCTGGAGAAAACAAAATATTAGAATGTATTGTTTTGTACCAAATATTTGACTGTAACTGCAGATTTGACAATTTTGTTTGCGATTTACTAGTTTGGCTACAAACTAGTGATTTTATTTATAAAAATTCTTAGCTATTGTATTACTTAAATATACCCAATCAGCATCATATGTGTGTGTGTGTGTGTGTGTCTGTGTGCATGTGTGCATGTGTGTAGTGCCTGGATAGTTACAGTGTCTTTCACTCTCCATTATAATGCAAGGACATTCTACTGCTTATAGAACTGAGATAATGTGAGCTATCGTTGTAAGATTTTTTATAGCGGGTTCCTTGGGTGGACATGGAAGCTATCCAAATTCGATGAAAAATGACTGAGATATGGAAGTTTAGGAATTGCAGGATGAGGAGCAGTTTTTGGTCCGTTTCCGACCATATCAAACTGAAGAGCCTTTGGGGTTTTAAAGTTACGTCTGAGAAGCTGAGAACTTTCAGAAAATTCAAGCCTCCAGACCAGGGCTGTCTTTGCTTATTTTAATTTTTTTAAAACAACACATCATATCCATTGCTTCCCAGCTATGGTGGGGCAGACAGGTGCTGACCTTAGCCTGCCCATGTTTTTTTCAGCAGCAGTGGCAGCAGCAGGCAGAGGAGGGTAGGGGAGTAACTACCGCCACCCTGGTTGCCTAGCTGCTTGCTCACACTCTTCTGTCACTGTGCAGTATCAGTCCTGACCAACAGCCCCTGCTCTCCAAACCCCGGGCTCTCCCCAGCTCTGCTACTGCCCCAGTCCCCCTCCATTCCACAGCTTCAGTGTTGACCCCAACTTGAAGAGGAAGAGGACTGGGACTGAAAGACCAATGCAAAGTGTGGGGGCATGGAACCTAAGTTGGAATCAAGCACAATAGGTGAGACTGTACAACGGCTTTACTGCTTACATGGTGCACAAGTTAAGAAAAAACCTTAACTTGCAATTTCCATGCTTTTCATAGCATGATTGAATTTGCAAGAGCTTTAATTATTATTGTAAACAGGAAGTTTTAGAATAATAATATGTTATATGTTATAGAAACATATAATATTGAGTGTGTTTTTAGTCAGCACTTCTTTAAACATCACCAAAGAATGTCATCATTTTTAAAAATCTGAAGTGAATTCCAAATTCAACAAATATGTTTGCAGCTTCAAATGTTTATTTTTGTATTTTGTGTTCAGTGTTTCAATCGCTTTGGTATTCAGTATTACTTGATGAGTTTTTGTGAAAACAATTGCTGCATTGTATCACACAGACGGACTAATCACATTCACATTCAAACATTTAAAAAACAAAAACAAAACACCAACCAAAAAGAATGAACCAACCAAAAGTGAATGAAGATGTGACAGGGATATTTTGAGAGAGAATCTGGCCCTTTAAGATAATGATTGTGCCAGCTAGGGGACTGGGCTAGCAGGGCTGCATGTGCTGCACCAACAAAAGGACAGCACCTAGGTAGAAGGCAGATGGATTAGGGTGTGGCTGTGCCAGACCTAGGATTCCCTCCAGAAACAAAGTCCTTGGGCATGCTCCCTGATGAATAGAAGGGTTGTGAGGGACTAAGTCTCAGCATGCTCAGGAGAAGACATAGGGTGTTTTCAGACGTTACAAGATCACAGTCAACCACAGTGAACCACATACAACTCCCCGGGGGGGCCAAAGGGCCCCGAACAGCTCTTCGGTGGTTGCCAGATGTTCACCCCAGACAATCTCCAGCAGGGGACAAAGCTAACCACCCTTCTGGAGGTCCAGCCCAGACCATCTCTGAAAGGGTGGTCAAAGCAATCCCCACTGGGAAACAACAAAATGTAATGACTGAACAGCAACCACCAGCTGGAAGGAATCAAAATGATTCCCAGCTTGGGGAAAAGCACGCAGTGCCACTGCCACACAATGTGCAACAACACAGGCCAGGGAGGGAGATTTAAAGGGCACCCAGCAGCAGGGGGACATGGAGGGATGGAGCGAGGTGGAAGGGAGAGGAGAGCGGAGGGCGAGTGAGCAAGGGAGGAGGAGGAGGTGGTGGAGGAGGCGCAGGAAGAGGAGGTGGTCGTGCTGCACATGGAGGCGGTGGAGGGAGAGCAGCAGCAGCAACCGGGACAAGTCGCCCCAGAGCTGGCAACCAGTCCGGGGGACGAGGGACCCCAGAAACAGGTAAGGAGAGCGAGGGGGTTCAGTGGCACAGGGGCTCCAAGGGGGTGGTCGGGCCGGCAGGAGAGGTGAAAGAGGGAGGGTCACGAGGCTGAGGCAACTCGGCAACCAACCACCCCCCGCTTACAACCCACAGACACGGAAATGGGCCCGGGAGCCCAAGCCCCCGGAGAAGACAGGCAGATGCATGCAGAGGAGGAGGAGGACCAGGAGGGCCCACGTGGGAGCCAGCTATACCAAAGAAGGGGGCAATGGGGGCACAGGGAAACCCAGGACTTCATTAGGGACTAGCGGTGAACCAGAGGAATGAGCACGTGTTCCAGGAGATAGTGCGGGATATGGAGGTGGCAGGGCACCACAGGACAGTGGCCTAGTGCTGCTCAAAGGTGAAGGAGCTTAAGAGGGGGTACAAGGCCATCAAGGACATTAACCAGCGGTCTGGACACGGATCCTGGACCGCCCCCTACTATGATGCCTTGGACTGTATCCTTCACATGAATGGATCCATAGTCGTCTTGCACCTCATGGGGAGTTCCATGGTCCAGGGAAGGGAATGGGTCGATGTACCCCATCCCCTCACCACCCGCTGGAAGTCACTGGATCCAGGGGTCTCACCCTCCCAGAGGAAACCCCTTGGACCTCAGGGAGCAGCAGGCCCCCCTCATGCACCAGCCCAAAGAGCCCCCAGCTGATGTCCATACTGGGAGGAGCCGAGTCCGGCACACCGGTCGCCCTCATCCAGGGGATTCAGGGGGACCCCAGTAATAATGAAGGCCCAGCCTTGGAGGGCTCTGAGACCAACATTGAGGGTAAGAAAGTGGGTGGGAGGGGAAATGGACTGGAGAGAATGGGACAAGTTGGGGAGGGGGGCACACTGGCAACAGGTCTGCCCCCAGCAACCCCTGACACCCCAGACCACGGGAAGGGGGCCCGAGGGCCGTTGGGGGACATGGTCCACCTCACACACCCCTTCCCATATCTTCACAGGTCACAGAACACCCTGGCACCCAGGATAGGCAGGCGAGGAGGACGGCAGAGAGCAGCCCCAGGAGCAGCCAGAGGTCCCAGGTGAGGTAACTCAGCAAATGGGGGGAGAGGGGGCCGGGGGAGGTTGGTCGGGGGACTTGGTCCTTGTGGTGGGGGGGAGGGGGGACCAGGGTGCAGGGAAATACCGGGGGAGGGCACCGGCTGGCCACCTGAGGGTGGTGCACACAAGTCCCCACAGCAGTGGCATGGGAGGGGGTGGGCAGCTGGGGCACCTAACCAACCCCTACTCTGCACCCCAACAGGGTGAGCCACCGGGTCCCAGCAAGCCATTCCCGTGCTCCCAGTTCAGCGGATGAGGGAGCACCATGCACGGGTACGGAACCAGAGGGAGGAGCAGGCTGAGGACATAGTCTGCACCACCACTGAGCAGGGTGAGTGGATGATTGCAGCCATAGACTGCATGGAGGCGGCTACCAAAAGGGCTGTGCAGCAAGCGGAGGCAAGGGACCAGAGGCTGCAGGTGGAGGTGTGACTCGAACAGAGATGGGAGCGCTGGGAGCACAGCAAGCAGGTGGAGGCATTTGGGCAGCTGAAACAGGCCATCAACCGTATGGTGAGGGAGCACTCTGCCAAGATAGACTGGTCCCATGACATAGGCACCTCGCTGCTGCTGCACGTGGGGACCATGAGCGCATACAGCTGGCTGGCTGAGACTCAGCAGCAGCGGCAGAGGCTGGGAAGACTTGGGGCTTCCAACATACTTTAAACAACATGTCTCCTTTTTCAGTCCCTGCTGCTGCTTATCAGTGCTGCTTATCAGTGCCCACCTGCTGCCTGCCAGTCTCTATGATATTCTTCCTCTTGGGGGCATTCTGGGCCCCTTGAAACCTTGTCAGACTTGGGGCACCACCATCTCATCCTATACTAGTGCCTTGAGTTGCCAACTACCTGCTTGTGACTGTTCTGTCCTCTGCCTATGGGAAGGGAAAGTTTCATAGTAAGACAATAAAACTACTATTTAAAAGGCATGGAAGTCCTGGCAAGTGATTCTAATTGATTTCAATGGGAAATAAATGTAAAACTAAAATGAATTAGTTTTTGGACACAAATATGGAAGGCAAAACTAAAACAAAGGAACTTTTAAAAACAAAAATGAAAGGGGAAATGAAAATGAATAAGGTCCCTTCTACACAAACCCTTAATCAAAACTCCGACATAATTTCAGTTCAGATTCCAGAGCTTGGAGATGGGGGCAAGGACTCTGGTTTCTCTCATTCATGCAGGACTCAGGGCTGTTGAGAGTCTTCTGTGCATGTGTTGCATAACTTCACAATCTACCTTTCTACTAGGGATGGAACAAAGTCTGGAATTATTCAGAAATCACCAAATCTTGGGGTATTGAACTCAGAAATGGCAGTTTCTGAAGTTCAGGAAAACATGGCCATTCTTTGGGAAACTTCGGAAAACTTCAGAAGTGCCTGCGTGCCTAGGTCTGGCTGGAGAAGTGCCCAGAAGCTTCTGGAAACAGTACTATATTTGGTAGGAGAGGTGGATGAAAGGGGACAGTTGAGTCACGGGGTAAGGCAAATTTTGAATTGATTGGCTGGCCAAGCCAGATGGCTAGTAGTTTGATTGGTACAAGGCTGCAGCCAATAGAAAGAGAAGTGGCAAAAAACCAAACTAGCACACACCTCCCAGAGCCATCCCATTCTCTGGTGAATTTGGCTGCGTGCTGCTACACTCCTAATCAACTGGGCTGGACTGGGGGGGGGGAGACACTGGGGGAACATTGCTTGTTGGCCACTGCTGCTTGGTTAGCTTGGCAGTCAGACAGCAGCACCATGAGCTGCCCACATGGCTCTCTCTGACTGTCTCCAGGAATTAAGTTCCCTCCATGCCAGGGTGCTCTGTGTGTGTGTGTGTGTGTGTGTGAAGAACCAACATGGTGTCTGCTGGGCTGACGCTGACTGGCTTTTGGTGTGCACGATCACAGTTGCTTGCAGTCTGCATAGTTGATTCAAGTTATCTGCTTTTACCAAGGGACCTCTGGCTGATTCCAGGCAGGGTGGGCATGCTAGGCTGGGTTTTTTTAAATAATAATAATTGGGTTCCTAGTCTAACCTTAACCTGACTCCTCTCTCTCTCTCTCTCTCTCTCTCTCTCTCTCTCTCTTAGATAGATAGATAGATAGATAGATAGATAGATATCCTGCTCCTATAATCTAAACTATAAATATTATTTTCCTATTCCTAAACTATAGCTATATATAGTGGTATCCTATAATTGAACTATATTTCCTAATAACAACAAATCCTATCCTAATTCCTAACTAATTTATAAACCTAAATACTACTATAGTATCTGTCTATATACATACACTCACCCTATTCCCTCCCAATTCCCACCCTATGTATTCCCTCCCAAGTGTATGTGTAATGTGTGTGTGTGTGCTATATATATTTTGTTTTCTGTGCAAGTACCAATGAACACTTGCAAGCACTCCTGAAATGTCAGTATTTCCCTTTGGAATGGGAACACATACTGTCATCTCACCCCTATCTCCAGTGGATGATATGAGAACTGCAAATCATCTTAATTTAAAAAATACACCATACGTTTTTAAAATGTAAGTGGAAGTGTGGACTAAAATATACAGTTTAATTTTCTGACACCTGTTTTAACTGACTTTTGGGAGGTGTACAGATGTAGCCCAGTCAATAGAAAAGTATAGTAAAATGCAGAAAAAACAAATCTGCCTCCAATTTTCAAATATCTGTTGCTTTCTTGTTTTTCGTCCAATTTTTCTGAGGTCTTGGCAGCTTTTACATCTCACTTAAGCAATCTCAATGTGTGGCAGCCATAAAAAATGAAAGCTGAATGTCAGGAATTATTCGTAAAGGAATAGAGAATAAAACTCATGTCATTGTGTAACGGCCTTCAAAAAAAGCAAACATAATGTTAGAAATTATTCATAAAGGTTTAGAGAATAAAGCTGAGAATATCATAATGCTACTATATAAATGTATGCTGCAACTGCACCTTGAATATTGTTTGCAGTTCTGGTCGCCCCATCTCAAAAAATATATAGTTGAAATAGAAACGGTAGAGAAGGTCAACAAAAATGATAAGGTTGGGGTGTGTACCAGGCTTCTATGTCATTTTTGTTTTTTTGTTTTCATTTTCATTATTCAAAAATGTTGTTTTCATGATCATTATTAACGACTATCATTTTGTTATCATTTTCATTATCATTTTTGTTATCTGTATTGGTATCTGTATCATTATCCTTATTGTTATCGGTATTGGTATCGTTATCGGTATCATTTCAATCGAAGATTTTATTTTTTGGTATCAGTATCGATATTGGTATCAATTCCCATGTGCAACTAATATCTATCTAAATCTAAGGGAGACAGGGGGAAGGGAAAATAATTTGTTTCTATTATCTAATCAATTATCTATATAACTATTCTAATCTAATCTATCTGTCTAATACACACACACACCTGGTACTTTATAAAGTAATGGAATAGAAACAGTCCCTGCCCTAGGGCTTACAATTTGAGAGACAGGGGAGAGGGAGGGGAGATGAAGGAAGGGGAACAGAAGGAGAGGCAAGGAGTATAACATTCATGAAAATGCGAGATCCCAGGGGCACGCGCTTGGCTTGGTTACATCAAGAATGATGGTTGGCTGGTCCATGTGGTGAGGATATGAGTACATAGACCTCAGGTAACAGATTTTATTGAACGGAGAGTATTAGCAGGAGTTAGGTGAGGGGAGCGAGGTGTCGGAGACGGCAGAGAGGAAGAGGTGGGTCTTGAGGTGGGATTTGAAGGTACAAAGGGAGGGGACAAGATGGATGTGGGCAGGGAGGAGTTCCAGGCTTGGGGGGCAGCTAGGGAAAAGGGACGGAGGCAGTTCGGGGAGCAGGGGAGGCATGGGAGGGCGAGAGAGGGGACGGAGGAGGAGCAGAGGTCATAGACTGGAGTACGGATGGAAATTAGTATAGAGAGGTAGGGGGGGAGCCAGGTTGTGAAGATCTTTATAGGTGAAGACTAGGAGCTTGTGCAGGATTCATTCAGGAAGGGGGAGCCAGTAAAGAGAGGAGAGGAGGGGCCACACGTGGTCGATGCAACAGGTATTTTTGATGGAGATAAGGGGAGAAAGGTGAGAGCAGGAGAGGCCAGTGAAAAGGAGGTTACAGTAATCATCAAGGTGAGAGATGATCAAGGCATGAACAAGGGTTTTGGCAGAAGAGACAGAGAGAAAAGGGCAAATCTTAATAATGTTATGGAGGGAGAAGCAACAGGATTTGGCAACAGAGTCAATGTAGGGTTTAAAAGAAAGAGGTGAGTCAAAGATGAAGCCTAAGCTATGAGATTGGGGCCAGGAAGGATGGTGACTCCATCGATAATGTTCAACAGGGAGGAGAGAGAGAAAGGATGGGGGGGAGATAAGGAGTTCAGTTTTAGCCATGTTGAGTTTGAGCTGATGTTGAGACATCCAGGTAGAGATATCAGAGAGAGAGAAAGAGAGCTGGTGAGGCGATCTCGAACAGATGGAGAGAGAGAGAGGGAGCAGAGAGATAGAGTTGAGTGTCATCAGTGTAGAGGTGATATTGGGAGCCATGGGAGGCAACGAGTTTGCTTAGGGACAGGGTGTTGATAGAGAAAAGGAGAGGGCCAAGGACAGAGCCTTGGGGAACACTAACCGAGAGGGAAAATGAGGAGGAGGTGGAGTTGGCAAGAGACACATTGAAGGAGCAGTCAGAGAGGTAGGAGGAGAACCAGTTGAGGATGGAGCCATGGAAGCTAAGGGAGTAAAGTGAGTTCAGCAAGAGTGAGTGGCCAACAGTACTGAAGGCAGCAGAGAGGTCAAGGAGGACAAGAATGGAGTAGAGGTGATTAGATTTAGCCACAAGAAGATAGTTGGTGATCTTAGCGAGAGCAGTTTCAGTAGAATGAAGGGAACAAAAGTCAGATTGCAGGGGGCCAAGGGAGGAGTTGGCAGAGAGGAAATTGAGGCAGTGGGAGTAGACAGCATGTTCAAGAAGCTTGGAAGTAAAAGGAAGGACTAAAACAGGATGGTACCTAGAAGGGTCAGAGGGGTCAAGAGTGGACATTTTGAGGATAGGAGCGACAGTGGCGTGCTTGAAGGCAGACGGGAAGGAGCCAGTAGAGAGAAGAGGTTGATAATGTGCAGGAGGGAAGGGGCGACAGTGGAAGCAAAGGAGGTCAGGAGGTTGAAGGGGATGGGGTCAATGGGCCAAGTGGAAGGGTTGTAGGAGGAGAGCAGGGAGGAGATTTCCTCAATGGAGGTGGGAGGGAAGGAGAACAGGAGAAGAGGGGGAGGAGGGAGAGGGGAGGGAGGAGGAAGAGGAGAGAAGTGGGAAGCTATGTTGAGGCAGATCTTGCCTATCTTGGAGGTGAAGAAGGAAGCAAGATCCTGAGCAAAAAGGGAAGAGGGAGGAGGGGGACAGGGGGCTTGAGGAGGGAGTTAAAGGTGGAGAACAGGCAGCGAGGATCCCAAGAACAGGACTTAATGTGGGAGGTGTAGTAATGCTGTCTACCGAGGAAGATAGCAGAAGTAAGGGAGGAAAGACATCATTTGAAGTTAAGGAAGCAGAGCTCTCACAGAACTAAAAGAAAAAGCCTGGCCCTCCCATTATAAAGGGTTGCAGTGCCCTCCCCCAGAGCCCCCTTGATTGTCTGTGGGAGACAGCAGGCATTGAACAATCACAGAGTGCTATGAGACTTCTGGGGCCTGATTGCACTGCTCATTGGCCAGCGATACATTCCCATTACCTGGGAAGTCAGTGGAGGACAAACCCCCTCCCGGTGGGGGCCCATTTGGCCCCGGACCTCCCAGCTTTCTGAAGGAACTCTAAGACCTGGCTGTTTTGTCAGGCATTTGGTGAAGGACAGGGGTAGGGGTGGGATGGGTGGTGGTTGGAGTGGTTTGTGTTTTCCCCTGGTTTTGTTAATTATGTTTTAAGATGTTTAAATGGTTTTACATTACATTTTTATATTGTATTTTTATTGTTGTTAGCCACTCTGGGCTGCCATGTGGTGGGAAGAGCTGGGTATAAATATGTTAATTAAATAAATAAATAAATAAATAAATATCAGATACTGCTGAGCTGCTCGCCCCTCCCAACATGGAATGGGATGGTTCCCCTAAGAGAGACTGGATAAGTTGGGGCTCTTCAGCTTGGAGAAGAGGCAACTGGGAGTGGTTATGAAAGAAGTATATAAAATCATGAGTGGTGTGGAACAATTTTATAGGCAATGGTTACTTACCCCCTCAAATAGTACTAGGACTAGGGGGCACTCCATGAAACTAACAGGAAGCAGATTTAAAACAAATAAATGAAAGTATTTTTTCACTCAATACACAATTAAGTTGTGGAATTTGATGCCAGAAGATATGGTCAAGGCCAGTAGTATAATTGGGTTAAGAAATAGTTGTACATGTTTCTGGAGGATAGGTTCATTAGCAGCTGTTAGCCAGGAAGGTTTGGGGAATGTAACCTCTTACTGTCGGGAGTTGGGAGTGAACAACAGGGAATGTATTGTCCCATAGTAATCTGTTGGGTGCTTCTCCAAGCAATAGTGATTGGTCACTGTCAGAGACAGGTGTTGACTTCAAGGGACCATTGGTCTGATGTGACCCAGTATGACACTTCTTACGTTCTTATATTCTTATGATCCTCCATACCAAATTTCACAGTGATAGGTAGGGATGGGCGAACGTGGTTCAGAAGTTTGGAGTTCGGACCGAACTCGATCATTTCGGTCGACCGAACCGAACTTCCGAACCGAACTTAATTTTCAAACCGAACCGAATTTCCAAACTCGGTTCTGTTCGCCCATCCCTAAAAGTTAATATTGCATTTAGTTCAATGGGGTTTGATTTTCTGAACTCTGTTTGGAAGTCCGGAGTTTGGACCGACTCGAATAGTTCGGTCGACCGAACCGAACTTCCGAAACGAATTTCCAAACCGAATCGAACTGAATTTCCAAACTCGGTTCTGTTTGCCCATCCCTAGTGATAGGATAAATCATCTCGATTTCATAACAAGTAGAATTTTTTATGATTTTAACAGAGTGTGCAACCTGCCTTAAAATAGAGCCAGTCCCATGGCTCTATAATACCTACAGAACCAATTCCCACATCTATCTTATAATGACTGGACAGCTACATGCATTTTGATTGGTGAACAATCAAAGGACTGCCATAATGGGTCATACCATGTAACCCAGCATTTTGTCTTCAGCAATGGGTAACTTCTGTTCTTCAGAAAAGTTCACAACTAGTCATAATGGAGTCATCTATTTTCCATTATTCACTCCTAGCCGCTCACAGTCAGATCTCATCCCATTACCAACTTGACTAATGCCTACCAAGAAGTTAAAGATAGAGAACCCTTCCCTGCCTCCGCAAGGGTGCCATTGGGACACCTCTTGTTCACTAAGCATACCTCACCTCCCCAGACAAGCAGCTTCCGCTGCCAAAATTTAAAGGCACAGCTCCCTTCCCCATCTTAGCATGGGCATGCCCAGGATTTGAAACAAGGTCTTCCTGCAACAAGAGCTAGTCTGTTGTCCCTAGACTAGCAAATTTCAGTAACTCTGTTACAACTGTGTCGGCCTTGAAAGAGAAAGTGAAAGAGAAAGTAGTATAACATATTTTTTATTGCACCAACTGTAGTTGGTGAGTCTCTGCAAGCTTTTGGGCCACACAGGGCCCTTGTGTGTCCTGAAAAATTGCATAATCTTACTAATTAGAGTTGGTCCAATAAAAGATATCACCTGAACTATCTCCATCTTTTACATTTCGGATCAACACAACATCCATCCATTTTCTTTAATCAGCCCTAAAAGTCAAGGATTGTTTACTCTCCTCAGGAGGCTCAACTTCTTTTCACTCATGTCTTTTCTGATCTCCTTTGGTAAATGCTGTCTTTTGTAGAACATAAGCTTTTTAAACAGTCCCTAACTTTTTAGAATACACTTTTAATTATTTTAACATAGCACATGTGCTATGTTAAAATAATAGATAATTCTTAATAGGAAATTATTTAAGTAATGACAAAAATAAGTATCTTCAGCAGCAGGAAATTATTAAGGTTTTATTCTAGTTCTGGCAGACTAAAAATGGTAGCTAGTTATAGTACTGTCTTGATATTTGTGTATATTCTGTCAGTATGCTAAACACCATTTACAGCCTACGTGTTTTTGACTAGTCTTTCTCAATCTGTGGTTTGCAGCCCAAAATTCAGTTGCTGGAATATATCAAGGGTAAGAAACAGAATACCTTCTCCTTGAGGGAAGGTTGTGGCCTACTGGCTCCCTCTTACAATAATTAGGTAAGACAAGAAGCTTGTTTCTGGTTCCAGCACCTTCAGGGTGGAGACCAAGAGCCTGCTATCTCAACCGACTTTGCTTTCTCCTTCTTGTCTCTTTCCCTCTCATTCTGCTCATGCTTTTTTGTATTGCCTACTGCCTGTTTCCCCTTGCTAATTGTGCTGTGCTTCACTGAGGTTCCTGCCTGCATCTTCTCTGACTGGAATGAGGTTAGTGCTTGTAACAGGATGTGTTAATGCATTTTACTGTGAGAAAAAGCCTTTGCTGCTGTGCTCCTGAGATTTCCAAGGTTACAGGCGAAATACAGGTGCAGCACTTCCAATACCTCTGAGTTGCCATCGTATGGTGGCAGATTTTCCTGACAAGAAGATAGTTTGCATAGATTCCCAAAGGGACTAGAGAATCAAGACTTTAAGCAAGCAGATTGTAAACCTTCAGTTTAAATATATGGGAATTCTATTTTTGTATTTGCACACATGCATTATAGAAGTTACATTATTATAATGCTGCTTTCCCCCTCCCATATGTCTTTGTCTCTGAGACAAGCTTTCTGTTAACTTATGCCAGATTTATTCTATGCTACGTAAACTGAGTATAGAGTTCTTCTCATCTCTGCGTGTAACTAATTTTTTTTTTAAAAACTGATACTGAACACTTGTACAGCCTATCCCTGGCAAGCACTATAAATGGGTGCCTGCCAGAAAGCCTGTACTCAGCAATGGGAGCCTGGGATAGAAATTGGCTCTCCCTATTCTCGTTGTTCCTCAGCCGAGCCTTTTATATATAATATTGAGATAGGTCCTAGTATCTAAGGGTTGTGGATACTCATCATGGATCTGTTCTTCCTGCATAGCTGCAATTCAGTGTTTCTCATGGTATCAGCCAATACCCATAGTGATAGGCTGTATTTATTTATTTAAATTTATATGCCACTCATTCCTGGAGGCTCAGGGTGGCTCACAAGTTGTAAAAACATTAAAATCAATACAATAAAGAACCCCTAAAAGCCCACTCAACCTTCCCAGAATCATCCCAATATCATCTCCCCATTTTCCCAAACCCAACCTACCATAGCCCAAACCCAAACCAATCCCCTATCCTCACATACCAAATGCCTTTTCAAAAAGAAAGGTCTTACACTGCCTCCAGAAGATGCTCAGGCTCAAATGAACCTCCCTGAGGTGGGAGTTTCAAAGCAGCAGGGCAGCATCCAAGAACCTCTCCCTGTGAGCCCTAGTTGTATTAACAACACTAACAGATGGTACCCACAGAGAGGCACACCTAGACGATTGCATGGGGCACAATGGGGCATGGAAGGACTGGTGGTCTTACAGATAGGTGGGGCCCAGACCATTTAGGGATTAAAAGGTTAAACCAGCCCCTTGAATTGTGCCCAGATGGCTATAGAAAACCAGTGCAGACTTTGGAGCACTGGTGTAATGTGCTCCCAGTGCCCCGCCCCTGAAAGGTGCCACTTTCTGTCCCAACTGCAGTTTCCAAACAGTTATCAAGGGCAACCCCACATAAAGCCCATTGCAATAATCTAGTCTAGAGGTGATTAAAGCGTAGATGACAGTGGACAAATCTAAATCAGAAAGCTCAGCCTCCTCACCAGATAGAGTTGATGAAAAGCGCTCCTGACCACCACCAAAACCTGACAATTCAGGCGCAGCAAGGGATCGAGAAGCATTTCAAGGCTGTGAACCTGATTGACCAGAGGGGGCCAGACACCATCAATAACAGAAGTCCCAATTCCCTCCAGGTCACAAGGCCATCTAACTCTCATCACCAAAGTCTTGTCTGGATTAAGCTTCAATTGGCTCATTCTCTTCCAGTACCCGACACCAGACAGGCATCTGAGCACTGAGACAGAAAGGCCTGGAGCAGATAAAAAATAGAGGTAGAGTCTGGTGTCATCAGCATACTGATGACATTTTACCCCAAACCTCCTAATGACCAACTCATTAGGTACAGTGGCCTCATATTTACGTTGAACAAAAGGGAAGACAGAATAGAGCCCTGCAGGATCCCACAGGGGAGATCCTGAGGGGACAACAAGCAACTGCCTATCACCACTCTATGGAACCTCCCCAAAAGGAAGGAGCACTCAAGAGTGGTCCCGCACACCCCAGTATGGTCCTGCAGTCATGTCAACATCACCTCATGAACAACTGTATCGAAGGTCACTGAAAGGTCTAACAAGATCAACAGGGTGAAGTTCCCCATGTCAATATCAAGGTGCAGGTCATCAACCAAGGCCACAAGTGCAAACTCTGTGCCATATCCAGGAAGAAAGCCTGACTGAAACAGGTCCAGGAATCCAATCGCATTGAGATGGGCTTGGAGCTGATGGGCAACCACCCATTCAATAACCTTCCCTAAAAAGGGAAAGTTAGAAACCGGCGGAGAGCTGGCTAGAGAGTCAGAGTCCAAAGGTGGCTTTGGATCTGATTGACCTGAGTCCAAATTTCATAAAAATTGGGTAGAAAACAAATATATCACAGCTGGAAATGTGTGCACAAGCCATGTAATGTAAATTGCTTATCAAACTGGGACCCTTTGTCCAATCATTATGAAATTACACAGGAATGATCCCTTTAGTGAGGGGTATAATCTTTCCACATTTCATAATCGATGAAGAGGTTACAGCCAGAAAGACATTTCACATGGAAACCAATGGAAAACAAAAATGAAACCTATTAATGCAAACAAAAATTCTCAATAATGAAAAACGAAAAAAAAGAAAACGTTGATAACAAAAAGAAAAAGGGTTCCTGGTGCACACCCCTACGTATGGCTCATTTACCACTTAAGTCATTGCTGAGGGCACCATTTTACTTCCATGTTTGTTGTTTCTGCATTTCTAAGTCAATCACTGTGAGAATAGTCCACCCCATAACCTCCCTCCAATGCCTCTTAACCTCTTCTTAGTGCCACCACTAAGAATAGAAATTATTTATATTTTTTTCCCTTCACTTTGACCCATCTGCAACCGGATTGCAGATTAGTAAAGAAATCTGCGTACCAGTCAATGGGTGACAAGGAAGTACAAGGGAAAATGGAGTGCAAGGAATGCGGTATTGCATCAGTATTATTTCTTGGGATCTGAAATGGATGGCAAAGTAAATGAGATCCTGGTAAGGGGAAAGTTGGTAAATCAAGAAACAAAATGTCGGTTGAGACATGGCTGAGTACCAAGAGTTTCTCAATTCGACTGAGAGGGTATCGGGAACAAGGGTTTCAACGGGGCCAATCCCAAGCTCTGTGTGCTCTGAGACACGCACGTATGTGTGTGCCACCACACATTTTGTGCGTGCTCTGTAGGCCCCATGCTGGGGGTGCATGTGACTTGCATGCACACATGTGCATGGATGTGCCACATGTGCTCCATGTGCTCTTTCACGGCCCTATTGGGATTTCCCATTTTTGCAAAAACTTGTTTCAGCCCTAGCCTGGAGCCTTTGGAAATTAGGTGTGGGACTGGGCTGGAAACTGGGAACTGGGCATGAAGGCCCTGCCATCTGGTTATTACAGGGAAGGGAGGATCCATCTGGGGGCTCTCTATCTGTAGTAGGGAAGTATGAAGGGTGTAGCACTAAAGGGTGTTTGGGGTTCTTGATTTTTTTTAAAAATACATGTATTCTGAATTTGTTACATCTCCCTTTTCTGTTTCGTGTGTTTTCATTTTTTAATTTCTTTGCTGCATATGGTTTAGTTTTTCATTTTTATTTTTCATGACCATTGTAAATACCATGTACATTGTCAAAGTGCAGTTCAGTTTATCTTTTGTGCAGTGTCCAGTGACTTTATGTCAACAATCTGTTGCAAGTACATGCTGTGAACCATATTTTGCAGTTATGCAAATAAATTTTGCTTAGAGTGAATTTGTAGAATTTGGCTTTCCTGGTTGCAGAATTTAGAACTTTGTGTCTGCTCATGTTTTTTTGCACATGTTGCCCTAATCTAAAAGTAACTCTAGCACAGGGGTTCTCAACCTTTTCCCTGTGACTACTTGAGAGCATGAATGATTTGCATAAATATGCATGAATTAATTTAGTCTCCCTCTGCAGTTCAAGTGAATTCAATTGAGTGGGAAATGAGATAACCAATGTGAATCCCAGTTCACATTGACTTTAATGGATGAAGGACTGTTTCAAAGTGCTCTTGAGCACTACAGACAGCTGGCTTGAGGAGCACTTTCATACATTGTCCAAGCACTCTGGTGCTCCTGAGCACCAGGTTGAGAATTCCTGCTCTAGCACAATTCACATCACTTTAAATTAGGTAAAGTACCAGATACATTGCTGACACTATATTTATATAATATATGCAAAATTCAGCTGCCGCTGTATGGCCAATAGCAGTGTTGGGATGGACACACAGATTGTTTATCCTTTTAATCCAAGCAAGCTGTAGTACCAGTTAAGCTTTATATCTGTTAAGCATAAGGTTAAGGAGTCTTTGGAACAGCCAGAAAAACTAAGTCCCAAAGGGAGACAGAGAAACTAAACAACTCATTCATAAGAAGCATGTTTGGTTGAAAAAATTCCAGGGTCAGAAGTTCCATATGATTGTCTCTATGATCATTTAGTCTTACCTCCTGCATAGTTCTGATGCAA
Source organism: Sphenodon punctatus (assembly GCA_003113815.1). Lineage (NCBI taxonomy): Eukaryota > Metazoa > Chordata > Lepidosauria > Sphenodontia > Sphenodontidae > Sphenodon > Sphenodon punctatus. Next base: position 138,988 of record QEPC01011583.1, on the reverse strand, counting down.
TGCTGATTTTACCTAAATAGCTTGTGGTTGAATTAAAGTAGGGCTCCCCAAACCTTTTCACACAAAAGACTAATTAATTGACAGAGTATTAAAAATAAAGAAAATTATGACCATTAAAACCCTGATCCAATCTGAAAAAATAATGACATTCTTGGAAATGTGGTGTAACGTTTTACACCAGAAACATTATTTTGGGGTTAAAATGTACCCCAGTGAAATTTCATTCCATGTGACAGCAGAAGTCAGTATGTGTCCCAATACACACCTACAACTTTCCCATGCAAAAAAACACATACACAGTGGAGATACAACTGTGTCTTGTGGGTTCTATTTGTACCCCAATATGCAAAATTATCAGCCACTGACAATTTGATTCATTTTGAAAAATATTAACTTTTTTCCATCTCTCTCTCTCTCTCTCTCTCTCTCTCTCTCACAAACACACACACACACACACACACACACACAGACACACACGGCATGGAGCCCAGGTGGCTGCCACTCATTCAGGGGCTTCATGAGAGAAGGAAATATGGGGGGAAATTAAATAATTACTGTTGAAGCAGTCTAGTGCCTTCTTGGGAGGCAAAATCTGCAGTGTTGGCTCTTCTCCCTCCTTGCTTTTGGTTTCTTCTTTCCTCCAGACAAAGTTTATCTGCTAACCTGAAACCAATCAAACAGGTAATGCAAGTTTTCATCCCAATGGGAAAACCCATTCTATCTGGGGTCAAATTGTCCCCAGGGAGCTGTTTGTAAACAGAAAGCAAATGGTTAATGGTAAGTGAATGAAATTTGCACAAACATGCACAGGGGTGCCAGTGACAATGGGTATTTTCAGTCGTTAAGAGATCACGCTCAACATGGCGAATTTCCACATGGTGATCGTGATCCCGTAACGTCTGTTGGCGGGAACGGAAGCTCCCCCCCCCAGATGTTCAGCCCCATGAATCACGGGGGGGATTCACATTCAACACACAAACGGAGGTCCTAGCCGGACCATCTCTATTTGCGTGTTGAATGTGATTCCCCCCCCCCCCGTGATCAAGGGGACCGTAATGTCTATTACGGCCCAGAATCAGCTGTGGGATTCTGGGCCATGGTCAATGTGGGCGGGTGCTGCGGCCGCATTGGATGCGGTGCCCACCTGTCTCCCAAGAGGGCGGGTGGCCTAGAGAGCGTGGGGGGTGGAGCTGTGCAGCCGCATGTTGTGCCACACGGCCCCTCCCCCTCCAAATTCCCTGCTGGGATCAGCCGGCACATCTGTTGGACGTGCTGGTTTGATTCCGGCGGGGGATCAATGGGTGATTCTGTGATGAGGCCAATACAGGTCCCGTCACATCTGAAAATACCCAATGTCCTAAAAGGACTATTTATCTTAATTATTTCCAAAAAATGTACATCAGAGTAGAAAACACCCCACTTTACATTTCCCAAACGAAAAACCCATTCTATCTGGGGTACAAAGTTATCCCAGCATTTCTTTGCCCACAGAGAGCAAACAGTTAATGGCAAATCAATGACACTTTGCACAAAAATGCACAGGGGTGCAAGTGACAATGTCCTAAAAGGACAAAGTCCTAGGGTCACTAACCTCTGAATTATTTCAGAAGATGCACACCCAAGGCAAGGAAATACTGCAGATTACAGAAGATTGGAATTGTTGGAACAAACATTGTTCTGATATTTTCACAGCTGGTGGAAGTAGCAAAATGAAAGTAGCGGAACAGAAGAACTAGTGGAATGAAAGCAGTGGAATGAATGTCTCTATCGCACCGTGCTGCTCATTGCAGAAGACATTTTTCCATCAGAAAAGGCTACCACAGCAGCGTTACATTTCGGCTCTATTCTGCATTAGCTGCAGCTTCTGAACTGTCACCAACAGCAGCCCAATGTAGAGTGCATTGCAATAGTCTTGCCTTGAGATGATGAACGCATGGATGAAAGTGGCGAGATCGGAGTCTGAGACATATGGGAGGAGCTTTTTCACCAGATGTAATTGGCAAAAGGCGCCCCTGGCTACAGCAAGCACCTGGGAATCTAGGCGTAGCTGTGAGACCAGGAGCACCCCCAGGCTCCGCACAGATGGAACCAAAGGAAGATGAATACCCTCAATAAGGGGGGAAATCTTCTGACCCAGATCACAGGTCCCACCTACTAACATCACTTCTGTCTTATTGGGATCGAGCTTCAATCATCTTAACCTCATCCAGTCCCCCACAGTGGTCAGGCTCCAAGGTAGCAAAGAGACAGCAGGACCTGGGTCAGATGAAAAGGACAAATACAGCTGGGTGTCATCAGTATACTGATGAAAAGAACCACCACCCCTCAGCTGTGTATGACCTCCCTGAGCAGCTTGCTTTACACATTGACAAGAGAAGGGACAAAACAGAACCCTCAGAAACCCCACACTGGAGGCCTCCACCAGGGGACAAAGTACAGTCTCCTTTGTATCACCAGATGAGATCCATCTGAGAAGTAAGAACAGGACCATTGTAAAACAGTTCCGCCCACCCCCACCAGGTCCTGCAGATGTGTCACCAGCAACTTATGGTTAATGGTATCGAAGGTCACTGATAGATCTAATAGGAACAACAAGGTCATATGACCCTTGTCCAACTCTACGAGGAGGTTGTTAACCAATGCCATAAGTGCTGTCTCTGTGTCATCATAACCCGGACGTAAGTCAGACTGGTGGGATCAGGAAAACAGATGCTATCCAAATGCACCAGGAGCTGATGAAACACAACCCGTGGAATAACCTTCCCTAAAAAGGGAAGATTAGAGACAGGCTGGTAACTAGCCGGAGCACCAACATCAAGCAATAGTTTCTTGAGGAGGGGCTGGACCACAGACTAGAGATGTGCGAACAGAACACAGTTCAGATGTTTGGACATATGGCCCGAAAACTTCGTTCAGGTTCATGGGTTCAGTCCCGCGGAGTTCGGACCCCCCAAAAAACGTTCAGAAAGTTTGACCGTGGCAGAGGCTTGGGGCACTTCAGGGGTGCCAGTGGGGGGATGGCAGGTTGTCAGAGACACAGCAGCAGCAGCAGCAGCAGCAGCAGAGGATGGGAAGGTTTGGGGCTTGGTGGCTGGCCTGGCACCCCTACTTGGTCGGGTATTGCAGGCTGCCAGGGCATCGATGGAGCAGCGGAAGGCATTGGATTGCCCAGTAGCAGTACCCATGGTACAACAGAGGCAGAAGACCGGCAACGTGGCATAAGCAGTGGAAAGCAGGCTGAGTCAGGGTTCGAGGTTGGCAACCAGGGTGGGAAGACGAGTAGCATGGCATGAGAGGCAGTAAGGAAGGCAGGCTGGGACCTTGGCAGGGTACTCATGTCCAATTCCTGGCGAAGACTGTGCAGCGCGAAAGATAGCCAGTCAGATAGGTGAGCCGAGATCGTCTAGCTAGAGGCTGGCTTAAAACTTTTCAGTGCCACCCAGCACCATGAGGTCAGTCAGATAGGCCAGCTGAAGCCATCTAGGCAGAGAGAGAGAGAGGCAGGGCGGGCGCTGGGCATTGGGAGGAAGGGACAGCACCTCAGCAGCAGCAGCCCAGATTGAGTAGGAGCCCTGTCCCAAGACTGCCCCTGGCATGGGATGACGTTTGCAACTGCACCATCAAAACATGTCTGTCCAGGGGCAGCTTGGTGGCATCCCAGCAGCGGAAGGTTGACTTTGATGAAAACAAATGCTCCACCAACTTGGCCCCCAGTCTCAGGTGGTGCAGTGAGAAAATGGCCCCCACCATAGAGAACACCCGCTTGCTGGGGACACTTGTTGGTGGGCAGGACAACAGAGTCTTGGCCATTTTGGACAAGGCTGGCCACACGTCCCTCTGAGAGCTGTGTCACCACCATGTTCTGCCCCTCCCATCAGCGCTGTCAGTGGTACAGCAGCAGCAGCCAGTTGAGACCCAGAAGCTTCACTGCACTATGGAGGAGCTGCGGTGGGGGCAGCTGTCAAGTCCATCGGCAGTTGCAGGATGTGGAGGGTGGCGTGGCTTTCACCTGAGAGTCACGTGCATGTTGGGGTAAATGATTGCGCTCGATGGGCAGCCTTTCTCAGTGGTTGGGGACATGAGGTTTAGGAATCTGATTGGCTTCCTGGCCCCCCAGTTTAAGATGCCCTCACACATCACCCTGAGTCGGCAGGAGGTGCCAGCCTCGTACTGGGCTTTAAAGGAGCAGTTGATGGAGCAGCTGGCAGGGGCTGGGGGTGCCACCGTCCACTTCACCACTGACCTGTGGTTGAGCAGAAACGTGCTGCACACCTACCTGGTTGAGAGTGGCAGGAGGGGTCCCGAAGCAGGGTATAGGTGGGCCCTGCTTCAGGTGTAAGTCATGGATGGCCCCCACACTGCTCAGAACATCGATGCAGCCCTGACCACCATGCTGAGGGGAATGGGTCACGCCAGGTGCGTCTTTCACCAAGGGCTGCGTGGTGATGGACAACACAGCCAACATATTGACATAAGTCCACCAGGGGGCTTCACCAGCATCCCTTGTGGAGCACACACCCTCCACCTGGTGCTCAGGGACGCTCTGGGCTTGGGGGAGAACGGGATTGGGTCAGGCACCCTTAGCTCCATGATCAAGTGGGGGAGGAAGCTGACCGGTTTCTTTAACCAGAGCGTGAAGGGCAGCGAACTCCTCCAGGTAAAGCAGGCAGAGCAAGGCTCCCAGTGCACCAGCTGGTGCAGGATGTGTCCACCAGGTGGAATTCCACATTCCTGATTCTCAAGCAGAAAGCCGCCTTGCATAAGGTTCAACTGGTAAAGGATAGCGGGGCACCTCCAGGATATAATGGGGTGGAATGGGAGATCATGGCTCACATGATCTTTGTGTTGAGACCGTTCCTGGCCATGACAGTGACCATCAGCTCCTCCATGGCCACCATCAGCAAGGTGACCCTGCTGGTCCAGAGTCTCCTCAGGAGGCTGGATGAGATTATCCAGTGGCAGGATTGTGGCCCTCAGGGCAAGAAGATGGTGACTGAGGCAGTTGCCCTGGTGTGGCAACTGAAGGAAGGGCTGAAGGCCCTTTTATGAGTTCCTGCAGTGGGAGGAATATGTTTTGGCAACCATGCTGGACCCTAGGGTCAAGGGCAGTGTTGCAAGCCAGACACCGCTCTATGGTCACTGGAAGGGTGAGCTGGTGGAGAGGGTCCGGCAGTCAAAGAGGGCTCTGGAGAGTGTGCGGCAGCAGCAGCAGGATGCCTCTGGGGATGGTGGGAGTGGGAGAAGCAACCTCTTTCATCTGGCGGGGTAGATCCCTGCCCCAAGCCCTAGTAGTAGCAGCACCAGCAGCAGGCTGAGTAGCAGCAGCACCACTAGATGACGTGGATAATGTGGATGGACAGCCCTCCCTGCCTTTAACGCAGGCCCCAGAACCCTAATGGTGGGAATAGAATGGCTGGCTGTTTCTTGATGCGGTGGAATGACGGCTCCACGTGAGCGGAATGACGGCCCCAGAACCCTGATGGTGGGTCCTGGGACTGGAGGGGAAGCTTCTGGATGAAGTGGATGGGCAGTCCCCCATGCCTCGAACGTAGGGGCCAGAACCCTGATGGTGGGTGCTGGGGATGGTGGGCTGGCTGTTTATTGATGCAGTGGAATGACAGCTCCGTGAGTGGAATGATGGCCCCAGAACCCTGATGGTGGGTCCTAGGACAGAAGTGGCAGCTTCTGGGTGAAGTGGATGGACAGCCGACCCGGCCTGTAATGTAGGCCCCAGAACCCTGAGGGTGGGTCCTGTGGATGGAGTGGCTTGATGCGGTGGAATGACAGCTCCCTGTGAGCGGTATGATGGCCCCAGAACCCTGATGGTGGGTCCTGGGACAGGAGTGGAAGTTTCTGGATACAGTGGATGGGCAGGCCTCCCTGCCTGGAATGTAGGCCCAGAACCCTGAGGCTTCTGGGCCTAACTAGGGATGGGTGAACGTGGTTCAGAAGTTCAGAGTTCAGCCCTAACTCAGCCTGTTTTGACGACCGAACCCAAACCCACACCCGAATACAAACGCACTGAACTGAACCTGATTCTGAACTCTGAAATGACCGAACAACTCGGTCAGTTCAGATCACAATCGGGTGAGTTCGGGTGGCAAAAACATGTCACTGGAAGGCAAAACGTGACAGGGAAGGGGAGTCAGCTGAGGAGCAGACTTCCAGGTACCAGGGGTGGAGAGGCTTGTAGTAGCAGACAGCCTACTCAAACACCACCCCTTTTCTCCTCAGACCACTGGCTTTGTGGCCACGGGCTAGGCTGCATGGTGCCAATGGGGCTTGTGGTGAGGTGGGCGTAGCAAGTAACAAAACTCATTGCCCTCCCCCCTTCTCAACACCTTCTGAGCTAGTCACTGTTCCTGAACAGAAGGCGTTTCAAAAGGCTCCCTCTCCCAACAGTTTTGTTCTCCTCAACCCATAGCAATCCTCATCTTATTTCACCCATCAAACCCATCTACCTCCTTTTTACCCCTCCCTGTGTTCCCTGGGTTCAATCTTCCTTCCTCCCTCCCCCCTCCATTGAATCCTTTCCATCTTTCTATATATATATATTCCATCCCTGATTCCCTTTCCCTTTTTTTTAATTCATTTTTAGTAGTATTAGATTGATTTAGGTTTCATTTCAGTTTTGTACCCCTCTCTGTGTTCTTTGTGTTCCCCACCATCCCACCATCTTTGGACGTGGATGCGCTCACCAGCTACCGACCTGTCTCTAACCTTCCCTTTTTAGAGAAGGTTATTGAGCAGGCGGTGGCGCTCCAGCTCCAGGTGCATCTGGATAGCATCGGTTTCCTAGACCCTTTTCAATCTGGGTTCCGCCCCGGCTATGGCACTGAGATGGCCTTGGTGGCCTTGGTAGATGACCTCCGCCGGGAGATGGATGCAGGATGTTCAACATTTCTCATCCTGCTAGATCTCTCAGCCGCTTTTGACACCGTGGAACATGGGCTGCTGTTGAGGCGGCTGTGTGATCTGGGGGGTCTGGATGGGACTGTTCTTGAATGGTTCCGTTCATTCCTCTTGGGAAGAAGCCAGCAGGTGGTGTTGGGGGATGAGACATCGTGCCTCCATGCCTTATCATGCGGCATTCCGCAGGGTTCTATCCTGTCTCCGTTATTATTTAATGTGTACATGCAGTCCTTGGGGGAGGTCATGAGGGGATTCGGGGTGCGGTGTCACCAATATGCTGATGATACTCAGCTGTACCTCTACTTTTCAGCTGACCCAGACCCGGCTGTCTTATTGCTATCCCAGTGTCTGGAGGCCGTGGCGGAATGGATGTGGCAGAGCAGACTGAAGCTCAACCCCGATAAGACGGAGGTGATGTTGGTGGGGAGAGCGAGGGAGGTGGTGGCCCCCCTAATTGGGGGAGTTCGCCCTTCTATAGCTCAGCAGGTCCGGAGTCTGGGGGTGATCTTGGATGCAGACCTGCACCTGGAGCAGCAGGTGGAGGCAGTCGCTAAGGCTGCCTTCCTTCCGCCAGTTGTATCTGGTGCGTAGGCTGTGTCCGTTCGTCTCCAGCCCGGACCTGACCTCCCTCATCCATGCGTTCGTCACCTCATGGCTGGACTACTGCAACGCACTCTATGTGGGGCTCCCCTTGTTCCTGGTTCGGAGGCTGAAGTTAGTGCAGAATGCGGCAGCTCATCTCCTTACGGGGATGGGTTGTTGGGAGCATATTACACCTGTGCTCCAGACTCTGCACTGGCTGCCAATAGCGTGCCGAACTAGGTTCAAGGTTTTAGTGTTGGTCTATAAGGCGCTTAACAGTCTGGGCCCCTCATACCTCAGGGACCGCCTTGACCTCCGCACCCCAGGGCGGCTCCTGCGGTTGGCCAGGGGTACCTTCTTGGAGGTCCCCCACATAAAGCGGGGGGCCACAATGGAGAGGGCATTCTCGGTGACCACGCCACACCTTTGGAACTCCCTTCCGGAGGAAGCCCGCCTGGCCCTAAGCCTGTTGTCATTCCGGTGGCATTGCAAAACCTGCCTGTTCACCTGGGCCTTTGGGAAGGGGGGGAGGGGGGGTTAGGGTTATGGTGGTTTTCTCCCCTATTCTGTTTTATTGTTTTTATTTCCGGGGCCCTGTTTTAAATATTTTTATTGTTGACTGTTTTTAAAAATGTATTACTCTTTTTATGTATTTATATTGTTCGAAGCCGCCCCAAGCTGTTTACAGGAGGGTATAAATTATAGAAATAAATAAATACTAAGATAGATAGATAGATATTAGATTAGAGATAGCAGATAGTTGTAGAAGTTAGCTGAGATGGAGATAGTGTTTAGAGATTTATTGTTTGTAGGAGCAGGCCTTTGTACTTATTAAATAATCCATTTAGTTGATAGCATTTAGAATAGTTATAGAAGTTAGATTTAGTGTAGATAGATATATAATATTAGTTTAACAAGTTAAATATATATATATATATATATATATATATATATATATATATATATATATATACACATTATTTGGGAGGGAGAAATGGAGAAGGAAAAGAGAGGACAGTCTGCTGCCCATAGGGAGGCAATGGGGCATGTACCAGCGATGGAAGGGGTCGTGCCAGGGGAGTGGCAGCAGGCATCAGCAGTAGCCCGAGCACATCACCATGCCCCAGATTCAGCAGGCCTGCATTAGGGCATCAGGCTTCATCGGCTCAACATCACCTCCTGGCAGTGCCCTCCTGTACTGCCATGCAGGGCACTGGAAGGCCTGCAGGACCTGAGGCTGCATCTGTCTCTGCTGCTGGTAGTGCTGGAGCAGGTGCTTCTGCTTCTGATGTTCCTACAGGTCCACCAATGTCCCCCACTGTCGAGGCGATCCCCAGCAGTCCAGAGCTGGTGGATCCCACCCCGGCTGCTCGAGCCAGGGCCCAATACCCAGGCAATGTCAGTAGGGAGAGGAGGAGTAGCAGCAGCAGCAGCACTTGCTGCTACATAGGGGGGAACAGGGAGAATGCCAGCAGCATGGCGGACACGGGCAGTCTAGCCTCCAGTTGCCAGTACTCCCCTTCATGGGACATCACCGTGATCATGGACAGTGAGTCAGAGGCAGACACTTGTGCCACAGAGGAGATGTCTGTAGCTGAGGTGATGGCTGAGCCTCCTCCCACAGCTGTGTCCCCAGTGCCACCAAGTTCTCCCACTCCCAGTAGTGTTGGCAGCAGTGCTTCACCTGGGGTGGGCCAGAAGGCAGGAGGGTGGGGGGGAAATCCTAAATCTGAGAGAATTTTAAGCTGGTGTTGGCAGATTATCCCAGAGAAGTGCAGTAAACTTTGTGCAATAAGCTAGTGAAGAGTGGGCAGGTGCTCACCAACCTTAGGATAACTGCAATGGCCAGGCACCTCAAGGCATGTCACAGTGCTCTGATGCTAAGTGGGAAGGCAGGGGAAGTGGATGCCAGTGGGTTCCCGACTGCAGCGGCCAGTTGCCCAGCTCCTTCAGTGGGCAAATGTCCTGCACCAACTGCTGTCTCTAGCAGTAGGACCAGTATGGGGGCATAACAGCAGCAGGATCCTCGCCAGGAGTATCAGTCCACTATGGAGGAGCTGGGGTGGGGGCAGCTGCCAAGGCCATCGGGTGCTGGAGGGTGGCATGGCTTCTTTCAGGAGAAAGCCAAATGCCTGTTGGCTGAGATGATTGCACTGGATGGGCAGCCCTTCTCAATTGTAGAGGACAAGGGCTTTCAGCGGCTGATTGTATTCCTGGCCCCCCAGTTTAACCTGCCTTCCTGCTCCACCCTGATTTGGACTGTGGTGCCACAGCCATACAGGGCTTTGAAGGAGTGGGTGAGGGAGCAGCTGGCAGGGGCTGGGGGGGCGGCACTGTCCATTTCATCACCGACCTGTGGTCCTCCAGGAATGTCCAGCATGCCTACCTGGCAGTGACTGCACAATGGTGGAAAGACCCGGAGGAAGCACTTGGCAGTGGCAGGAGGGGTCCTGAAGCAGGGTATAGGTGGGCTCTGCTTCAGGCACAAGTAATAGACAGCTCCCACGCTGCAAGGAACCTTGAGGCAGCCCTGGCCGTGATGGTGACAGCGTGGTTCACACCAGGGGTGGCCTTCACCAAGGGGTGTGTGGTCACAGACAACGCGGCCAATATACTGAAGGCCGTCCATGACGGGGGCTTCACAAGCATCTCTTGCACTGTACACACCCTCTATCTTGTGCTCAAGGACGATCTGGGCTTGGGGGATAAGGGGATTGTCCAGGCACCCTTAACTCCCTGGTCAACCAGGTGAGGAAGCTGGTGAGGTTCTTTAACCAGAGCGTGATGAGCAGCGAGCTCCTTCATGAGAAGCAGTCCGAGAAAGGATCCCCGGTGCACCAGCTGGTCCAAGATGTCTCCACCAGGTGGAATTCCACCTTCCTGATGCTTGAGCGACTTCTTGAGCAGAAAGCCACCCTACATCAGGTGGAACTGGAAACAGACATTGAGGTACCTCCAGGGTACAACAGGGAGGAATGGGAGATGATTTCTCAGACGGTCTTCATCCTGAGACTGTTCCTGGCCATGATGGAGACCGTAAGCAGCTCCACCACCACCCACAGCCAGATTATCCTCTGATCCATAGTGTCCAGAGGAGCCTGGATGAGATTCTTGGGGGGCGGGATTTTAGCCCTGTGGGCAGGAAGATGTCCAATGAGGTGCTTGACCTGGCATGGAAGCGGAAGGCGGGGCTGAGTGCACGCTTTGATGAGCTCCTGCGCTGGGAGGAATATGTCCTGGCAACCATGCTCGACCCCAGAATCAAGGACAGTATGGTACGCGAGACAGCGGTCTATGGCCTCCGGAAGGGTGCGCTGGTGCAGAAGGTCCGGCAGCCAGAGCGGACTATGCAGCAGGACGCCCCTGTGGATGGTGGGAGTGGAAGCAGCGACTCCTTCCAGCCATCTGGGCCTATCCCTGCCTCCAGCCCTAGTGGTAGCAGCAGCAGCAGGATGAGCAGCAGCATCAGGACCCCTATTGCCAGCAGCTCCTCCTGTGTGCAGGCCACTCTGGGGAACATGGGGCCCAGCACAAAAGGGCAAGCAGCGTGGCTGAGGGCAGTGGGGCAGGTGGTGCCCACCCAGAGCTGCCAGAGGGAGTATGATGGCACCTCAGCAGCAGTGGAGACCTACCTGGAGGAGGAGCCTTGGATTGATCCCAGCATCAATCCCTTGGCCTACTGGGCTGACAAGACCAACGTGTGGCCGGCCCTGTCGAAAGAGGCCAAGGGTATCCTTTCCTGCCCACCAACCAGTGTCCCCAGTGAGCGGGTGTTCTCTGTGGCGGGGGATATTTGCTCCCCACACCGCCTGAGACTGAGGGCCAAGTTGGTGGAGCTGTTGTTGTTCCTAAAAGTCAACTTTCCACTGCTGGGATTCCCCGAGCTGCCTCTGGACAAGGAGTGGTGGTGCGGTGGCACATGCCATCCCATGCCAGGGGCAGTCTTGGGACAGGGCTCCTCCTTAATCTGGGTTAGGGCTACTGCTCCTGTGCTGCTGAGGTCCTGTGCCTCTATCTCAATGCCTGGCACCCGCCCCCCCCTCTCTCTCTCTCTCATGCTAGACAGCCTCGGCTGCCTTATCTGAGTGAACTCATGACACAGGGTGGCATTGGTAAACAAACTGAAAGCCTGCCAGATGACCTATGGCTACACGATCTCAGTCCGCCTATGTGACACTGACTGGCTCTCGCTCTCTTGCGCTGCACATTCTTTGCTAGCCTATCCGAGTGCCCTGCTGCCAATGTCACAGCCTGTCTGCCCTACTGCCTCCCATGCCACTCTGCCAGTCTGCCCACCCAGCTTGCCGACAAGCTCAAAGCATGCCTCAGTCCACCTTCCTGTCTCCCATGCCAAGGTGCCTGTATGCCTACCCAGGTTGCAAAACTCGAACCCTGCCTTAGTCTGCCTGACTGATGCTCATACCATGCTGCCTGCCTGCCTTCCCCGGCAAACAACGTCTGTGTCATGGGATCAAGAAACAGCCACTACAGCCCCCAGACCCAACATCAGGGTTCTGGTTCCTACATTACTGGCAGAGAGGGCTGTGTCCAATATTTAGAAGCTGGAACTCTAGCCCCACCCCAGGACCCACCTTCAGGGTCCTTGTGCCATGTCATTCCGCTCATGGGGTGCTGTCATTCCACCTTTTCTTTACGCAACCTGCTGTTCATGGCAAGAGAGAGAGAGACAGAGAGAGAGAGGGAGAGAGAGAGAAAGTCTACCCAGTACTAGAAGGAGATACAGACACGATCCCACCAATCCTGTCACATCCACTATATGGCCAGAGAGAGAGAGCGGCTCCCCGCTAGAACAAGAGAAATGGGGAGTGGAGGGAGAGGTAGGTGTATCCAGCTCAAGCTGCCACCTGCCAGAACCAGGAAGAACTCCCATCTGTGCTCATGTGCCCGATCTATGCCCATTGTCCATTGCCCACATCCAGTAGCAAACCAACCAGAATGAGATGGAATATATCAATATAACACAACGTATTATATGTGCCTGCCTGCCTGCCTGTGTGTGTTCCTGTACTTGTTGCTACCACCTGTCACTTGATTGAATGAAGTGTGCCCAACCATGCACTAATTCTAGGGACATCATTATTATTAAATTCACATAGCCTGTTATTCCATTGTACCTGAGTCAGTCATACACGCCCATCCCAGGAACCGTCAATGAGATTTTGGGACCATCATTCCAGTCGCTGGGGGATGCATTACATTCCACTGCATCCAGAAGCCCGGTGTCCACATGCCAGCCTGCCCCCCCCCAACAGTCTACTCCTCCATAGCCACATGTGGATACCTGCTGAAAATAAAAGCCCCTCTGACCACCAGCTCCCACTGCCTGCTGCCCGCTGCCCACTGCCAAGGAGCCTGTATCTCTTTCTCTCTGGCACACCCACATGGACACAAGCCCTGCCGCTATTGGGGGACTATCTGCAAGTTTAGACCCTGCTGCTGCCTGGCACATCTTTGGGTTAATACCTTAACAATGCTACATGTGGAGCCAGCCAGATGCTGCTGGTAGGGATCAACAAGCTGTATGAGATTCTGCCACCTGCCAGCCAGACCTTCAGCACATAGGAATAAAAAATTGGACAGGAAAACAAAGCTCATGGAGGATCTGCGCATGTGTCAGAGTGGATAGCTGGGACCCGCCTGAGCTCCGCTCCCCCAGCTCAAAACTAGCCAACTTAAAGGTCCAAAATAAGGGGGGAAACTGAGGCAAGTAGGTGATGGCAGGTAGGAGCAAGAATAAACAAAAAATCTCCCAGAGCAATGCGCTGGAGCACTTTTGCTTAAAAAAAAAAAACACAGGGCGGGGCCTAAGGAAGCGGAGAGCGGGGAAAGTGGAAGAAAAATGGTGGCGGTGGTGACAGAGCGCAATACAGAAGAAGAGCATGCTTCATCTGACTCTGATCGGGAGGAAGAGGAGAAGAGTGTTGTGCACAAGCTTCTTTTAGAAATGAGGAAAGAAATCAAAGCTGAGATGCGGCAGATCAAGCTCTCTGTAGAAGAAGGAAACAGCAAGCTTGAAAGAGTGGCTAGGCAAATAGAAGTGGCTGAGGGGAGGATCTCCTCATTAGAAGACAACACTAGTGCAGTGACTGAGCAGCTTGACAAGCTAAGGAGGGAAGCTGATTTCCTTCAAAGTAAGAGCGAAGATTTAGAAAATAGATCTCGCTGGGGAAACCTCCGCATTAAGGGGATAAAGGAATCAAACGGGGCAGAAAACATCCACGAAATAATTAGGGGATTGCTGAAAGAAAACTTCCCAGAGGATGCAGCCGTGCATGAAGCTGAAATTGACAGTGCCCACAGAACACGGTGCCCCAGGCAAAAAGAAACTGACTTGCCACGCACTATAATAGTAAAGCAGGCAAAATTTCAAATGAAGGAGGAGATTTTAAAGAAGGCAAGACTTAAAAGGAACCTGACTTACCAACAACAAACAGTGAAGATTTTCCCTGACTACGCTGCAGAAACCATCAAGAAAAGAATGAAGTGGAGCAAATATTTTGGGACTTTAATAGAAAGAAATATGAAGCCACAGTTAATATTCCCAGTAAAAATGATGATAACGTACAAAGGAAGTAAGAAGATTTTTTCATGCACAGAAGAGCTGGAGGCATTTGTTTTAAACACTGCAGAACCCACAGGGAGACAAGCAGCAGAGCGGTAAACAACATGGTGGCAGTAGCAAACCCACAAGCTGCTGTTCTGGAAAGTACAGCATTTAGCAAGAAGGAACTGACAAATAAATAGAATTAAGGTTTGAAAATGTTTTGGGTTAAAAGAGATGCAATTAAACATTGAATTAATGCAAGAATGTATAAGTGGTTAAATGTAAAGCTGACTAGAAAGCTGACCTCACTTTGGTGAGGGGAATTGTTAAATAAGCATGCAATGAGCTGGGGGAGAGAGCGGAGAGGGACACGCGTAGGTGTGCCAAAATCAGGTGAGGGAGGGTGCCAGCAGATCCTCAGAGGAGGAAGACTAAAATGGGACTGGGCCTCAGAACATGGAGGCAGGTAAGGGGGTTTGGGGGGGGGGTAAAGAGAGGGAGACTGGTGAAAAAGAGAGGAGAGATAAAGGTAAATTACAAGAAAGGGGGATGGAAGGAGGGAAAAGAAGCAAAGGTACACACAGTGGTCACAAGAGGTTCAGCGGTAGTTCCAACGAATATTGGAGATACAAGAAAAGGAAGGGAGGTAATTCGCACAGTGGGGATGAAGATACTAATGATGGAAACTGGTAAAGATTTAAGAGTAATTAAAGTATATAATGGAGGAAGTTAAGACATTAACTTTGAATGTAAGAGGGCTTAACTCCTCACAAAAAAAGAAAAGAGTAAGGAACCTAATAGAGGAGCAGGGAGCAGAAATATTCTTCCTGCAAGAAACACATCTTCTGAGCAAAGATGTAAATAGGTTTGCTAATGCTAAAATGGGAGAACTTTACTCATCCTGTGCAAGAACAAAAAAAGCAGGTGTTATTATTGGTTTTAGCAAAAAAAAGGCATTTACAGTAGAAAAAGTTGTTAAGGATGATGAGGGCAGATTTATCTGTGTTATTGGTAGGGGTGGGGAAACCGGATCTTCCGGTATCCGATAATGCCGGTACTGGGCGTACCGGCATTATCGGATTCAACCCGGTAATCCGGGCCGTTTCTCAGATTCCCGGTACCGGATTTTTTTACATTGCTGCCATTCAAATGAATGGCTTCAATGTAAAAAAAAAAAACCCACCAAAAAACGGCGTTTCCCTCCCCCTCCCAGGCTGCCCAGGTGGAAGGGGGGACACCCCCCCACGCACCCTGCCCAGCCTGGATTTAAATCCCCTGAGTGTCCCACTGCAGCTCCGGGCTGCCGCCGGCAACCCAGAGCCAGCACCAGCACCAGCGGCCGTCCCAGCAGCAGCCGGTAAGTATACTGTATGATCCCGGGGGGGGGGGTTTAACACACCCCCCCCAGGGATCATCCTACTTCCAAGTTCCCTCACCCAGGAATCTTGTACCTTCATTGAACTCCGGCGGTCCAGCGGCTTCAGGGCCGGCTGTGACTTCCGGCTTCAGATGCTGGTAGGCCTTCTGGGGAACATCCGGGTTTCCCCGGAAGGCCTACCAGCATCTGAAGCCGGCAGCCACAGCCAGCCCTGAAGCTTCTGGACCGCCGGAGCTCAATGAAGGTACGAGATCCCTGGGTGAGGGAACTTGGAAGTAGGGTGATCCCTGGGGGTGTGTGTTAAACCCCCCCAGGGATCATACAGTATACTTACCGGCTGCTGCTGGGACGGCCGCTGGTGCTGGTGCTGGCTCTGGGTTACCGGCGGCGGCCCGGAGCTGCAGTGGGACACTCAGGGGATTTAAATCCAGGCTGGGCAGGGTGGGTGGGGGGTGTCCCCCCTTCCACCCACGCAGCCTGGGAGGGGGAGGGGGGACTCAATTTGTTTATTCCATTGATTTCAATGGGGACAGTGCCCCATTGAAATCAATGGAATAAATACGGTACCGGTATACCAGATTCAATCCGGGAATCTGTTTTTTTGGAAACCGGAATCTGGTAAATCCGGTACCCGGTAATTGCCCTGGGGTCCCAGCCCTAGTTATTGGTAGTATGGAGGGAAAAATGATGACTTTAACCAATTTATATGCGCCTAATGAGGGGAGGCTAAAATATTTTGAAACATGTTTAAAAAAGGTGGCGGCCAACGCGAAAGGTTGAATAATAATACAGGGGGATCTAAATGTCACTCTAACGCAATGGGATCATTCCAGACAAAAAGACCTCAAAGCAGAGCAGAAAAAATTTGCAAAATTAATTGAATCATATGGATGGACAGACTTGTGGAGGCAGGTCAATGGCTCAGAATGGGATTACACCTTTTACTCAGCTAAATACAACAGTTACACATGAATTGAACTATGTATTAACAGATAAAACTGAGGCACATAGGTGCCACAAATGCATTATCATCCCAACTGTCCTATCTGATCACAATGCAGTAGCAACAATGTTTAGGAAACCAGGAGGGGGCTACAACAAAATAGCTAATTGGCAGATGGATAGAAATATTATCAATAGAGGGGCAAACAAAAAATAAATTCAGGGAGAACTAGAGGAGTATTTTGAGTTTAATACCAACTCTGTCCAATCCCCGTCAACTCTTTGGGGGGCTGCAAAAGCAGTAATCAGGGGAAGATTAATTGCACTACAAGCGAAAATAGTGAAAGATAAGAGAAAGCTAGTGAAAGAAACATATGCAAAGTTGCAGAAGCTAGAGGCCAAAAATAAGGTGGCACCCTCCACTGTTTTAAAACAAGAAATATTAAAGAATAGAGAAATTATTAATATATCAGATATAAAGAGAATAAAAAATCAACTACAAAAAATCAGATGCCACTTTTATGAGACAAGTAATAATGCAGGAAAGACCTTGGCAAGGCTAGTAAAAAGTAAACAAAGGAAAGCATACATCCCAGTGATCCAAAATGAAAAAGCAATAAGGGATACAGGCAACACCCATATACAGGAGGCATTTGTAGAATTTTACAAGGGTATTTACACCTCTCAGACTCCAGATAGAGCTAAAATTGCAGACTTTCTAATGAATATTCAGCTCCCTAAACTAAATAAAATGCAGGGCTCTTCCTGAATGCACCAATCTTAGAGCAAGAGGTGAGTGAGGCAATAGCAGTTTCGAAAAAGAACAAGGCGGGGGGTGTGTGCTAACGAATTCTGCAAAGCCTTTGCTTCAACTCTGACTCCTTGTCTCACTGAGGTATTCAATAATATATTGAAAGAGAAAGAGAGGCTGCAGGATTTTTATAAGGCTCTGATCACCCTAATACATAAACAAGGAAGACAGGCAGACCAATGTGGCAGCTATCGGCCTATCTCTCTATTAAACACTGACTATAAATTGTTCTCAAAAATTCTGGCCACTAGGTTAAGGGCGCTAATAGGTGAGCTAATTCACAAAAATCAATCAGGATTTATTCCTGGGAGGCAGGGGAAGGATAACATTAGGAGAACTATTAATATAATACACGCACTACATAGTCAAAAGACCCCGGCCATGATCATCTTGGCTGATGCGGAGAAGGCCTTTGATTTTGTGGAGCCAGACTGTCTGTTTATGGTTCTAGAAAAAATGGGATTTGAGTGTAACTTCTTGAATTGGATAAGGGCAATATACAAAAATTTCCAGTCAAGATTAATGATCACTGGCAACCTATCAGAATATTTTCAGATCCAGAGAGGCACAGACAAGGATGCCCGCTTTCACCCCTGCTCTTTAATCTGGTTCTAGAGGTGCTTGCGTGTGCGATAAGGCAAAACAACAAAATTGCAGGAATTCAGATTGGAAAACACACCGAGAAGCTTTCCCTGTATGCGGATGACTTGCTCATCTATCTGGCAAAACCTGAAGCTTCCTTACCAGAGTTTCTTAAAGTGAAAGATAGGTTCAGGGGAATCTCGGGCTATAAAATTAACAAAGAAAAATCTTTTGCTTTAACCTTTGGCTATAATAGAGAGAACGAAGAGAAGCTTAAAGAAACATCACCATTCCCAGTAGCAAAATCAGGAGTTAAATATTTGGGAGTCACAATTACCAAAAACTTAAAAGACTTATATACTACTAATTTCATCCCACTAATGCAGAAGCTAAGGGAAGAGGTTAAACCGTGGAAAAATTTGATGGTATCTTGGCTGGGCAAGGTCAATCTTTATAAAATGATCATCTTACCAAACATCCTGTATAGATTCATGGCCTTGCCTATCCAGATCCCAAACTCCTTTTATAGAATGAATGATCTACTGAGGAGGGAAATAATATAAAATGGAAGGAAGCCAAGAATAAAAAAACTAGCTTTGAGGCGCTCGCAGGGAAAGGGCGGGATCAATCTACCAGATTTAAACTATACCATATGGTGGTATTCCTGAATGTAGTGCATGATTGGTATAGTGAGCAAGAGGGCCCGGAGTGGGTGAATCTGGAAAAGGAACTGCTCCAGGTTGAATCCCTGAAAGACATTATAGTGGACAGAGGACGTATTAGGAAAGAGTGCAGAGAGGGACATCCATTTGTGAACACGCTCAAAAATTATTGGACAAGAGTACAAAAGAAGCTGAAAATGACAGGGGAATTCTCCCCATATACATCAATAGACCCTATCCAAGTCAAAGAACAGAATCTGGCCCCAAATCTAAGGAAGAAGCTAAACTCAAAGGGGGTGAGCAGAATGCAGCAATTGTTTAAAGGGGGGAAGTTTGTGTCACATAAGGAATTGGAAGAAATAATCCAAGGTAGTCTAGACCCCTTTCAATACCTACAGCTACAACACTTTGGAACATGTGCGCAAAACAAAGAGAGCTTCAGCAGGGAACCGTTTAAGATTGATGAAATACTATTTAAACAGAGCAAGACGACTGGGAGAGTTGGAAAGATATACAAAGAACTTAAGAACATTCTTTATGATGATTCCATAGCTTATCTGAGAAAGTGGGGTAAAGACCTAAACACTGAAATTGGGGAGCTGGATAAGTAAAAGATATGGCAACATATGAATTCATGTGCACACTCACTGGAGGTGAAAGAAATCCAGATCAAACTGGTATTAAGATTCTATCTAACCCCAACAAGACTAAGTTATGGAATCCATAATGAGAAAGGCCTCTGCTGGAGAGGATGTGGGGAAAAAGGCGATTACATGCACTGTTGGTGGGGTTGCAGCAAGGTGCAGGTTTTTTGGGGCAAGGTATGGAAAAAGGTAAATGAGGCGGCAGGGGAGCTAATCCCATTCAAGCCAGAGTTGGCACTGTTGGGTTTATACCCTGGAAAAAGAAATAAACAGTCTTCCCAAGAGTCCTGCAAGGTAATGTTTCTAGCTGCGTTAAATGTAATTGCTAGGCATTGGAAGGGAGAGGAAGAGATTGCTATAGCAGAATGGGTAAACAGGCTGTGGTACATGTTCAAAATGGAGAAGCTCCATCATAGCATACATGACAGAGCACGGGACTTTGAGAGAACATGGGCTCCAATCATAAGGGTATTAGAAGGAAAGGAGCTGAAGAAGGAAGAACACGGGACACTATTTGATTCTTAAAAGAACAAAGAGATGGTTTATGTTGATGACAGGTTTTCATTCTAACAGAATTACCATGATGGATTTACCAGGAGGAGAAAGAGAGTTCCTTTTTGGGAGGGTTTTTTCTCTGTTTTCTTGCAAAGAAGAGAGCTGAATTAGATGTGACATTGTTGGTAGAGGAACTTAAAGCAAAGCTGAATTTCTTGTTACTATTTTGATTGTATTCATGTTTGTATATGGAAACTGAATTTTCTCAAATAAACATTTAAAAATTAAAAAAAAGAAAAGAAAACATAGCTCATAACAACAAATATAACAGCTTTTATTAAAACTATCTAAATAAGAACAACAACAAAACAACAGCAACAACAACAACATTATAAAACCAAAATCAAACACTGAAAAGAAACTTAGAAAGGAAACTATTAGTCTTTGGGCCTGTCCCCTGGAATTTGCGGGAAAGGCAAAAGGCGGAGGGGCGCCGCACAGGACTGAGGGGCAGCCACCCTTTGCTCGTCCATTTCATAGCCATGGGCCAAGGCAAACTCCACAGTCCCTTCCACGTCTTGATACCACCTGGAGACCGCCTGGTGGTAGAGTTCAAGCCTCTCCATCTCAGCTGAGACGTACTGAATTACGTCTCCACCTGCTTCTTCTCCACCTCGAGTGCCTGGAGCTTTTCCACCAGGTGGTTCTCCATGCAGTGTATGCACGACATCATCTGGCAGCCAGGCCTCTCCACTTCAGTCCAAAAGGACTTTGCCGCAGCAGACTCCCGGGGCCCAGGGGACTCCACATCGCTGGAGGAGGGGGAAGGACTTACAAGCCATCGCTTTCAGGTTGCCTTCCCTGCCCCTTCTTCTGGCGCTGGTGCTCAGGCTCCATGACAATGCCAGAGTCCTCCTGCTGCCTCACCATCTTGCCATGGAGGCTTTCAGTATGGGCGATTAGCCCCAATGTGGTCCCCTATCTCTGCCTCTGGAATCTTCTCTTGCAGATCTAAAGAGCATAAAATGATAGGAACATAAGAAGTGCCATACTGTGTCAGACCAATGGTCTGTGTCAAGCCCTGCCTGCATTCTGTCTCCACAAGTGGGTGGGTGGCCAATCTCTCTCTGCAGTGGACTTCCATTTCTAACAGGTCAAAAAGTGCAATGCATATTGCATACCCTGTTGTTCCAGCCCCCGTGTCTTACCGTGCAGACGGCGAACCCGTTCTCCTTATCATACCACCTCCAGACATTGGACCTTGTCCGCCGACTGTCTGGGGGTGGCACTGGTGACATCTGCCTGAATGTCCTGCGTGGCATGGCACCAGCGCCGGCATCTGATTCCTCTCTGAAACAGGAACACACAAACAACACCTAAGTAATATCATGCATTTATGATGATGCATCTAGTCCTCCCTCCTTAGGGTGCTAGGGATGGCAACAGGAGACGGTGACCCTGGCTGGCACGTGCAAATCCTGCCTTCCTTGGGGTGCTAGGGATGGCATCTAGAAATACCCTTGCTGGCACGTGCAAATCCTGCCTTCCTTGGGGTGCTAGGGATGGCAACTAGAACGACCCTTGTTAGCACATGCAAATCCTGCCCTTATTTGGGGGTGCTAGATAGGGATGGCAACTAGAGAGTGAAGACCCTTGCTAGGGATGGCTGGCAGACACATGTTTGCGTGGGGGTGCTGCCCGTGCTCATGCCTGACTGATGGAAAAGCCCCCCACACTACAGTACCCTCTCTCTCTGTGGCAGACATCTGCTGCTACCCGCTGATGCCCACTGTTTGTGCCTGGCTGATGCCCACCACCCACACACCCACCCACATTCCAGTGAGTTAGCTCTAACGGATCGAGTCTTTCTTGTCCTCAAAGTAAAAAAAAAGTTTACAAACCTGGCAGCTTCTCCTGTGCTCACTGCTTACTCCTCATCAGAGGAGTCGGCCACTACCACCGAAGGTCAAGGGGCTGGGGCAGCGACCTCTTCCTCCTCTGCCTCCACCACCATCGGCTCCGGGAGCACCACATTGCCCCCCAGGTGTGGAATTAAGGCAACAGTCTTCTTCATTTTTTTTTAAAACAGCCACTCCGACCAACACCCACCAACACCCACCAACACTCACCAACCAGCCAAAACAACACAGTCAAACCAAATACAAACAGACTAAACACACGAACCAAACAGCCAGCCAGCCAAACACTCAGTCTCTCACCACACAGCTCCGCACACACTTGAATTTCCGGTTTCTGGCACTATCACGGGATCTCGCCATACCTTTTTCTGAACGCCCGAACTGAAAACGACTGAACCGAATGTCCGAACCCGAACTCGGAGACAGACCTGAATACCCAAACCAAACGCCCGAACCAAACTGGACCAAACCAAATGACTGAACCCAAACTGCGATCTGTTTGCACATCCCTATAATAAACTAATCAGAATAATTAGTTCCATGTGATCTAAGTTCAAAATAATGCCTCTGCTAAAGTAACTGCTGCATGTTTAAGATTGACAAGCATCTACACTCCCTCTCATACCTGGATACTCCCAGCAACAGACACATAAAGAAGGTGAATGAATAACCAAAAGTAGTCCTTGAAGCAAAATTATTTTCCTTGGATGTGCTTCCAACTTGAGTAATAGTATTGTTCTTAGTTTCCTTCATCCAGAATATTGGGCTTGTTTTATTGCCCTTTATCCCATGGACCAGTATCCATACTCTTCTTCTGATAGGTGTTAATGTCACTACATCCGGAGTCCATTCTTTCTGCCACTATCCCAAACTCCAAGAGGACACATCCTTTCTTCCAATGCATGGTGACTTGGGGAAAAAAACCTTTTTGAGGGCCCCCCTGGGTGCCCTACTCTGTATAAGTTATAAGCAACATTGCAAAAATTATCCAACATTTAAGATAAAGACATTGGTGGTATATGTCTATCCTACATTAAAGTGAAAAGGACAAAATAGGGGGTCCTTGTACAATATCACTAAGGCAGTCAATCCCACACCTAATATGTACACACATTTGACCAACTCCAAAATTGGTCCAAAAATTGGTCCAAAAATGGTCCAAACCAGGGAACACTATTTCAACCTATCCCTCAAAAAATCTGAAGCAGTAATAAACTTTCTTTGTGTATTAATTAAAAATGATCCTGCCCCAATCTATACTTTCGTTCAGACATGTAGGAGCCATGGACTTCAGCCTAAGAATCCACCTGACTTTTAATCTCAATAACTCTTTTTCAGAGTGATGAGTATCCACGCAGCAGAAAGAGAAGTCATTCACAGTGAGGTCAAGCTCCACAAAATGCTTTACTAAAGGCTCCATCGATCTTTTACATCTGATATTCGACTGATGTTCAATAATTCTATCTTTGATGGGTCTCTTGGTTTTACCGATATAGTTGAGTACACATATACATTGTATAATGTAGCTCACCCTAGGACTACCAACTCCCTATTCTTGGGCATTAGAAGAGTAGCCAGATCTGTATTTAGGGCTCTCTGATAGACCGTCTGTAAAAGATCTCTAGTGAGGGTTGGATATTATAGCCTTCCCAGTTTTTGTTTTTCTTCGTAGCTCGGGGAATCCCAGCAGTGGAAGGTTCACCTTGATGAACAGCAACTGCTCCACCAAGTTGGCCCCCAATCTCAGGTGGTGCGGTGAACAAATGTTCCCCACCATGGAGAACACCCACTGTCTGGGGACACTAGTTGGTGGGCAGGACAAGAGACCCTTGGCTACTTTGGACAGGGCCGGCCACACGTTGGTCTTGCCGGCCCAGTGTGTCAAGGGATCACTGCTGGGTCCTCCTCCAGGTAGCTCTCCACTGCTGCTGAGGCGCTGTCATACTCCGTCATGTAACTCTGCCTGGGCACCACCTCCACCACTGCCCTCAGCCACGCTGCCTGCCCTTCTGTACATGACCCCATGCTCCCCAGAATGGCCTGCAGATATGAGCTGATGCTGGTGTTATGGGACTTTTATGTTTCCACTTTACGCAACACCATTTACCAAGTGTCTTGGTGTTACAACCCCAATGGAAGTACACTATTAACCTAGTCCCAGGCTTAATTGAAAAGCCTCTCTGACAATAGACCAGGATTTAATCAATAAGACCTGTCTTTTGTGGACTCTTACCACCAGCTTTCTACTATAATTACCTTCTGACTTTCTCTGGCATGAGATCAGTCTCCTGTGTAGTAATACCACCTTTTCTTATAATATATCAGTGGGCTTCTACCACGTTTAGTAGGGGTGGGACACTGGGGAGAATATCGGGTACCAGATGTACCTGTATCAGATCTCCCAGGTACCGGTATCCCATTCATACTTACTCAGGCATACATTTGGACTGGCCAGGTCCAAAGTAACCTTTTTGAAGGAGGCTTGGAGAGATGGCTGCTGCTGAGCTGCCTCTAGGTGTTGGGTCAGTTGGTTTCTTTGTCTCTTTCTCTCCAAAGTCATGGGGTTTGTGTCTTCTTTTTATACACCACTCCACTGGTTACTTCACTGGTCATCTGTTTGGTGATGGTCCAGGAGCTTTTTGCAAGTTGATGCTCTGTTGATGGTCTGCGTATCTCCAAAAACAACTTGATTTATCAGATGCCCTGGAGAGCCATAGCTCACACCCATGAACCTCAAGACCATTTTTCTCCAGCTGACCTGTCAGGGGCTTTCTGACCATCTGCTCGAGGTGGCTGCTGGTAGGTGTGGTGTCTTCTGTTGACTCTCCAAAATAGATGTTTTTCTTCTGTTGCTCTGGTGTCTTTCAACTCAGTTCCTTTCTTTGGAGGGCTGGTACTTTAAAAAATAGATGTCTGTGCTGGTGCTTTCCAGCTCAGTTCCTCTTTTTGGAGGGCTGGTACTTCTAAAACAGGTGTTCCAGATACACTTCATCGCTTCAGCAAAAAACACCCTGTTATTTTGCTAGAGGCAGGTTGTTTTTCTCTTGGGCCATTTGTCCAGAAGTCTCACTTCAGCCTGGTCAACCTAAAACCATGCATTCAAAACTCATGCATACAATTTTTATATAACACTGGCAATAGGGGTGCTAGCTCCTGCTCCGCCTGTGGTGGCTGCTGCTGTTACTGCTAGGGCTGGGAGTGGAGATAGACCCCGCCAGCTGAAAGGAGTGGCTGTTCCCACTCCCACCATCCCCAGAGGCATCCTGCTGCTGCTGCTGCTGCTGCAAACTCTCAAGAGCCTGCTCTGCCTGACAGACCCTCTCCACCAGGTCAAACCTCAAGTGCCCATAGAGCACTGTCTAGGGTGCCACACTTCCCTTGACCCTTGGGTTCAGCATGGTTGCCAAAACGTATTCCTCCCACTGCAGAAACTCATCGAACCACACCTTCAGCCCTGCCTTCAGCTGCCGCACCAGGGCAACTACCTCATCCGCTAGTTTCTTGCCCTGAGGGCCACAATCCCAACCCTGGAGAATCTCCTCCATCCTCCTGAGAAGACTCTGGACCAGAGGAGTCATCTGGCTGATGGTGGCCGTGGAGGAACTGATGGTCTCCGTCACAGCCAGGAATGGTCTGAGCATGAAGACTGTGTGAGCCAGGATCTCCATTCTTCCTTATTGTACCCTGGGGGTGCCTCGCTGTCTGTCACCAGTTGAACATGATGCAAGGTGGCTTTCTGTTTGAGAAGCCGCTCGAGCATTAGGAAAGTCAAATTCCACTGGGTGGACACATCCTGCACCAGTTTGTGCACTGGGTAGCCTTGCTCTGCCTGCTTCACCTGGAGGAGGTCGCTTCCCTTCACGCTCCGGTTAAAGAAGCTGGCCAGCTTCCTCCCCCGCTCGATCAGGGAGCTAAGTGTGCCTGTCCCAATCCCCGTATCCCCCAAGCCCAGAGCATCCCTGACCACCAAATGAAGGGTGTGTGCAGCGCAAGGGATGCTGTTGAAGCCCCCCCTCATGTACTCCCTTAGTATGTTGGCTGCGTTGTCCATCACCACACACCCTTTGGTGAAGGGTGCACCTGGTATGACCCACTCCCTTAACATGGCCGTCAGGGCTGCCTCGATGTTCCGAGCGGTGTGGGGGCCATCAATTACTTCCGCTTGAAGCAGGGCTCACCTATACCCTGTTTCAGGACCCCTCCTGCCATTCCCAAATGCTGCCTCTGGGTCCTGCTACCAGTGCGCAGTCACTGCCAGGTAGGCGTGCTGCATGTTCCTACTTGACCACAGGTCAGTGGTGAAGTTGACGGTGGAAGCCCCAGCCCCAGCCAGCTGCTCCCTCACCCGCTCCTTTAAAGCCCGGTAGAAGGCTGGCACCACCTGCCGACTAAGGGTGGTGTGTGAGGGCAGCTTAAACTGGGGGGCCAGGAAGCCAATCAGGTGCCTAAACTCCATGTCCTCAACCACCGAGAAGGGCTACCCATCCAATGCTATTATTTCCCCCAACTTGCGTGTGGCTTTCAGTTAAAAGCCATGCCATCCTCCACATCCTGCAGTTGCCGATGGAATTGACAGCAGCTGCCTCCACCCCAGCTCCTCCATGATGCACTGGTGGTGCTGCTGCTTCTCCCCCAAAAGAGCACTACCACGCCTGCTCCTAGAGGCAGCTGTTCAAGCAGGATGCTTGCCCGCTGATGGAGGCGGACGATTCGTTACTGCAGTCGGGAACCTGCTTGTGTCCACTGCCCCTGATTGTCCGCTTAGCAGCACAGTGCTGTGGCATCCTTTCAGGTGCCTTGCCATGGTAGTTGTGCCAAGGTTGGTGAGCACCTGCCCATTCTTCACCACCTTCTGGCACAAAGTGCACTTCACCTCCCTGAGATCATCCGCCAGCACCAACTTAAAATGCATCCATACAAAGGATTTTTTGCCCCCTCCTGCCTTCTGGCCCACACTGGGTGATGCACCACTGACAGTGCTGCTGGGAGGGACAGAACATGGTGGCAACACAGCTCTCAGAGGGACAGTAATCATCTCATCACCAGACATCTCCTCCGCATGACTAGTGTCTGCCTTGCTGTCCCCAATCTGAATGATGTCCCATGAAGGGGAGGACTGGGACCCTGAGGCTGATCGACTACCCACCATGCTGCTGCCACTCTCCCTGTTCCTCCTATAGCTGCTGCTGCTACTGTTGCTCCTCTCCCTGCTGCCATTGCCCGGGGATCGGACCCTGCCTCGAGCAGCCGGGGTGGGATCCACCAGCCCTGGACCACTGGGGATCACATCAATAATGGGGGTCAGGGACATTGGTGGCCCTGGATGAACATCTGACCCCAAAGCACCTACACTTCTGCTAACAGGAGACCCCCCTCCCACTCGTGACCTCTTGGGGTGATGTACCCCAATAATCACCATTCCTTAAACTTCGTGGGGAATTGGCTTAAAGACTTAAACTGGGGTCTCCATGTGTTCAAAGGATCAAGCTGAGGACAGTACAGGCTACAGGCAGTTTATGTACCCTCCCTAAATAGAAAGAGAGAGAGAGAGAGAGACAGGTGTCCAATAACAAGAAGTTTATTGATATATATATAACAGAGAAACACATCCCCGGTCTGGCTTTAACAAGGGGAAAACACAAGTGACTTGCAGGGATTGTAGGAGAAGAGGGGAGGGGGGGTCCGGTGTTGGCTCAGCGAGGGTGAGCGAGAGAACGCAAAGGGGAGAGAGGGAGAAAGAGGGCTTCCCCAGTTGGCTGGGAAAGTCTGGACTTGCGGTTACCTTTCTTTGCCTGTTGAGACAGGACAGGCGGCCCACGGATCCAGCGGAGTTCAGGGGATGGAGGAGGAAAGCAAAAAGGCAGACCAGAGTCTGGGAGAAATCTTCATGCAGACACGCACAGAGTGACCTGCACGTATCTGGGTCCCAAGACTTCTCAAAAGTTTAGGAAAAAACCTGGGGCAGTTAAAGGGTGCAGACAAAGGTGTTTTGGGAGGCTACAAAGGGTCATTTTGGGTGTACAAGGGGTTAACAAGGGGAGGTTACTTCCATGACAAAAAAGGGCTATACAAGGTGGACAAGATATCTTTGACACAGAGGGAAACTATAAACAAAAGATGCAGGGAGGGGAGGTAGGGCTAATGACGGTTCTTTAGGGTACAATGGGTGTGTGTCTGGTTTCTCTTGGGGAATGCAAAGATAGGATGCTGCTGCACTGAGCCCTAACTACCAGTCCTTTGTTATAACAGGGTGAGTCGCTATCCTTAATGACTCCATTCTTTATTCAGAGGGCTCTCACTTCTAGTCTGTTTCTCAACCTTAGGCTGGTATTTTTCCATGAGTGGTCCCTTTTTGCTTGGAGCTAGGGTGGCTGGGCCCGATCCTTATTTCCCATGTTCCTCCCCCCCCCATCCTCTTGCATCCAGTGTGGGGTTTGTACCCCAAGCCTTCTTACCCCTGTGGGTTTTGCTGACCCACGGGTCCAAGACAGTTGGCTACAAGGGGGGGGACCTCCATTCTGGGGGAGACCAGGGGTCCAAGATAGCACCTCCTCCTGCAGCTGCAGCAGAGACAGCCGCAGCCTCCTGGAGTTCAGGCTTTCCAGTACCCTGCATTGCAGTGGAGGACGCTGGCAGGCGGCGCCACCAAACCACACCCCTAGTGTCCCTGCTGGGAGCCTCTGAAGCCTGACTGCCAAAATCAGGCCTTTGCAGTTTGGGGCGTGGTGATGGGCTTGGGCTGCTGCTGATGCCTGCTGCCACTCTGCTGGCATGGCGCCTGTCACCTCTGTCACATCCCCCATTGCTTGCCTTACGGGAAGCAGACCAGCCTCTTCTGCTTCCCTTCTCCATTTCTCCCACCCAAAGAATGCAGAGGAAGAATATTTTCATTTATTTATTCAAATTTGTAATCTAATATTATATATATCTACACTAACTCTAACTGTTATTAACTATTCTAAAACATATGGAACTAAATGGAATATTATCTAATTTCATCAAAGGCCTAGTCCTACAAACACACTATAAAATATTAAAACTGAATCACTACACACTAACTCTATAATTAAGCTAACTCCTACAACTATATAGCTATAGTAACTATCTTTCTATCTCTATATGCATACACACACAAACACACACACAGGGAAGTGTGTGTGGGGGGACACAGGCAGCGCACAACAAACAACACAGGAAGGGGTACAAAACTGAAATGAAGCCTAAAATAAATCTAATGCTACTCTAAATAAATCCAAAAACAGGGGAAGGGAATCAGGAATGGAATATATACAGGGGGAGTAAAGGATTCAATGGAGGGTAGGGAGAAAGAACAAAAGGAGGGGTAAAAAAAAACAAAAAAACACCTAAATCTCTCTAATCTAATCTAATCTAAATAAATGAAACTATGGAGGTAAATGTGTGGAAGTGAGTGAAATAGGAGGAGAATGGCAATGGATTGGTAGGAACACAAACTGCTGGGAGAGGTAGAGTTCTGAAAATGCCTGCTGACAAGATCAGTGGCTAGCTGAGAAGTAATTGGAAGGGGGGAGGGAAATGACTTTTGTTACTTGCTGCGCCCACCTTACCAAAAGCCCCATTGGCTCTGTGCAGCCTAGCCCCATGCCAATAACAGACTGAGAAGTCAGTTGTCTGAGGAAAAGAGGGATGGTGATTGGGCAGGCTGGCTGCTAGTCCAAGCCTCTTCATCCCTGGTGCCAGGAATTCTGCTCCTCAGCTCCCCCACCCTACCTCCCTGGGCCTGCCAGTCAGGTTTTTCCCACCTGAATGTGCCCAAACTCATCCAAACACAGCCAAACTGTTTAAGGGTTTTGGCATTTGGTTCGGCCGTTCGGTTTGGGCATCTGAACTTGCTGGGTTCAGGCCAAACTCCGAACATCCGAACCGCATTCGCACATCCCTACCACAGACTCCTAAGGCAACCTGGCACCCGCCCCTCCCAAAGGGAGGGGTTGGTGAGCCCTGTCAGCCCAAGTCCCAATGTCTTCCTGGTAGCTCTTACTAACCAGGGCGGGCATAGATCTAATTCACAACTCATAATTCATATTAAAAGCAGTGCCAGCCTTAGGCTGGGAAGTGGAATAACTACTCCAAACCCGATGCTTTTCCACACTTCCAGGGATTTCCAGGGATTTCACATAATGGCCACCCGCCATTATGTGACCACTCCCCTGACTTTCCAGAGCAGTAGTGGCAGTTGGCCCCTGTTGTCTTTGTAGAAATAGATGTTGGTTCTCTTCTATGACTGCTTACTCTAACTAGAGAAAAAGCATTGTGGGCCACAATAGGTCTCCTCCCATCTTTCCCCTAGCCTTCTTTTTTTACTATACATACCCCAGTAATTTTTAGCTGTTCTTTTCCTGCACCTTTCTCCTCTGCTGCTTTAGCTATCATACCTTATGTTTCTTCCAAAACATAAGCCCTAAAGAGATATCGCTTATAAAGATTATCTCATAATCGTGTGTACTTTTTGTTACTGTAAGAAGAGAGGATAGGATGCTGTGTGAGCATTGTTCTATTCACCAAGGGACCTTGATCGGATTGATCTGTGGCAATTGTTCTCTTTAACCTTTTAAATAAATAAATAAATAAATAATAATAGTTTAGACATAAATCTCTAAACAACAATTTCCACTGTATGAAGCTCTAAGAGCTTTATGTTACCAACTGGGCTACCTTCAGACTGCACAAATTGTATATAAGTTTTGTTTATTTGTTTGTTTTTTAATATTAATACATAGTTTAAGCAATATACTACATGCTGCTTGCGAATGCTAATTCACAATTGATAGAATTTATATTATTTTATTTATTTAGCAAATTTATACCCCGCCCCCTCCTGCAACGCAGCTCAGGGCGGCTTCCAACAATCAATTTTAAAACATTAAAAATTAATTTAAAAATATAAAATATAAAATATACCATATAAAACAGGGCTAGAAAAATAATAAATAAATGGGTGGGGGACTAAAATCATCCCTCCCCACCCTCCCTCCCAAAGGCCTGGGCAAACAGCCAGGTCTTACAGTTCCGCCGAAATGTTAAAAGGCTTGGGGCCAGGCGAGATTCCTCCGGAAGGGAGTTCCACAGCCGCGGTCCTACCACCGAGAATGCTCGCTCCATCGTGGCCCTCCGTTTGACACGGGGGACCTCCGGAAGGGCACCCCCGGCCGACCGCAGGAGCCGCTCCGGGGCGCGAAGGGCGAGGCAGTCCCTAAGGTATGAGGGGCCAAGACCATATAGGGCTTTATAGATCATCACTAGGACCTTGAACTTGGCCCGGCACACTATCGGCAGCCAGTGCAGAGCTCGGAGCACCGGTGTAATGTGCTCCCGGCGACCCGTCCCCGTAAGAAGACGAGCCGCCGCATTCTGCACCAGCTGCAGCCTCCGGGCCAAGAACAAGGGAAGCCCCACGTAGAGCGCGTTGCAGTAGTCGAGCCTCGAGGTGACGAAGGCATGGATGAGGGAGGCCAGGTCCGGGCCAGAGACATACGGACGCAGCCTACGTACCAGATAAAGCTGGCGGAAGGCAGCCTTAGCGACTGCCTCCACCTGCCGCTCCAGACGCAGGTCTGCGTCCAATATGACCCCCAGACTCCGGACCTGCTGAGCTACAGGGGGGCAAACCCCCCCAACCAGGGGGGCCACCACCCCCTTCGCCCTCCCCACCACCATCACCTCCGTCTTATCTGGGTTGAGCTTCAGTCTGCTCAGCCGCATCCAATCCGCCACGGCCTCCAAACATTGGGATAGCACCGAGATAGCAGGGTCTGGGTCAGTAGAAAAGGAGAGGTACAGCTGAGTATCATCAGCATACTGGTGACATCGCACCCCGAACCCTCTCACGACCTCCCCCAAGGGCTGCATATAGATGTTAAATAATAATGGAGACAAGATCGATCCCTGCGGAACGCCACACGGTAAGGCGCGGGGGCTCGATGTTTCCTCCCCCAACACCACCCGCTGGCTCCTCCCCGAGAGGAATGAACGGAACCATTCAAGAACAGTCCCGTCCAGACCCCCCCGGTCACGCAGTCGTCTCAACAGCAGCCCATGGTCCACGGTGTCAAAAGCGGCCGAGAGATCGAGCAGGATGAGAAATGTCGAACATCCCGCATCCATCTCCCGGCGGAGGTCGTCCACCAAGGCCACCAACGCCGTCTCGGTGCCATAGCCGGGGCGGAACCCAGATTGAAAAGGGTCAAGGAGCCCGATGTTATCTAGATGACCCTGGAGCTGGAGCGCCACTGCCCGCTCAATAACCTTCCCTAAAAAGGGAAGGTTAGAGACAGGTCGGTAGCTGGCGAGCGCGTCTACGTCCAACGATGGTTTTTTCAGCAGGGGGCGCACCACAGCCTCTTTTAAGCAAGGCGACAACCTCCCCTGCCGAAGGGACGCATTCACCACCCTCGCCAGCACCGTCCCCAACGTCTCCCCGGAAGCTTTTATTAACCAGGACGGGCACGGATCTAGTTGACAACACGTGGCCCTCACAGACCCCAGGACATCCACCACATCGGCCGGCGTCACTTCCTGAAACTCACCCCATAAAGATGGACCAGACGGACCCTCCGCCCCCCCGCGCTCTTCCCCTACTGCTATCAACCCAGCGTCGAAATCGGCCTGAATCCGAGCGATCTTGTCTGCGAAGTAGATGACAAACTCCTCACAGCGGGCCCGGGACAAGTCCCCATCCAGGCGGAGGGAGGCCGGACTAACCAGCCCCCGCACCACCCGAAACAGCTCCGCTGGACGCGACTTCGCAGACGCTATGAGGACGGCGAGGAATTCCTTCCTCGCCGTCCTCACAGCCTCCACATAGGACCGCAAATGGGCCCTATGGAGAAGACGATCGGAGACAGACCGAGTCCGACGCCAGCGTCGCTCTAGCCTCCTGCCCACACGCTTCATACACCGCAGCCCCTCAGTAAACCAAGGGGTCCTGCGGTGACGAGACCGAGGCAGAAGGCGCCTCGGAGCCACCCTGTCAATGGCCTCCTCCAGCAAGATGTTCCAATGCCGGACCAGCTCATCCACAGAGTGGCCGTCCACATCCAGGGTAAGCTCCCTCAGGACCTCCTGGAACCGCTGGGGTTCCATCAGCCTCCGAGGGCGGACCATCCTAACTGGTCCCTTCCCCTTCTGGAGGGGGCGCGCTAGAAGACCGGCCTGAAGGAGATAATGGTCCATCCATGACAAGGGCACCGCTGTCACCTCCCCCACAACTGGACCCCCCGCCTCAAGGCCAGAGCCGAAGATCAGGTCGAGGGTATGTCCCCCCACGTGGGTAGGGCAGATCACTTCCTGGGACAAGTTCATGGTTGCCATGGCGGCCATGAACTCCCGCTCCACCCCAACAAGACGGGTTTCAGAACACACTGTTGCACAGATACTCCAAAGGAGTATTTTATTTAACATAATAGCAGAGGAGCAGGGAGAAAGTAGTTTTTCAGTCAATGAGTAATAATAATAATTAATAATTAATAATTAATAA
The DNA here is from genome assembly GCA_003113815.1 of Sphenodon punctatus. Classification (NCBI taxonomy): domain Eukaryota; kingdom Metazoa; phylum Chordata; class Lepidosauria; order Sphenodontia; family Sphenodontidae; genus Sphenodon; species Sphenodon punctatus. The sequence goes on along the minus strand of QEPC01011583.1, from coordinate 105,981 downwards.
TCCTTATTTGTACATTGTACCTCCCTGCCATGGTACTCGGAGCACTTTACATACAACAATTTAACACGACTTTTCATTTCATTCTGTTAATTAATTTGTGGAATATGTTGTGAGAGGATGTGGTCAAGGCCAGGAGTATATCTGGGTATAAAAATGGATTAGATAAGTTCTTGTAGAGTCAATCCATTAATGACTCTTAGCCAAGTATGCTTAGAGGATATACATTCTTACTTTTGGGAGTACTCCTTACTCCTTACTCATTGCTCACTAGGACCTGTTCAGTACTTTTTCTACGGGACCTGGCCACTGTGTCAGTGGGAGGGGGAAAGAGGGGGGGAAGGGGGTCGTCCACGCACGCTGCTTGCACCCAGGGGAGCTCGGCTTAGGAAATCGGGGGGTAAGGATTATGGGCTCAATGGACCATTGGTCTGACCCAGTATGGCACTACTTATGTTTTTAAGTTCTATAATAGTACATTTTTACCAGAAAAAAAAGAAAGTTTCTTTGCCACTCTATCTAGTGCCAAAGAATGTGGTAGAATATGAAAATATGGAACTACTAAAGCAGAGCTTCTCAAACCACGTGTTGGGAACCCAATGTATCGGTGGGGGCTTGAGAATGATGATGTTAGACATTTTTTCCATGTCTTTGACTGGCAATCAGAATTACAGCAAATTCCCAAAATGGATTCACACAGGGAAACTTTTGAGAACCACTGCATTAAAGCCAAACTGACTGTGGAGGACAATGCTTTTTGGCTTTGTATCGATGCTACTGCTTTGCTTTGGTTGTTTTATGGTTAACATTCATGCTGAAACTTGGTCCTTGGTTTTCATTAGAAAACCCCAAGGACTGAGGTACTTGACTAGATTTTCCGAGTTCTGAAGTTTCAAGGAATGGCCCCCAAAAGTTTGGAACTTGGAAAATCTTCAGCTGAGTGCATGGAGGCCAATGCTAGGCCCCTGCTCCCCTTCCCTCGTCCCTGTTCCTCTTCCCTCACCCCTTCCCTCGCCCCTTCTCTCCTGCTGTCAATGGAGAGAATAGGCCAGAAGGGGCAAAGGAAGAGGGGGGTTAGTGAGGGTTCAAGGGGAGTGCTGAATGGGGGGCTAATGGGGGCTGAGTGGTAGAATATTCACCCTCTGAAGGGGCTCCAGTGACGTGTGACTTCCTCTGGGTCAGGTATGTTTTTAAAAAGAAGGAAAAAAAGCTGGGTATGCTAATAAGTGCTGAATGGTTGCATTGGAAACAGCACACATTCGAAGATCAGTCTGGTGGCCATGTTATTATTATTATTATTAACAAACATTTATATAGTGCCATCAGTGTACCCGGCACTTTACAAAATAATAAAATAGACACGGTCCCTACCCCTAGGGCTTACAATCTAAGAGACAGGAGCTGGGGGAGAGACTTAGGAAGGGGAAGAGAGGGAGAGACAAGGGGTCTAACATTCATGAAGATGTGAGGTCTCAAGTGCACGTACTTGGCTTGGTTACGATGGGAATAACAGCAGGCAGGTCCATGTTGCAAGGATAAGGGTAAACCAATCGTAGGTATAGGAATAGTGGCTCAGCAGGATAAAGAGTCAAACAGAGCAGAGCGAACGAGGTGAGTTTTAAGGAGAGATTGGAAGGTATGAAGGGAGGGTGCAAGGCGGATGTGGACAGGGAGGGAGTTCCAGGCATGGGGGGCAGCAAGTGAGAA
>QEPC01011583.1:73875-98670 GCA_003113815.1 Sphenodon punctatus | reverse complement strand
AACAAAAATCCAGGCTGGGCAGGGTGGGTGGGGGGTGTCCCCCCTTCCACCCGTGCAGCCTGGGAGGGGGAGGAATTAATTGTATTTCATTGATTTCAATGGGGACACAGTGCCCCATTGAAATCAATGAAATAAAACCGGTACCGGATGCCAGATTTAATCTGGGAATCCGATTCTTTGAGAACCGGAAACCGGTAAATCCGGTATCCGGTAATTACCCCGGGGTCCCACCCCTAGTGTATGGGCAGCTAGGAGGGTCTATATGGGAGGACAAGTCTCAGAGTCAGACACAGGTAGGGAGCAGTATGTTTATGGGGAGAGGGCATCCAGGTGCTGGAGGGATGTATATGGAGGGAGACGGCTGACAAATGGATAATGTATAGGGATACGTTTTGGGAGCAGACAGGGATGGAAGGGAAATTATGTGTGGGCTACAGTGGAGACAGGGATCAAGTCTAGCCTTGAAATGAGAAATCTTGGTACATGCTGTTTGTTGGAAGCAGGGCATTCTCCGACATTCATGTGATGTGGAAAATTACTAGCTTTCCTGATGTTTGCAATCTTCCATTATTTTTTGTAATATTAATGGGTCTGCTATGGGCTGGTTCCAAGCCCTGTATATTCTGCATGCACAACCTTGGAGGCTGTGGAGACAAAAAAAAAATGCTGGTTAAGCAACATAGAAGTGCTGGAAATTTCCATAAAAGTATTGTAAAATTGCCATTAAACTGTAGTAAAATTATCAGAATGTGACAAAAAAGTTCCGGAAAGTGTCAAGTATGACAGAAAAAAGGGTGGAAGCACAGAATCCCCAGTAACGGATAAAGTACTGACAGACACTTACAAGCACTTCCAAAAGCTCAGCCTTTCCCATCAGAAAGGGAACACTTGTTCTCATCTGAGCCCTAATCAAGCCCATAATATTGGGGCAGGGAGTATCTTTCTGTCCCCAGCCTCCGTATTTCTCCCAACCTGCAGAGGAAGAGAATTGGGGCTGAAACACCAAGGAAAGTGTGGGTGCATGGAGCTTAAGCTGTAAGCAAGCACAATATTTGAGACTCTACAACATTTTTACAGCTTACATGGCACACAAGTTAAGGTGAGAGCCTTTACTTACAATCCCCATGCTCTTTAGAGCATGCTTAAATTTGTAAGAGCCTTAACTTAAACTGAAAGTTTTTTTATCCTGTAATTGTTGACTTCAGTGGAGGTGGGAATTCATTTATTAGGTGTACAGTGTTCAGTGAAGGCAAAAACTAGGGGTGTGACATTCATTCATGTTTTTTATAATAATGTATATGAAATTACCATTTTCATTTATGTTATTGAAATATAAAATGCAAAAATAATATTTATGTTATTAAAACATAAATAATAACATGAAGGGAGCTGGGGGAAAACAACAGGAAATGGATCCCCCATTGTGACCTGTTGGGTGCTTCTCCCAAGCCACTGTGATGGACCACTTTCGGAGACAGGATGCTAGGCTAGATGGACCATTGGTCTGACCCAGTATGGCACTTATTATGTAACATACAAATGATTTTTTGTTTTTGTTTTATGTTATTGTTTTATGTTTTTCTGTGCAGCCTGGCACAGGGGAAATTGAAGGAAGGCAGGGGGAGCTTATAGAAGCTGAGGGCACATAGAGCTCTGTACCTGTGGCTAGCTGTTTGTTGCTCTGTGTACATTAGGGCTGAAACTCAGCTCACAATTCTCACCGGTTTCCGACGAGAAGGTTGGGGGGTTTCTCATCTCGAGACTAGAACCCCCACCTTCTCATTGGGAACCAGTGAGAATTTGAAGGGGCCAGGAGGAGGCCAGGGTTGCAGGTGGAGGGTAGTCAAGGCAGGGGTTAAGGCGAGTACAGGGCAAAGACAAGCCCCCTGGAACCCTGTCTGTCCTCCCCACCTGGGGGGAAGATAATGGTCGGGTGGGGTGGGTGGGGACAAGTGTAGGGGTTTAGGGGCCTAGCGGGGGGACAGGCAGGTCATTATTTACTTTCTCAGGGTTCCCAACCCCACCGCTGTGCTTCACGCCATGCCAGGGCACTTCCCGGGCTTGTAGTTTCAAAGGAAGAAGGAAAAAAAAACGAGCATGCACAGAAGAGCTGCTCAGGCCTGCGGGTGCCAACTTTTCAAAGGACATCCAGGGCCAAGCACCTCTTCTGCGCATGCTCGGGTTTTTCCCCCCTTCTTCCTTTGAAAGTACAAACCTGGGGAGCGGCTGGTGCGGCACGGTGCAGAAAACAATAACGGGGTGGGGACCCCCCCCCAGACAATATGTAATTCCCTGTCTGATCCCTGGCTAGCCCCCCTGCCCACACTTTGTCTTCCCCCTCAGGCAGGGAGACCAGACAGGGGCCAGAGGTGCTATGGTGGGCTTGTCTTTGCCTCCGGTCACCTCTGGCTCCTGTGCCAGCCTCCTCCCCACCACCTGCAACCCTGGCCCCTCGAGTCATTCATGAGAATGTGATGGAGGGGGGGAGAACACCTGAGTTCTCTGGGCCCCCTCTTGATTTTTCTCACTTCAGCCCTAGTGCATATTCAGTGTTTCGAAAGCTTCACTTTGTGTTTCTTTGTGTGAGCCTTCACTGAGCCTTTTCCTGCTTTTCAACCACATTCTTTGGTACAAAAATAGACCTCTCCCTCTTCCCATTCTCATCCCCCCCCCCAGTCCCCTCAAATTACACATTCCTAACCCTGTGTGTTCCTTCAAGCTGATTGTGCCCTGTCATAACTTGGGGTGCCCACAATGACAAGCAAAGCCTATGCCACTGCCTACCTTCCTGCCTGCCTACTGTTCCTTTGCTCTGCCTGTCTTCTGCTGCTGCTTCCCAAAGGTGTCTCTCAAATGCATTGCCCCTCTGATGCGATTGCTGCTGGAAGCTGATGATGCCCTGCCACATGCTGGGCTGCTGCCACTCCATTCTGTGATGATGGTCTCTCTCCTTCATATCTCCTGCTCCCCTGGCACACTCTCTGAAACTCCTGAAGCCATGACATGTTAAATAATCAGGAGAGAGTAAATCTTCTCCTCTCCTTTGCCAGTCCCTGCTGTTTCAGCAGCCAATACCCGCTTCCTGCCCGTGTCTAGTCTGTGTCCTGTCCACCTGCCATGTGCTAATCTCTCACTGATATTTCTGCCTCCCAGGGGCTGTCTCTTCAACTAGAAGCCTTTCCATACTTGAGGTATCACTGACTTCTCCTCTATTAGTATCTGTTGTTTCAGTACCCAGTGCCCATTGCCTGCCAGTTTGTCCTGTGTCTGCCTACTGCATACTAATCTCACATGGACATTCTGCCTCCCGGGGGCTTTCTCTTGGTAAACCACTGTCAACTCCTGTGCAAGTGCCTGGCTGCTTCAGTGCCCAGCAACCACTGCATGACAGTGTTTGCTTTGTCCTCTACCCAGCCACTGCATACCAATATCTTGCTGCTATTTCTGCCACCCTGGAACAGTCTTTGCAGGTTTGGGGAACTGAAAGTGTCAGAGAGCCACTTTTGGAAGCACTTTTTGAAGGCATGGAGAGGGGAAAAATTGGTTTTACATTATTAAAAATGAAAAAACATTAAAAAATTAATAACAAATGAAAATTGAAATGTTCATTTATGTTATAAAAACATAAACAAATAATATTTTTAAAATGAAAATAATATTGGAAATGAAAAAAAATTCTAATGCACATCCCTACAGTGATATAAAGGGGAAATCAGAATTCTTGAAACTGAGCATCATAACCTACTGTAGGAATCAGATTTCAACCCTAGTCTGCCTTTATCTTCCTGTTTTTAAATTGTTTTAAATACTTTTTATATTGTTACTGTATTTTATGATTGTGAAGCACTTGAAGTGCTATGGGGGCACTATAAAATAAAAGTAATTATCAATTATCAATTATTTATTACAGTGTCTGGGCAGATGGCCAAACAGCCCCACTGCCTGGATTGTAATGCTGATGAACAGAAAGCCAGCACCTGTGTTCCAGTGGCTTGGGATAATCTTGCTCTCCATTGGCCAATCCCTGCTGTATGTCCATTTGTTGTTTCAACTGACTAAAGGCCACCACTGAAAGCAGGAATTGCCTCAGTAATGTGATGATTCCTGACATGCTAGGGGGGCTGACTGTGCATCCTGCTTCCAGTTTCCTCTGCTTCTCCTTGGCCCTGCTTCCAATTTCCTGTATCAACCCTGCTCCCATTTCTTGACACCTGCACTTTGCTTGACCATTTTCAAACCCTGTTTCGCTTGACCATTTGGCTTGATCTTACACAGTCTTCCGGTTTCTGACTTTGATTGCCACCTTTCTCAGGGAGGAAAAATTGGAAAATGTTAATTTGCAAAGTGTTGTTTGTGGTCATTTTATTTTATTTTATTTTTGTTTTGAAAGTATTTTATTGACTTCTTCAGTAACACACAAAGAAATAGATCCATTCTTACATTTTGTTCAACCTTACATCACCCTCTCCCTCCCCCTCAACAACTCCCGTACTGCACTTTTCTTTATGCAATTGTTGACGTCTTAACGTCGCAGGGTCTCCAGTGAAATTGTCAGGGATTAGGTCCTTATCTATAGTTCCAACCGCTGCACTCCACGATGATTACACCTTTCTTCGCTTAGTATCCCATAGATTTATGACCATTTACCAATAAAGTCCTCCTGATTGCCATTTACCTCTGCCAAAATCTTTTCCATAGTTAAATTGTTCCACATTCTATTTTCCCAATCTTGCTTTAGGGACTTGGTTTCTCCCTTCCAGTTTTTAGCAATCGCGTTAAACCCTGCCACCATACATTCGCTTGCCAATACCCAATTGAGTCTCATCTGCTAACTTATCAAGTGAGTGTCCCAGAATGGCCACCTCCAGAGTGAAAGGTAAGTTTACCCCTGTTGAAGACTGTATATACTTCCACACCCATCTCCAATATTCTAAGATTTGTGGGCATCTCCAGCAATGGTGAATCAAGGTTCCCTGATTTCCACACCCTCTCCAGCATTCCCCCTTGCTCTCTTTGTTCCAATGTTTTTCCCTATCAGGGGTAATATAATATCTATAAAAAACCTTTAGAATGGTGTCTTGTGTGTCCAATGACTTAAATTTATCAAAGATGTAGCGTGTGGCCTGTGCTTTAGCCGGTTTATCTAACTTAATTTGAAGGTCTTTCTCCCACTTGCTCCATGCTAGTATTTGTTCTCTATCTTCCATCTCCTGAAGAGCCCCATATATTTTACTAAGACTCCCTTTATTGATCTCATGATCGAACGATATCTTTTCCAATCTAGTCAGTTTTCTTTGAAATTCTAAAATAGCATTGCCCTGTGTGAAATAACTTTTCAGTTGTGCATGCTCAAAAAAGTTTACCTTTCTTTTCATAAGTGCTTCTAAGTATTCTATGTTTCTAAACCCCACTGGGGTAAATAGTTGCTCTGCCCGGGTAATCCCATGAACCTTAAGCTGTCTCCTGAGAGTGACTGCTATCTTCTTTTCTCTAAGTTCCACCCTGTCAATTGTTGAATAGGGTGAGGCTACCATCTTGATTTTCATTTTTTTTTTGTACTTGTTTCTACGTTTGCAGGGCTCCCCCTGCAAATTGATGTTTATTCCATTTTTTCTTATCTGTTTTACCCACATCCACTAAGAAATCTAAAAAAGAGCTGATCCCCAAATTTTCTTTTTCAATTTCTACCCAATTTCCTTGCTGCACATTGAAGTACCATTTGTTTATAGGGGCAAGCTGTGCCACCTTGTGATAGAGCTTAATATTGGGCACCCCCAGTCCCCCCCTCTTCCTTGGGTGATGCATTGTACTTTTGGCAATTCTTGCTCTCTGGTCCTTCCAGATTAGCTTTTGGAATATTCTTTCCACTTGTACAAAAAAAAACCTTAGGAAGGTTTATTGGCAGTGACATCATTTTATATAATATTTTCGGTAAGGAAATCATTTTGAATAGATTGCTTCTACCCATCCATGAACAGACCAGTCCTTTCCAGGCCTGCACCTCTTTTTGTATCTGCATCAGTACTTCCAGAAAGTTCTCTTTGTACAGGCTACTTGGATGCCTTGTTAAGTTAATACCCAGGTATTTAAAGCCCTTATTAGTTATCAAAAATGGAACCATCCCCTCTAAGACTGCTTGTCTTTGATGATTTGCTGCGTAAATAATGGCCACTGATTTTTCATAGTTGATCTTGTACCCCGAGACTGAGCTAAATTCCTCTGCCAACTGTAGTAAAGGTGGCAGCGACAATTCTGGCTCTGCTACAAATAGGAGAGCATCATCAGCATAGAGCGCGATCTTATGTTCTGACCCCCTAACTTTTATGCCCATTATCCTCGTATCCTGTCTGAGCGCACACACAAGCACTTCTAATACAATGTCGAATAAAAGTGGGGAGAGGGGACAGTCTTGTCTGGTTCCCCGACTAAGCTTAAAAGGTTCTGAGAGTTCACCATTAATTATCAACTATGACTCTGGTGCCACGTATATAGCTTGACTACCCCTTAAAATCTCTCCTTTCACCCCCATCCTTTCTAATGTGCAGCATAAATGGAATTGACATGCAATCAAAAACCTTTTCTGCATCGGCTGAGATTATTAATGCCTCCATATTGCGGTCTGCTATTAATTGTATCAGATTTACTGCCCTTCTAATGTTGTCTGCCCCATGTCTTTTTGGGATAAATCCCACCTGGTCTGAGTGGATTAAGTTCTGTATCACATCTTTAAACAGTTTAGCCAGGATCCCTGTAAATATCTTGAAATCAACATTTAGCAATGAAATTGGCCTGTAACTAGCCGGCTGTTCTTGGCTCCTACCAGGTTTGAGAATTAATGATATATGAGCCTGGCCAAAATCTTTGGGTATGTTCCCTGTTTGCAATATGTTATTATACACTTGTCCCCAAATTGGAACTAATAGTCTCATAAACAGTTTATAAAATTCGGCCGGATAGCCATCCGGGCCAGCCGCTTTATTATTGGGGAGCGATTTGATGACATCTTCTATTTCCTCATTTGTTATTGCTCAGCTTAGAAGTTTAGTTTGATCATTGTTTAATGTTGGTAATCCAACTCCATTAATAAATTCCTCTATTTTTACAGGGTCCTGTTCCTGCGAGGAGTATAATTTTTGTAGAACTCTACAAAAGACACTCTAATTTCTCTTGGTTCAGTTGTTACCCTGCCATCCTGTTTCTGTACAGAATTTATCACTGTCCGCTTCCTTGGATTTTTGCCATTTTTGCTAATGTTTTCCCTGCCCTGTTGTTATTCTCGAAACAAAAACATTTAATTTTCTTCAACTGCTGTACTGTTTTTTCTGTTTCAATTACATTAATCTCTCTTTTCAATTTTATCGGTTCCCTAGACTTCTTCCCCTGTGGATTAATCTTGTTTTGTGCTTCCAACCCTTGTAACTTCCTGTATAATTTCCTCAGTTCTTCCTTTTTCCTTTACTTGCCTTTAATGCAATAAGTATTCCTCTCCAGACTGCTTTCCCTGTCTCCCACACTACTCCCACTGAGTTTGTGTTTTCCTGCAAATAACATTATATTTGTTCTGCCATATCCTTTCTATCATCTTCCAGTTTAAGCAAAGCAGTATCAAATTTCCATCTGCCCCTTCTTTGTACTACTTGCTGCCCTGATATTTGGAATGAGGCTACTACTGCATAGTGGTCTGACATAACCACAGGCTGAATTTGGCATCGAGTGGTCTTTTGTAGTGCCTCGCTATCACCTAATATATAATCAATCCTGGTATATATATTATGCCTTGCAGAATAGTATGTATATTCTCTGCTCAGCGGATTTAACTTTCTCCAAAGATCATGCAATTGATGGTGCTTGCAATCTTGTTGGACCTGTCATTGCCATGATTCCATACCTTTATCCCCTGAGTGATCTTTTTCTCCCATACGTGTATTCAAGTCACCCAGTATGATAACCATCCCACTGGCCTTTTCTTGTATCACCCTCAGATATTGTCTTATGAACATTTTTGTTTGCGTGTTTGGTGCCTACATAGCCACCACTGATATTGATTTCCCATATAGTTCCCCGTTTAGCATCAAAAAACTACCCTCTTCATCCTTGTGAACTGATTTTACTACCAGCCCGCATGCTTCTGTAAAACCAATCATGACCCCTCTCTTTTTTTTGGCAGCGCATGACGAATATATATGCGGGAACCTTTTGCATTTGAATCGATTAACATCCGTGGTAATAAGTGCATTTCTTGCAGCCCAAATAAGTCTATCTTCTGTGCAAAGAAGACATTTTTGAGCCTTTTCCTCTTTACTGGCATGTTTAAACCCTGCACGTTTAATGTTAAGCATCTTAGTCCACCCATTGCTTTAATCTGATCTCTCTCCTGTTCTTTTTTTCCCTACCCATATTGTACAGGTGCTTATTCTCAATATGCGATACATCCCTCCCTTTCCTTCCCCGCCAATCATTCCTCCCCCCCTTGCCACCTCTCCCCCCCAACTATGGTGGCCCCAGCTTCCCCATATTCGCCCCCCATCCCCTAACCCTGAGGGACTCAGCTGCAAACAGTGCTTTCAACTAAAGCTTTCAGTAAACACAAAACTAATACGCCAGCTCCACCTGCCCCGTGAACATATATACACACACATATATATATACATATATATATTTCCCTTTTAAAGTGCGCACAACCAACATGCAACTTAGTTCATAATCCTTAAAGCACGCTGATATACATCTCAAAAACCTTGAACCTTATTGCATAGAAGCTTGAGTGTTCAACCTTGCGCAGTTTCTCAATCAGACTGCTTTGTGTTTCAGGATAAAGCATTCCAGCTCTTCCTTGTCCATGAATATTCTTCTTCGCCCATTCCACATAGGGTACTTTCAGACATGACGCTAACCACCCTTTAACCACCCTTGGTGGTTATTTATGCATGTTGCAGGGCTGTATTGGTGTCCTATGCAGCCCTGCAACATGCATAAATAACCACCAAGGGTGGTTAAAGGGTGGTTAGCATCATGTCTGAAAGTACCCATAATGGCCATTTTTGCTGGAAAAAGGAGATGGGGTTCTGCTTTCATTTCTCTCAATGTTCCAAAATACTTGTCCCATCCTCTTCTTTTTTCCATTGTCTCAGGGGTGTAATCAGGTGTAATTCTGATGGTTTTCCCCTCATATTGTAGTTGTGAAGCTTTCCTCGTGCGAGACAGTAGCTCCTCCTTTTGTGTAAATCTCAGCAGGTTAATTATAATAGGTCTTGGTAGTTCACCTTCTTTGGGCTTTGTCCTTAATGCTCCGTGCGCTCTTTCTACATCAAGTTCATGCAAGTGAGTGGCTTCAGGAAAGTTTTCCTTGATAACTTGCATTACCAGGTCTCTGATTGAGCCTTGGCCCGCCCCTTCAACCACTCCAAAGATCCTCAAATTATTCCTTCTCTACCTGTTTTCTAAGTCTTCAGGTTTATTCATGTAGTGGAGGGAGGTTTCTTTACAGGTTTTTCTTTGTTCTTCTGACCCCATTAATTGTTCTTCCACCCCTGCAATTCTGTCCTCCACTGCTGTTATTCTCCCTGCCAGCTCTTCCAGTCTGTTATTCCTTTTATCTACTGAGCTTTGCAGCTTATTTATTTGACTCACCAGCCTGTCTCATGCCTTTTGTGCTGTGCCTAGTTCTTTTTTCATGTCTTCTTTAAACTCTGCCAACAAGGTGATCATTTGCTGCATTGGCTCTTCATTGCCTCCCTCTGCTGTTTGTTCCTTCATGCTGCAGGTCACCATTTTCTCCGCAGGCTCCTCTGCTCTCTCTGCCCCAGCAGTTCTTACAAACTGCTCCAGCAAGTTTCTCGGCGGCAGCTGCTTACTGTATTTAGTCCTGCAGCTCATTTTTACTTTTTGGCTCGGCTGCAATGCTTTCTTTGCGTCGTGCCTTGTTTTGTTCGCGGGGGCCAGGACAGAGCTCTGCAGCGCGCGTGTATTCGCTACCCGCTCATGTGCAGTCCCTCCATGATCATTTTATGTAAATTAGTACAACCCAGTTTTTCCCCTCTCCATACAGCTCCATGTCATATCTCCATGACTCCCAATATCCCGCCACAGACTTTGAGGCTGCCCCCTATGAAGGGATGAAATGAGAATCAAAATCATTCTTATGAGAATATCATGAAAATCAAGAACCGGCAGCGAAATCTCAAGAAGATCTCATTAATGGTTCGAGATCTCAAAAGATTCTTGAATTTTTTTTAAAAAATGCTCTGTACATGTGCAAAATGACCACCATGGTCGTTCTGCGCGTGCACAGCCCTTTTTCAAGAACCAGCTGTCCTTTTCCAAAATGGCATGGACACAGCCCTTACCATCTTGAAAAGGGGCTGTGCAGGCATAGAACAGCCATGGTGGCTATTTTGTGCGTGCACAGAGCATTTTTTAATTTTTGAAGAATCTCATGAGAATGATGTCGACAACGGCTGATTCTTGGCTCGTCCTCATTTTCAAAAATCTTACCAAGAGCTTGGTTCTTGACAAGACATTTGAGCTATGCAAGAACAAATTTGACCCCTACCCCCTACATTCCCTCCATATTCCCCCACTATTGTTTTCCCTATTTTGTCCCCAAACTGCCTGAAAGCCAGGCTGGCTTGGGTTTCTCATCTGATAGCAATAGGTCTGTGTGGCTGTGAAGGGTGCAGTGCTGTGGTTAGAGACCTGCCTATGAGGAGCTGTCTTTTCATTTACTGAATAGTCTTATGTTGATTGAGAAAGACAAGGAAACCCAGTTCCCAGACTGCCCACCCAGACAGGTGACTTCTTTACTTCTGTATTTTTTTTTTTTAAAGTAAGTAAATACTTTATTGCCTGGCCATCAGGCCACTGCATATATAAAAAAATGTAAAAACAGAATATAAAAAGCAAACACATGATTACACATTCCGAACCATGGTAAAATTTAAACTTAAAATATAACTACAAAAATTTGGCATTGGTTAGAACCTCACAACAATCTAGCGATAAACATAGACACATTACAGTCACTTAGTCCCAGTTGGTGATATAAAGTTGTCATCTCCAATACCAAAAATAAAACCCAGGCAATCACAGAACAGAACAAGGGTTAAATTGTCATCAAATTATAACTCAACACTTTAAGCGTCTACTCATTTAGCTGCATAGGACCTCCATTGCTAGATTCAGAGTCTCTTTTCTGTTTTAATTTGATAACCCAACTTAGAAAGGTTCCAACCGCCTGGGAGGTTGCAGCTGAACTATCACTGAGTAAAATACCCACCCAGAATGCTTCCGGGCGACCTGGGTATGAGGCCAATAAAGGGGTCAGATATTTCTCGCGCAGCCTGGCATACATGGGACAAGCCAATAAAATATGGGTTAAAGATTCAACCTGTCTCAATGGGCATAGGCATTCAGCCAATGTACTTCTGTATTCAGCTCTTTGACTCTGCATTGGTTCCTGTCTTTGACTTCCTGGTTTTAGATTTGGCCTGTTCACTGACTGTTATACACCCTCTACCCTCTTGGAGTACAGGTCAGCACCTGGTCAATCATCTTAGCTCAAGACAGGTCCTAACTCTGATACTGATGGCACTACATGCATACAGCCCCACCTATTTATCCTTTTGTGATCAGTAAAGAGAAGGAGAAAGTAAAATAAAATACTTTGGAGTATTATTGTAATCTATCTTTCACAAGGCAAGCTTAAGGGAAGACAGTTAAGTTCATCACATCAGTTTATACATACCCCGCCCCATCTCTTTTCTCCTTTGTCTCTCTGTTTTCCTGATTCTTTTTCTTCCAGCTAGACACCAGCTTTACCCCTATTCCCAGTTCTTCTGCCCTCGCTGCAGATCATAAAAGATCTCTGAAAAACCAGTTGAAAAATCTATCCTTTGCATGATCTGTTCTGCTGCCTGGTGATTTGGGGTAATAAATCTTTTAGCGGATGTATTTGTCAGTTGACACTGTAACAGCATAAAAGTCAGTGGCTCTAAAAGGAAGAGGCTGAGTTTACCAAAACTTGGGTTTGTGTGAAATTGTATGTTACAACAGTATAAAATTAATTAGAGAGAACCAGGTCAGATAAGCAAACTACTCAATTATAATTCCCAAAATTGAGATGGCAAAAACTCATCTGACCCACATATTTTGGCTGGTCCCTACTTGGCACATTTTTATCTGAAATGAGTTGAAATAAGAGATGTGCTGGCAGCATAACACCTGCTCCCTCTTTCAACCCTTGGGCTGTAAGAGTAATTACCCAGTTCTCCCTGCACTGGCTAAGGAGCTGTGAAGTGTTGATTGAATTGAGTCAATCATTCTTCTGTTCTCGAGCCCCTGTCTGATTGGCTGATAGTCTGAATTACAGCATCTCTGTCTGATATGCCTATTAGTAGTTTTGTTTCGTTTCAGACTTACTTCAGGTAGGTTGCCTTCAAGGTGTTGCTGAGAAATCCACGTACCATAAAACACAATGCCTTACACAACCAATCTATTTTCTTATGGTATTGTTTTAAAATATGACATGCTTTTCATACAGTTATGTTTATGTAGAATACCTTTGGATTACCTATTATAATTTACTTGCAGCTCTAGCTGCAATTAAGTTAAAGCCATCACTGTTCTCCATTATAATCAGTGGACTACTTAACCCCCGATATTGAGGAAACTGCTTGAGCTATAGTTCTGAAAATTTATCCATAGCTTATACTTGTGGGATCCATCATACGCACAAAATTTAAAGCAGTTCAGTCTTGAAAACAAAAAGGTACAGCTTTTTAAAAGTGAATTGCTTGTGGCCAAAATGTACAGTATCCCAATTATTTTGAATCATTGATATCCCTCCCCCACCCCCTCCAATGACTTAAGCCTCAAGATTTCACATCCTTTTGGTCTGAGATCTAGATCAAGTGTTTCTGGAGTCTGGGTGTGTTTAGTGCAGCCAAAACTGAGTTATTAATGATTAAAAATAAGTTCTGCTGGCTAGCGCATGCGCAGTCAGGAAGCCACCTACTGCCGTTTACATTAAATAAGAAAGAGCATCTGCAAAGGTACATGACATTTAAGAATGTTATGCCCCTTTTAGTAATTCGCTCCATGGGGAGGATTTTGAGCGATCCATATCTACTCCTCTTGAACGACTTGAGTGCCAGACTTCAGAGGCTTCGAGTATGACATCGCCACCAAGTGCTACTCTAACATGATAGTGCTCAGTGCAGCAAAAAAATGAGTTATTAAAAATACAAAATTCAGTTCTTCAGATGGGTGCATACGTCATGGTACGGAAAGGTACGCACCTTTTATTCATTCACTCCTTGGGGAGGATAATAAGTGATACGTATCTCCTCCCGCTGGATGATTTGAGCCCACAGACTTCAGGGGCTTTGATTATGACATCACCACTGAGTGCGACTCTAATGTGAAATTGCTTGGTTCAGCAAAAAACGAGGTATTAAAAACACTAAATTCAGTTCTGCAGACAGGTGCATGCATGGTGGTATGTAAAAGTATGCTCCCTTTAGTCATTCACTCCATGGGGAAGATTTTGAGTGATCCATATCTCATCCCCCTGGACCACCTGAGTCACCAGCATTCAGAGGCTTGGAGTATGAGATCGCCACCCAATGCTACTTTAACATGATAGTGCTTGGTGCAGTGAAAACCGAGTTATTAAAAACACAAAATTCTGTTCTGCGGGTTTGCACATACACATTGGTATGGAAAGGTTTGCACTTTTTAGTAATTCACTCCATGGGGAGGATTTTGTGTGATCCATATCACCTCCCCCCAGACTACTTAAGCGGGGCGGCAGAGAAACCCTGGCTAGATCCAGCCATGAGAGTTAGGTATATTTTAATGAGAAGGCCTGGTGGCAGGAGGGATCACTCCATTGGAGTCAATGGAGAAAGGTTTCCAAGCTGGTGTAAACTGACCATACTTCATTTAGGTCTATAAATGGTGTAAATCTGTGTTTTGTATTGAAGTACATGGTATCGGATCCCTGCTGGTCCTCTCCTCCCCCGATCTGAGCTTCCCCCACTCCTCTATGAGCTCTTTAAGGTACACACCCCTCAAGTGTACTTAAGATGAGTAGACTCCACATCATAGATCTGTTCCCAAACGTTGTGTGCATGCCCTCATCTCTGCTCCCTTACCCTAAGTTTCATTTTCAATAATTGGGGACAGGGGAACAAACTGAATTGAGGGCTCAGATCCAGGAAACCCCCACCCCCCACTAAATAAATAAATTATCTAAAACAAAAAAAAAACACAACAGTTTCAAAATTAATTTTTGTGATTCATTTTCATGTTTTTTGGAGTTCAAGTTAGGGTAAAATGTATTATGTGAAATGTTTTTTAAAAGGAAAGTTTTTTGTTTTGGAAATGGTTGTGCCTTTAATGTTTTTTGAAATGTTAATTTTTTTGTTTTAGATAATTTGGGGATGCTGCTGGTATACCGTGCATGTACCTGTACAGCGGCATCCCTACACGCTCTGATGGAGCTGGTGTTGGGGGTGGTGTTGCGGTCCTCAGAGACAATAGTCTTGGGGGACTTCAACATCCACGCTGATGACAGTCTTGGTGGAGCAGAACATAAGTTCATGGCCACCATAGCAACCATGGACCTGTCTCTAGTTGTCATCTGCCCAACACTCAATGGAGGACACACATTTGATGTTCATAGCATCTGCAAAGTCACACCCGGCAGAGCTGTTTTTGATGGTGCGGGGGCTGGTCAGTCTGGCCTCCCTCCATCTGGATGGGGACTTGTCCCAGGCCCACTGTGAGGAGTTTGTCACCTACTTCGCAGACAAGGGGGGATTTCAGATGTTACGAGTCTGAAATTCACCCCGCCTGAACCACAGTCAAACATGGGTCGCATTTGACTGTGGCGAACATCTGTTTGCTCACCGCCAGTTGTTCAAAACAGTCAAATGCGACCCGTGTTTGCATTCACCATGCTTCTGGACCTCCGGACGCGAGGAGGTCGAGAAGTGTGGTGAAAGGCCACCACGGCCATGGTGAACGGAAAATAACTTCTGTTTACTTACCGTTCACCACAGTCAATGGAATTCACTCCTGCCTGTGGTTGCGGCAGTGGCTGGATTGGCTGCTGCCCGTAGGGAGAGGGGAGGGCCGCCGAGGACGCAGGGGGAGGGGCCATGTGGCAGCACATTGTGCCGTGCGGCTCCGCCCCCTCTGGATGGGGTGCCGCTTTAGACGTGACGGGTGGCCGCTTACCATGGGCTGTGGTTTGGCAGTCCCCACGACTGGGGGCAATGGGGTGCACGTCTGTTGGCGCGCCCCTTCACCCCCGGCCATGGTCCAAACCATCCCATGGTCTGTGGTGAAAGTGGCCGCCCATCACATCTGAAATCATCCAAGATCACTCAGATTCAGACCGACTTTGATGCTGGGTTGGGGGCAGTAGGTGGGGAGCACGAGGTGATGGAGGCCCCGTCTGGTCCAACTTTGTGGGGGGACTTACAGGAAGTGACACCAGCTGATGTGGTGGATGTCTTGGGGTCTGTGAGAGTCACCAGTTGTGAACTTGATCCATGCCCATCCTGGTTGATGTTGGGGACGGTGCTGGCAAGGGTGGTCAGTGCGTCCCTGCAGCAGGGGAGGCTGTCGCCTAGCCTCAAGGAGGCTGTTGTGCATCCCCTGCTGAAGAAACCATTGTTGGATGTGGATGCACTCGCCAGCTACCAACCTGTCTCTAACCTTCCCTTTTTAGGGAAGGTTATTGAGTGGGTGGTGGTGATCCAGTTCCAGGCATATCTAGATAGCATTGGTTTCCTGGACCCTTTCCAATCTGGGTTCTGTCCTGACTATGGCACCAAGACAGCATTTGTGGCCTTGGTTGACGATCTCCACCGGGAGATGGACGCAGGATATCTGACATTTCTTGTCCTGCTAGATCTCTTGGCCACTTTTGACACCATGGGCCATGGGCTGCTGTTGAGACAACTGTGAGACCCGGGGGGTCTGGACAGGACTGTTCTTGAATGGTTCTGCTCATTTGTCTCAGGCAGAAGCCAGTGGGTAGTGTTGGGAGCTGAAACATCTTGCCCCCAAGCTTTATCCTGTGGCATTCCGCAGGGTTCCATTCTGTCTCCATTATTATTTAATGTTTATATGCAGGCCTTGGGGGAGGTCGTCAGAGGGTTCCGGGTGCGATGTCACCAATATGCTGATGATACTCAGCTGTACCTCTCTTTTTTATCTGATCCAGACTCTGCTGTCTCGTTGCTATCCCAGTGTCTGGAGGCCGTGGCGGAATGGATGTGGTAGAGCAGACTGAAGATCAACCCTGATAAGACAGAGTTGATGGTGGTGGGGAGAGTGAGGGAGGTGTAGGCCCCCCTGATTGGGGGGGTTCGCCCCTGTCTCTTATACACATCTAGATGTGTATAAGAGACAGCACACACACACACACACGAGCCACTGGCTTTATAACAGGTGGAGGTGGTGGCAAAGGCTGCCTTCTGCCAGTTATATCTGGTGCGAAGACTGCGCCTGTACATCTCCGACCCGGACCTGGCCTCCCTCATCCATGCCTTTGTCACCTTGAGGCTGGATTACTGCAATGTACTCTACATGGGGCTGCCCTTGTACCTGGTTCGGAGGCTGCAGCTCATGCAGAATGCGGTGGCTCGCCTCCTGTCGGGGACGGGTCACCGGGACCACATAACACCTGTGCTCCGGACTTGGCACTGGTTGCCAATAGCGTGCAGAGCCAGGTTCAAGGTATTGGTAATGCTCTATAAGGCCCTTTATGGTCTTGGACCCTCTTACCTCAGGGACCGCCTTGCCCTCTGGGCCCCAGAGTGGCTCTTTTGGCCTGCCGGGGGTGCCTTCTTGGAGGTCCCCCATGTTAAGCGGGGGGCCACAATGGAGAGGGCATTCTTGATGGCTGGGCTGCGCCTTTGGAATTCCCTCCCAGAGGAAGCTCGCCTGGCCCCAAACCTTTTAACATTCCGGCCAGTTTGTAAAACCTGGCTGTTCTCCCAGGCCTTTGGGGAGGGAGGTGGTGGGTTAGGGGTTTTAAATCTCCCCTTACCCTTATTTATTGTTTTTTGTGCCTAACCCTTTTTATTGGGAGTGTTTTACATTTTTTTTAATATATGATTATATATGATTGTTTTTTTTATGTTTTAAAATTGTTAGCTGCCCCGAGCTGTTTTCAGGAGGGGCGGGCTAAAAATTGATTAAATAAATAAATAAATCTGCACTGGCCTTGAGGCAGAGGATCTGTTAGTGGGGGAGGTGTCAGCAGAGCCCTTTTTGTGGACAGATCATTATCTCCTGCCAGCCTGTCTGCTGGCACACATCTGCCCTTGGAAGGGTGTGGAACCAGTTCAGTTGGTTCACCCCAGAGACTGATGAAACATGAGAGAATGTTCTCAGGGAATTACGCTCTGATCTTGGCGGCCATCCACTTGATGACATTAGGTTTTGTGGAATACTCTGCTGACTAAGGCCATCGACCAGACTGCTCCTAGGCATCCACTCCCTCAGCATAGGCACTGCAGGCCTCCATGGTTTGTGGAGGGCCTGCCAAAGCTGAAGCAGGAAGGGCAGCAGATGGCACACTGGTGGTGCCTGTCTCCTTCTGAAGCTGATAAATTGTGGCATAGAGCCCATTTATGGGCCTATGTTACGGCTGTCAGAGCAGCAAAAAATGAGTTGTTTGCTACCCTGATAGCATCTACGAAGTCTTGTTCAGCTGAGTTTTTTCCAGGTGGTGAGGGAGTTGGTCAGTCTGGCCTCCCTCTGCCAGTGGAACTAGAGTCTTCCAGTGCCCACTGTCACATGTTTGTTGAGTACTTCGCATATAAAATCGCTCAAATTAACCATGACTTTGACTCTGCACTTATGACAAAAGGAGAACCAGATGTTATGGGGGCTCTGTCTGGTTTTGTGGGATCTGTTGCAATGGGTGACGCCTGCTATGGCTGTTCTAGGGGCTGTTACAGCCACATTTTGTGAGCTAGACCCATGCTCATCCTGTCTGGTCAAGGCCAGCTGGGAGACGTTGGGGCCATTGCTGGTGGGTGTTTTCAATGCCTCCTGCCTACAGGAAGGAAAGAGCCGGCAGTGTGGCTCTTGCTAAAAAAAAAATCAATTGACATTGATTCCCACGTCAGCTATTGGCCAGTCTCTAACTTTCCCTTTTTAGGGAAGGTTATTGAGCAGGTGGTGGCTCAGCAGCTGCAGGAGTATCTGGACCACACCAGTTTTCTTGATCCCTTGCAGTTCCACTTTCGTTTGTGTTATGGCACTGAGATTGCATTAGTCACTTTGGTTGATGACCTTTGCCGGGAACTGAACCAGGGTCATTCAACCATGCTAATCATATTAGATCTGTTGGCTGTGTTTGATACTGTTGATCATGAGATTTTGGTGACTCGCCTGCGGGACTATGCCAGGGTGGGAGGACCTGTCTTTGAATGGTTCTGCTCTTGCCTGGCTAGGAGAACTCAGTGAGTGGTGATCGGAGACTATTCTGGACCTGTCTCTTATACACATCTAGATGTGTATAAGAGACATATGCCAGGGTGGGAGGACCTGTCTTTGAATGGTTCTGCTCTTGCCTGGCTAGGAGAACTCAGTGAGTGGTGATCGGGGATTGTTCATCTTCTCCCCGGGACATCACATGTAGAGTTCTACAAGGCTCTATTCTGTGTCTCCTCTCCTGTTCAATGTGTACATGCAGCCACTCATGAGATGGTATGAGGTGCAGTGTTGTCAGTATGCTGATGATGCCCAGCTTTACCTCTCTTTTACATCCAACCCAGACCCGGCAGTCTCAGTGTTTACCCAATGTCTTGTGGCTCTGGGAGACTGGATGAGGGTGAGTCATCAGAACAGAAACTAAATCCTGACAAGACAGAGGTGATGTTAGTGGGGAGGGCAGTAGGTGTGACTTCCCCCATCATTGGCTGGGTTCATCCCCTACTGCTCTCTCATGTCTGGAGTCTGTGGGTACTCCTAGATCTGTGGCTTTACCTGGATCTCCAGGTTGAGGCTTTCTGCCAGTTACTACTGGTGTGACAGCTTCAGACGTATGTCTCAGACTCTAACCTGGCCACTATCATCCATGCCTTCATCACCTCAAGATTAGACTATTTTAATGCACTCTACATGGGGCTACCTTTGGTGATGGTCTGGAAACTGCAGCTGGTGCAGAATGCGGCAGCCCATTTCCTTACGGAGATGGGTCACTGTGAGCACATTACACCAGTGCTCCAAGCTCTGCACTGGCTGCCGATAGTCTTCCAGGACCGATTCAAAGTGCTGGTGCTTAGCTCTAAAGTCCTATATGGTCTGGGCCCCTCCTATCTGTGAGACTGCCTCACCCTCTGTGCCCTGGACCGACCCCTGTGGTTCACCGGGAACACCCTTCTTGATGTCCCCCAGGTGGTGCAGGGGGCTACAATGGAGAGAATGTTCTAGGTGGTGGCATGGAGGCCCAGATGCCCCAGACCTTGCTTCATTTCAGCAACAGTGCAAGACCTGACTGTTCCACCAGACCTTTGGTGAGGGGGGTGGGTGAGGGTGGGTGGGGATGATTGTTTTTTTATTTTCTTATTCTTATGCTTCCCTTTAATGTATTTTATGTATATTTTTAAAATATTTTAATTTGTGTAAGCCGCCTCGAGCTACCTAGGCAGGAGAGGTGGAATATAAATAATGAAAATAAATAAATAAATAATTCTATGTGTTGCAGTACTAAAAATGGGTTCCTGTCCTGATAGATGTTGTACAGATACCAAGAGAAACTCTCCCATAGATAATTCACTGTCTAATTAGAAAACGTAGAAGGAAGTCAGATGACTGGAAGGAAGGTGAGTGAGTGTAGTCAAAAAAATAATGGGCAGTGCAAATTCAGTGTCATATCCACTAGAGCAGTTCTCAAAAGGAGGTTTTTCCAAACTCTTCTCTTTCCTCTTGCCAGTGATCCTTAATACTTGCCACTGCTACAACCACCTACATATATCTTTTCCCTTCTCTTCCTCTCCACTCTATTATCCCACCCAGAACTGAAATGAATATTTGTGGCAAATACAATATCTGACAAATTCACCTGCTTTGATTTTGATCCAACAAAACAGATATTTGGTCCCTCTTGGATATTCACCTTGGACATTTCAGATTGGTATTTTGATATTTTGAGTTTGTTGTTTCGGTATCTCTGTTACTTCATTTTGGAGCTGTTGTGCATTCACAATAGACAAAACTAAGTATTCCAAATTCCAAAATGACCAAACTAAAATAAATGAAAAACTAAAATAAATGTACTAGCATCCAAACCCAAATCTGTGAATACTATCTGTGAATACAAAATCTACTATTAGCTCTAATTTCACTGCTGCCCCATTTCTTTCTCTTTCCCATTCTTTTGCTTTTTCTACACCCTCCCGCTGCCTTCTCTCTCTGTTTCTGGCATTATTGCTGTTACTACTGAAACTTCCCCAGTTCAGAGCCATGGTGCTGGGAAAATTTTCAAAATAGGGCTACCTTGTCCAGTTATGTAACATCAGTTTTGATTGGTGGCCGATGCACCAAACAAAAATCATATTAGAGAAATAAATAGAGCCTATTGTCATTTTAAAAAATTCTTCCTAGCTCAGCAAGACTGGTGCTGAGTGTTTGAATGATACATTTCTTCTCACATTTCCCCAGGATACCTCCCCTACCCCAGCTTTGAGAGCCACTGCACTGAATCACAGTGCGTCCATTCACACAGACTAAGAAATAAAACACATGCTCCAAAGAGTTAAACTTCATATGGAAGTCCAGAATTGTCATACATGTGGCATGTAATGCCCTACTTCTTGGTGACTTTCACAAACTCTCCTGCACACAAAGACAGGGCTTAGTTCCAGAAATTGTAACAGAGAGCATAATTATGCTAGGTTAAAATAGTATCAATGCTGTTTTCCCATCATGAATTATTTGTTGCTAAATAAATAAGTTATCCTTACACCTGCCTTAGTCATCACTGAAACACTACGTACAGAATGAGATTTAAACAAGAGACACTGTTAAAGAAACTCTCTATAACAGAAACACAATTTTGCATCTGGTCAAAGGAGCATCTATCAGATTAACCATGGCAGATTTCAATTTATGTCACAGATCTCAATTATAAATCAATTCTATGGACATCCTGATGAAAAATTATTCCAACAAATTTATCAGATCACAATTAGGATGGTATGGGAACTCAAATATCTATATATAATTATTTACTGGCATGCTCAGTGTCAGAATTGTCACTGTCTACCCTGCTCGGAAAAGTGAGAAATCTTTCATTTAGAGATGCATGCACAATGCATTATAGGAAAGGCATATATTAACTTCATATAAGCAGTGCCACTGAAGCAAACATCATTTCAGATATGCATTTGCAGTGCACCCAAAACAAAAGCAATTCAAATTGTGGTATTTCCCATCAAATTTCTAGAAATCTTTTTAAAGAATAAATTTCTACATAAAAATAATAGATTTAAATAATAATAAATAATAATAATTATTATTATTATTATTTATCTTGACCCAAGGTCGTGACAACTTACAAAATAGAAAAACACAGATCCAAACACAAAGCCAGACCAATTTAAGATTATAACAATATAACAACATACCCTGGTCCAGATCTATCCAGTATAAAATTACCAATATTATTTTGGAATAAACTTATATTGTGGGGTTTTTAACTAAATCTAATGATTTGCAAACATTACGTGAGTCTCATGGTGCTCTAGTGAAATACGCTAATGTTAACATAGCACTTCACAGATGAAAAGAAGATACAGAGAAGTTAAATAAATATTAGAACAAGATAACAAAGGGGGAAGGGGGCAATAGCCCACATTAGCCCACACCAGGTGGAGACAAACCTGCCTGTTTATTAGGGGTTCGCCCCCACTGGACTCGCAGCCCCCACTCACAGCAAGTTCTCTGAGACTGTGGAGCCTGTTGGGCAGTTAAATGCTGGCTAATGTGAACCCACATGCCCTGTCCCATCAATTAGGTTGTGGACAGGGCCTCTATGCATACAGGTCCACAAGCACCATAGAGTCACAGGCAGAAATCCTACAGCATCAGAAAAGTGACCACTTCCTGCCCCTCTCTCCACTCTCTTTCTCACTGACACTGCTGGGGGGGGGGGCTGTCCACAATTGCATTAAATACATGCCTGGGGCTGCCCATTTATTAGGCAAGGACATAAAAAAAACATATGAGTGGGGGCTGCACGGACTCCAGAGGGCTATCTTCTTGATTTAAAACACCCAAAGACAGCTCTGTATTCCCCACTTTGGGGATTTTCCCCACAGTAGTGGACCTAGATTGAACTGCATGAGTTTCACTTTGAGCTCTGGGGTTAAAGAAAGAAAAACTAAGAGGCAAAGTCAAATGGAATTCTTGTGCTCTTGATTGATCTTAGGTCAAAACCTTGTAAAAGTATGCTGGTTTTAATACTGTCTACTTATAACCATAAATTAAATCTGCACTTCCTTGAACAAGTTCCACCAAGGATTCACAAATCTTTATGAACCTTCCTAGAAAGCTGACTTAAGCATCATGTTTGACTCAGGCTTGGAAGTCAGGCAAAAATTTAGCACAGCTGCAGCTGAAACTAAGTCCTTGTTCTACTTCTAGCTATGTACTTCAAATCAGTATGTTGAAGAAGCCGGTAGCCTCAACTCCCATGGAGCTACCCAAATACTAGGCAGGTCCAGCCATAAGGCAAACTTATCACTGGAGGTCTCACACATAAGATCCCTTGCCTGTCATGTAGTTTTATCATCTCTACCTCTCCCATATGAGCAAGCAGAAAGAATATGTGGAGAGTCAGGAGCTGCCATACAGAAATGGAAGCCACAGGTGGACTTGGGCCTGTTCACAGGTGAGAAAAGAATATAAACACTGCAGGGACCCATGTCCATTGTATATGGTCACTAATGGAGAAAACCTGGGTAAACACAGGTCCCTGGATCTAAGGGTAAGAGGGTCCTAGAAAGGGAGAAAGAGGGGAGGGTAAAGACAGCATGGTGAGAGAAAAGAAGCAAGGGAGAAAAACCTCAGGTCTCCATCATCACTGTCTGTGTGCCTGCACAGTCTAAGGCTGACCATGTGTCTAGACCAGTGGTCCTCAATCAATGGGTCAGGACCTGCCAGTGAGTCCTGGGAGTGTCATAGGTGGGTCCCAGAGCAGTCTAGATTCCATAACCCCATGTGCAGCTGTGTCACATTCCCTACTGCATCCCATCCTCCTGTTTGTTCTGACAACCTATATCTCTGAAGGCCAGAGAAGGGATAGGAAGAGGAGGGATGTGGCTTCCTACGGCTTCTCTGCATCTCTGGCTCCCACCTCCTGCTTCTTCTGGCTGACTCGTGTTGCTCTCCTTCTCTCCCCTCTATTGTCACTGTTGCTGGGATCACCCTTTGATGGGATTAAAAGACAAAGACAAACAAAAGTACAGTGGTAGCATTTGACTATAAAAAAGGAGACTATGACAAAATGAGGAAACTAGTTAAAAAGAAACTAAAAAGTCCAGTTGCAAGGGCTACAAGTTTGCAAGAGGCATGGAGGCTGTTTAAAAGCACCCTTCTGGAAACCCAGATTAAATGTACAAGTTAAAAAAGGAAGCAGGAAGACCAAAAGTCTTCCACTGTGGCTAAATGGAGAGGTGAAGGAGACTATTAGAGTCAAAGCCAAATAGGCATCCTTTAAGAAATGGAAGGCTAGTCCCAATGAAAATAATACGAAAGAGCATAAAACACTGGCAACATAAATGTAAAGTGTTAATAAGGCAGGCCAAGAGAGATTTTGAAGGGAGGCTTGCTAGAGAGGCAAAAACAAGCAACAGAAACGTTTTCAAATACATCAGAAGCAAGAAGCCTGCTAGGGAGTCAGTTGGGCCATTAGATGACAAGGGAGTACAAGGGGCGATCAGGGAGGAGAAGGACATTGCAAAGCTGAATGAGTTCTTTGCGTCGGTCTTCACTGTAGAGGTTTTTAGGGAGATACCCATGCCGGATGCTTGCTTTGTGGGCGAGGAATTGGAAGACCTGTTACAAATCAATGTGATGTTGAAGGATGTTCTAGGGCAAATTGACAAACTGAATACTAACAAGTCACCAGGGCAAGATGGCATTCACCCCAGAGTTCTGAAGGAACTCAAATATGAAATCTCTTATTACTGTTTGTAATTACTAACCTGTCACTAAAATCTGCCACTGTACCCGAGGACTGGAGGGTGGCAAATGTAACCCCAATATTTAAAAAGGGATCCAGAGACGATCCTGGAAACTACAAACCAGTAAGCTTAACGTCTGTGCCGGGCAAAATGGTGGAAACCATCATTAAGGACAGAATTACAGGGCATGTTGACAAACATGGCTTAATGGGGAAGAGTCAACATGGGTTTAGTAAAGGTAAGTCATGCCTCACTGACCTGTTGGAATTCTTTGAGGGTGTAAATAAGCATGCGAACAAGGGAGACCCAGTATATATAGTGTACCTGGATTTCCAGAAAGCATTTGATAAGGTCCCTCATGAGAGACCCTTGGGAAAACTAAAATGTCATGGGATAGGAAGTAGTGTCTTACTATGGATCAGAAACTGGTTAAAAGATAGAAAGCAAAGGGATGGACTAAATGGCCAGTTTTCACAATGGAGTGATGTAAAAAGTGGTGTGCGTCAGGGATCTGTATTGGGACCGGTGCTGTTTAATGTATTCATTAATGATTTGGAAAAGGGTGTTAAGAGTGAGGTGATCA